>JACYVW010000089.1:0-157453 GCA_023065735.1 Coffea humblotiana | reverse complement strand
GGCTGATCTTGTCTTGTTCTTGCGTTGGGGGCTGATCTTGTGTCAAACAAAACCCTTGTGTTCTTGTTGTTAAGATCCGATCTCAAAAGAAAGAAAAGAATTCTGGTTGTATAAAAAAAAAAACAACGAAAAAAGAGGGAAAGAAAGAGGAAACCAGAATCGGATCACAAGAAATAAGAAACATTCTTGACATAGGAAACCTTCTTGACCAAGGACATCCAAACCGCCTTGGATTTGCTAGGGCAAACCTTAGCCGCCACCAAAGCTGTCCACTTCGGGCCTTCCTTGCTTGAATTGGGGAACCAGCCGCAAATACCAACAACACAACCCACAACCAACCAAGAAACATTGGTTACCACTACCAAAGAAAACTCAGCGCGTGCAAAGTGGGTAGAGTCGCTCTAGGCTTCTAAATTTTCGCCATCTTAATTCTTGTGTAATCAAACTTTGCACTCTGTCCAGTCCACAAATTGGTATCTTTGAGTCATTTTTACAGCTTGTTGTTCGTGTTAGGAGTGTCCAAAAAGAGTCCAAACAGGTCTACTCATTGTTTATCTTGTTAGAGTCCTTGTCAAGACAAACTCTCACAACACTTGAGTCACTCTTTTTGCGGACTAAAAAAAAAAAATTCCAGCAAATTCTTGCTTGTATAACTGCTATTTTTGAGTCATTATTCGGTCTTCAAACTTCCAGCTACTCATACGCCACTTTTGGGGACAAAACTTGATTGAAGTTTGGTTGAACTACTTGAAGGAAATTTCTGATTTCTTCAAGGGGGCAATCGAGGAACTTGAAAAGTGAGTGGTGAGAATATTAGAGTGTTTTAAACCCTTGAGTGATACACGAGAGTGAGCGAAACACGTGAGGGAGTGAGTGAGGAATTTTACCTTAACGTTTGTTGAAGTTTTGCAGGTTACACCATGGCCACTGAAAATGACATTACCATTGCACAATTGGCACTAAAAATGGATGCTATGTGGAGAGAAATGCAAAGAAAATTTGAGCAGCGTTTTGAATCCATGCAAGAGCAAATCGAACAATTGGACCCGTCAAGAAACTCCTCTAAGAAAACTAGGGGAAAACTGACCTTGAACGAACTCAGTGACTCTAACTCAGAGAGGGAGTTCGAAGATGATGAGCAAAGGCCGAGGCGACCTACACAACGGGCTGACCGCGAAGAGGACCAACTCAAAGGAATAAAATTAAAAATTCCTACCTTCCAAGGTAAATCGGATCCCGAAGCATACTTGGAGTGGGAGAGAAAGATCGAGTTGATCTTCGATTGCAACCACTACACGGAGTCTCAAAAGGTAAAGTTGGCCGCCATAGAATTCACCGACTATGCCGATTTGGTGGGATCAACTTCGCATCAAACAACGACGAAATGAGGAACCGGCCATTCGGACATGGGACGACTTGAAGCGGATCATGAGGAAGCGCTTCATACCCGGTTACTACCACAGGGATTTGCATCACAAATTGCAAACCCTCACTCAAGGTAGTATGACGGTTGAAGATTACTTCAAAGAAATGGAAATGTCCATGATGCGGGCTGATGTTCGAGAAGATGAGGAGGCCACCATGGCACGATTTTTGGGAGGATTACGGCCTGAGATTGCTGACATCGTGGAGCTTCAACACTACCTTGACATGGGAGAACTCTTGGACAAAGCTATCAAGGTGGAACGGAGGTTCAAGAGGAGGGGAACGAGTCGCCAAAGCACCCATTTCCAACCTGGGAGTTGGAGGAACTCGGTCACAAGGGCCGAACTAGCCCCTCTTATGCACCTAAGGCTTCAAAACCGAGTGGAGCATCGCGAGGAGAAATAAGGCCGAATGCTCTACCTTCGAAACCAACTTCCAAGGAGGGGTTTAAGTCCCAACAAGAGGTCTCCAAACCAAGGACCCGTGACACCAAATGCTTCAAGTGTCAAGGGTTTGGGCACATTGCTTCCCAATGTCCCAACCAACGGACCTTGATCATGTTACCCACTGGCGAGTTATTGACCGATGAGGAAGCGAGGAACATGAGGGAATGCCGTCCTTGGAGGGGGAAGAGGACGAGCTTGAGGAGATACCTGTCAATGACACGGTTGGATGTTTAGTGGCAAGGCGAGCACTAGCTACACAAGCCAGTCGAGATGACCTACAACGAGAAAACATCTTCTACTCAAGATGTCATATCAACAACAAGGTGTGTAGCCTAGTCATTGACCCGGGAGTTGTACTAATGTTGCAAGTGCATTAATGGTGGAGCGACTCAACTTGCCAACAACTGACCACCCGCGCCCCTACAAGCTCCAATGGCTAAACAATAGTGGCGAGGTACGTATCTCTAAACAAGTCTTAGTTACTTTTCGCATAGGTCGCTATGAGGATGATATTGTATGCGATGTAGTACCTATGCAAGCTGCACACATTCTCTTAGGCCGGCCTTGGCAATTTGATAAGAGAGTTATTTTTGATGGTTTCTTGAACAAGTATTCCTTTTTGCATAATGGTAAGAAAATCACACTTGCACCTCTTACACCACAACAAGTGCATGAGGACCAAGTTAGCTTACAAAGGGAGTACGATATGCATGCCACTAGTCGAAAACAACCATCAAAAGAAAAATTAAAGGAGCTGGCCGAGACATCTAAGGATAAACGTGAGCTTAATCGAACCATTGAGCTAGGAAAAAAAAATAGCATGCTAGCTAGAGTTAAAGATGTGAGAAAAGCTTTACATTCTAACCAAGTCTTGCTTATATTGATTTGTAAAGAAGCTTTACTCACTAATGAATTTGATACTTCTCTGCCTAGTATTGTCACTAACCTATTACAGGAGTATCATGATGTGTTTCCTGAGGACGTACCTAATGGATTGCCACCTTTGAGAGGGATTGAACATCAAATTGATTTCATCCCTGGGGCTTCCTTACCAACAAGGCACCATATAGGACAAACCCGAGGAAACTCAAGAGCAACAAAGGCAAGTAGAGGAGCTACTTGGCAAGGGATGGATTCGTGAGAGTCTAAGCCCTTGTGCTGTACCCGTCCTACTTGTGCCCAAAAAGATGGAGGATGGAGGATGTGCACTGACTGTCGAGCCATTAATGCCATAACGGTAAAGTATCGCCATCCCATACCTCGTTTGATGACATGCTTGATGAATTGCATGGTGCTATCATTTTTACAAAAATTGATTAAAAGTGGGTACCATCAATTCGTATGAAAGATGGGGACGAGTGGAAAACCGCTTTTAAGACTAAACATGGCTTATACGAGTGGTTAGTCATGCCTTTTGGCTTAACTAACGCACCTAGTACTTTTATGAGACTAATGAACCATGTTTTGTCCTTTCATTGGTAAATTTGTGTGTAGTATATTTTGATGATATCCTAATTTATAGTAGGAGTCTAGAAGAGCATGCATGCATTTACAAGCTGTCTTGGATGTACTTCGAAAGGAAAGGCTCTACGCCAACCTTAAGAAGTGCACCTTTGCACTGATCAACTCGTTTTTCTAGGATATGTTATAAGTGCACAGGGTGTACAAGTTGATCAAGCAAAGGTGAAGGCTATAAATGAATGGCCGACACCTACTAATGTAAGTGAGGTAAGGAGTTTTCATGGCTTGGCAAGCTTCTACAGACGCTTTGTCAAGGATTTAGCACCATAGCCGCCCACTTACATCAATTGTTAAGAAGAACGCACCATTTCAATGGGGGGAAGAACAAGCTAAGTCCTTCCAAATACTTAAACACAAGCTCACACACGCACCTGTTCTAAGTTTGCCTAACTTTGACAAAGCTTTTGAAATAGAGTGTGATGCTTCTGGTATAGGTATTGGGCTGTTCTACTCCAAGAAGGTCGCCCAATTGCCTACCTTTATCGAAAAGCTAAATGGAGCCGCCTTGAACTACTCAACGTATGATAAGGAGCTCATGGCCTTAGTTCGAGCACTCCAAACTTGGCAACACTACCTGCGACCTCGCGAGTTCGGTCTCCATACTGATCATGAATCGCTCAAGCACATCAAGTCACAAACCAAATTGAGCAAACGACACGCAAGATGGATAGCCTTCATCGACACTTTTGCATTCGTGATCAAATATAAAACAGGTAAGTCTAATGTAGTCGCTGATGCACTTTCTCGCCGACACACCCTTCTTACTACATTAGATGCTAAGTTGCTAGGCTTTGAAATTCTTAAAGATCTTTATGCAACTGACCCCGATTTTGGTGAGATTTTCACTTCCTTGCCACGAGACACTCGTGAGCATTACTCTATATCACAGGGGTTCTTGTATTACAAGGACAAGTTGTGCATACCATCGAGCTCCATGCGACCCCTGTTGGTTCGAGAAACACATGGAGGAGGACTCACGGGCCACTTTGGAATTACTAAGACGTTGTCCATCCTCCAAGAGCACTTCTTTTGGCCGCGCATGAAAAGGGATGTTGAAAGACATATACAAAGGTGTGTAACTTGTCACCATGCCAAATCAAAGGTAAATCCTCATGGACTCTACACCCCTTTACCTATCCCACATGCACCTTGGATTGACTTGTCTATGGATTTTGTACTTGGATTACCTAGAACTAGACAAGGACATGACTCTATCTATGTTGTGGTTGACCGTTTCTCTAAAATGGCACATTTTATACCTTGTCACAAGACCGATGATGCTAGACACATAGCTGACTTGTTTTTTAGAAACATAGTACGCTTGCATGGCATGCCTCGTACCATCGTGTCAGATCGAGATGTCAAGTTCCTTAGCTACTTTTGGAAAACTTTGTGGTGTAGGCTAGGTACTAAATTGCTTTTCTCTACTTCTAGTCACCCACAAACTGATGGACAAACTGAAGTAGTTAATCGGACTTTGTCTACTTTGTTGCGTGCCATAATCAAAAAGAACATTAAGACTTGGGAAGATTGCTTACCGCATGTTGAATTTGCTTACAATCGCACTGTGCACACTGCCACACAATACTCCCCTTTTGAAATTGTCTATGGTTTTAACCCTCTCACCCCATTGGACTTATCTCCTTTACCTGACCATGAGAGAGTTAACATGGATGGTAAGAGAAAGGCAGACCTTGTGCGACAATTACATGCCAAAGTTCGAGCCAACATCGAGAAGCGCACACTCCAATACGTCCAACATGCTAACAAAGGACGTCGCAGAATGGTATTCGAACCAGGTGACTGGGTTTGGATACACATGCGAAAGGAACGCTTCCCACTTCAAAGGCGCAACAAACTCCTTCCCAGGGGTGATGGTCCCTTCCAAGTCATGGAGAAAATCAACGATAATGCCTACAAACTTGACCTTCCAGGTGAGCATGGAGTCCATGCTACATTTAATGTTGCTGACTTGAGTCCATTTTATGCAGATGATGAGTCTGATTTGGGGACAAATCGCCTTCAAGAGGAGGGGACTGATGAAGGAGCACCAAGGACCAAAGGAGATCAAGACCAAGTCATCCGAGTACCAAGTGGTCCGATCACAAGAGCTCGTGCCAAGAAGATGCGTGAGTCACTTCAAGCACTTGTATGCACCATCCAAGAGAGAATTGGAGATAACTTAAAGATCATTGAAGGCTTGGAGGGAGAGGATTCCGCAATATACACCTTGCTCCAAGTTGATGAGCCAAGTGAAGCCAAGGCCAAGAGTTAGTTGTCCACCTATTGGACAAGGCCGAGATTTAGTAGCCTTTTAATTGCCATTTAGTTGTTTCATTTTTTTGTAATAAGTCGGTCCAAACTATTCCTTAGTTGACCGAATATTAGTAGCCTTCCTTTAGTCATTAGTTTCGGCCCACAAGGCCTTAGTTCATTAAGTGGATCCATTCCACTTTAGGTCTAGTTTTTCGAGTCCCTTATATGGCTATATATAGCCAAGACAAGAGACCTTTACAGGGAGCTTGATATTAATACAATTGTGAGTTTTCACTCTTCTCTTTCTAAGAGAGCCTCTTTGAATATTTGAGAATCTTTCTCAAATTGTTCAATTGAACTTATCAATCAAGTAACTCCTTGGTTGTGGCGTTCCGCTACCTTCCATTTGGTTCACTAGTTCGTTAGATACGGGTTGAGATAATATCAATATTGTTCGTCATCTCGGGGATTAGTTTTGGGTCAAATTTTCCGCTGCCTAAACCGTTGGTGAACTGGTTGTCTAGATCGTGGTTTCAAATCAACTTTTCCTTTATTAGCACCGGTTGACACATGATTAAGTTGCTCCAAGTGTGAATCCAGCACTTGGCTAATTCTTTCCATCATAGAATCAACCAATACTTTAGTCCGACTTCGGAAATCATCGCTTGATTCACGAAGCCTTGACTCAATTCGAGAATTCTCGAACTCCTTGTCTTGATGGTCAAGGTACTTCTTAGATGAATCTCGTTTGCTTGAGGTTGACCTCAATTTAGATGCTCTGCGCAAACTTCTTTGCTCCTTCTCATACTCATCACAATCTCGTTTATACCTTTCATATACACACGAAGCACGGTAACGTTCCATCCTCCCGGAGTGAACGAAACTCATGTTGTGAACCAGATTCCATGGAACTAGAGTGCTTGGGAGTAGGCCGCTTGGAACCCCTCCTCTTAAGAGGCTCATTCTCCAAGAATTCTTGGTTGTATGAGTGAGAGGCAACTCCCCTAGGCATGATTACGTGACCTGCCAAAATGGTTAGCAAAGAAAAAAGAGATTCCTCCGACATACAAGCTCACGTGTATGTGCTCATCACTCGTGTATCACTCAAAGCACTCAAATAAACTTACCAAAATTCCTTACCTGTCGGCTTGAGTAGTTGAGAAATGCCGCACAAAATCCAATAATTGTCACCAAGCTATCAACAAAAGTAATCAAGAAGCAAGACACAATGTAGGTGCAAAAAGGAGACAAGAATGGACGGTTTTGGAAGCTTTCTAGACTCGGACAGAAATGGAAGGTGCGCTAGTGTGAAAGGAATCAACGAAAACCCTAGCTTCCTAAAATGTAGGAGTGTGTTCCTAAAACGTAGGAAGGTGTTCCGAAAACGTAAAGGTGTTCCGAAAATGTAGGAGGGTGCCCAAGTGAAGACAAAAGAGTTATCCAAGTGCTTTACTTAGTTTCCTAATTGACTTTGGAAAACAAGTTAGTTTTGGAAACCCTTTTAGAAAAAAACCTTTCCTTTCTTGAACACCTTTAGAAACTTCCCAAATCCCAATCCAAGAAGGATTCCCCTAGCAAATTTCGGTTCTCTCCTCAAAATTCTCTTCCCAAGTCGGTGGAGGTTGGCTTATTAAAGCCCTCCACCCCAACCGGCACTTGCACACACACAACAACCAAGAACAATTCGGATTTTTTTTTCTGATTTTAATGCTCAAAGCAGTTTCGGCTATGGAGTCTAAACAAGAAGATGCAAGCAATCTTACTCAAGCTCCCCCCCAATGGGTTACTCAAGATTTTCCCAAGAAATTTACTCCCAAACCAAGGAAACCCTTCACCACCGCAAGGGGATACAAAAAGATGTTTATTCGAAAGGTGAAACAAGTTCCCAAGAAACAAGAAATTCAAGAACCCCAAGAGGAGGTGGGTCAAAACTTTTGAATTCTTTTCCCTTGTTAATTTTCTGTTTCGGTATTGGAAGTAAGATGTAATGAAGTGTTTTGGCAATAAGATTCACTTTCCTCTCTTGTTTTTCTTTGTTTCTTGCCAATCGAGTTCTCTTTCTTTTCTTTTCGTTTCTTTTTTTTTTTTTAACTCAACAAACGAACAACAAAGGCACTTGGCCGAAAGAAACAATTCCAGATTTGGTTTCGGCTTAAGACATGCAACAATATCCGACTTCCCTCAAGAACTTCCAAGATACTTGACAAGAACTTCAAGAACTTCAAGAACTTCAAGTTGGTAATCAAGAAATTCAAGAAGCCCTTAAATCTTGTAGATTCTCTCAAGATTCACAAACCACCAACTAGTTTTACCAAAAATCAGTTTGGGAAATTAAGTAAACAACTTGGAAGACTCAAAGACAGCTTGGACAGATTTGCGCAAAGAAAAACCTAGCCGCAAACGAGACCCTAGCCGTCGCAATTTTTTTTTTTTGTTTTTCTTATCTTTAAACCCTAACAACCCAAACAAGATCCAAGAACGAAATTTGGACAGAAAATACAAAAAGACAACACCTAAACAGATTTTGTGTTCGGATGAACAGTACCCGTGGATGAACAGTGACGGTGAACAGTACCCCCGATGAACAGGCCGATTTTTTTTTTTGGAATAATTGCAGCGGATATACTATAACCCTAATGACACAAATACGAAAACAAGGATATAACGAAGAATACCTCCACCTAAGCTCTGATACCAACTGATACGGTCCTCGATCAACTCGTCTCGAGACACGTAGCACGTTTGCCCAAGGATCTAGCGAAGTTGTCCAACGCTTGGATTGCGGAACTGATGTGTGCATGGACCTTAGCCCAAATAATGACCCAGTTCGAGTGCCATTGGGCCCGGTCACACGTGCACGGGCCAAGCGATTCAAGGAGTCACTCCAAGCCCTAGTGCGAAGTGTCCAAGACCAACAAGGAGTCCATAGGGACATTGAAGGCTTGGAAGGAGATAATCAAGTCATCTACACAATGATCCAAGCCCATGAAGAATCAAGTGAGCCTCCAAGTGGGTTGGTCGACTAGGCCCTAGGCCTTAGCACTAGATTTTCATCTTGTTAGAGTTGGATTAGATTGTTAAATTAGGTCATGGGCCGGCCCACCTTGTCCAAAGAGTGGCCGCCCCTTACTTGCTTTATTAGGGTTTCGTTAGTCCCTTGACCTAGCCCCTTAGCCTATATAAAGGCTCACCTTTTACGGTCAAAGGGGTACGCAATTTTGATAATAAAGAATTAGTTTTGTTTTCTCTTCCAATGAGAGATTCGAATCCTTTACTTGCTTTGGCAAGGGTTATTGAGCAATCTTGCGCTTGCCCATGATTGTTCTACCGACCTATTCACTTGAGTATTCACCTCAATTTGGAGTCGTCGTTCTACCACCTTTAATCAAATTGTGTCGTCCGTTTTGGTTTTAGGCTCCACAATCCAAGCGTTGGACAACCTCGCTAGATCCTTGGGCAAACGTGCTACGTGTCTCGAAACGTGTTGATCGAGGACCGTATCAGTTGGCTTCAGAGCTTAGGTGGAGGTATCTTTCGTTATATCCTTGTTTTTTTTTCTCCTCTTTGTGTCGTCTAGAATTCGTTGTTGTCCGCTGCCTTGTTACAAAAAAAAAACGAATCTGCACTGTTTCATCGGATACTGTTCACCGTCACGTTCACGACTGTTCATCGCGGGTACTGTTCATCCGAACACAAATCTGTTTGGGTGTTGTCTTTTCGTGCCTTCTGTCCAAATTTCGTTCTTGGATCTTGTGTTTGGGTTGTTTGGGTTTAAAAACAAGAAAAACAAAAAAAAAAAGTTGCGACGGCTAGAGTTTCGTTTGCGGCTAGGGTTCTTGTGCGCTAGGATTTTTTTCTTTGCGCAAATCTGTCCAAGCTTTCTTTGAGTCTTCCAAGTTGTTTTACTTGTTTTCCAAATCTGATTTGTGGTTAACTTGGTTGGTATTTTGTGAATCTTGAAGAGAACCTACAAGAATATTGAGTTTCTTGAATTTCTTGACCACAATCTTGAAGTTCTTGAAGTCTTGATAACTTGCTTGGGAGTTCTTGAAGGATCTTGAAGGTTTCTTTTGTTTCATTAGCCAAAACAAATCTGGAATATTATTCCATTCGGCAAGCTTGTGTTGTGTTTGTTCGTTATAGTAAAAAAAAAATTCGGGAGTACTGTTCACGTGGTATGTTCATCGTACTGTAGAAGTACTGTTCATCCGAAAAAAAAGAGGAAAAGAAGAATCAGTTGGCAAGAAAACAAAGAAAAAAAAAATAGCAACCGAATTGTGTGGGGAAAATTTCTGATTTGCTCCATACTACTTGGAAAGAATTTGGAAGTTATTAAAAGTTGTTTCAACAAAAGGTTTTTCTAAAAGGGTTTCCAAAACTAACTTGTTTTCCAAAGTCTATTAGGAAACTAAGTAACGCACTTGGATAACTCTTTTATTTCACTTGGGCACCCTCCTACATTTTCGGAACACCTTCCTACGTTTTAGGAACACACTCCTACATTTTAGGAGTTAGGGTTTTCGTTGATTCCTTTCACACTAGCGCACCTTCCACTTCTGTCCGAGTCTAGAAAGCTTCCTAAACCGTCCATTCTTGTCTTCTTTTTGCACCCGCATTGTGTCTTGCTTCTTGATTACTTTTGTGGATAGTTTGGTGACAATTCTTGGATTTTGTGCGGCATTTCTCAACTACTCAAGCCGACAGGTAAGGAATTTTGGTAAGCTTATTTGGGTGCTTTGAGTGATACACGAGTGATGAACACATACACGTGAGCTTGTGTGTCGTGAGGAATCTCTTTTTTTCGTTGCTAACTTTTTGCAGGTTCCCTCATACATCATGGCGAGTACAAGACGGATAAAAGCTAACTCACAACATTGTCTTCCTAATCCTAAGGGAGTCAAAGAAGTGGCATTACGTGGCGTAGATGAGCAATTGGACATCGTCAAATCTCAGTTGCTTGGTTGGTTTTATACTCGTTGTGGTGTCAAAGATAAAATCTGTAGCTTGGCCATTGATGGGAGTTGTGAAGTCAATCTTGCAAGTGCTATCATGGTTGAGAAATTAAATCTTCCAACCATTGATCATCTTCAACCGTACAAGTTGATGAGTACTCATGGTGATGTTTGGGTTACTAAGCACACACTTGTACCTATTCAAATCGGTAAATATGTGGACGAGGTGTTGTGTGATGTAGTCCCAATTCAAGTGACACACGTGTTGTTGGGCAAAGCATGGATGTCGAGGCAAGAAGTTAAATATGACGGACATACTAATAAGTATTCCTTCTTATTTAATGGTCGTCGTTTTGTACTTGTATCACTTACTTATGACCAGCTTTGTATTGATCTAGCATACATGAAAAGTGAGCTTGAGCGTTATAGAATGGAGAAAAAGCTAGATGAGGGAATTGTGCCTGAAGAGGTAAAATTCGAGGGAGTTGAAAGCAATGAGATAAAAGGGTCAGCTGTTGAACTAGAAAAAGAGATGGAAAAATCTGATGAAATGGGTGGTAAAAAGGAAGAGAAGAGAGAAAGTGGGCTGATTTTGAGCAAGAATGTGAGGGTCTATTATTTTCCTAATGAACTTACCTTTGCTTTGTTTAGTATCTCTTCTTTTGTGCAGATTACACAAGGTCAAGTAGAGCTGGTCATGGCATGTTCCATTCCGAAGTCACTTGGACACTTTGCCAGCTTCCATGGAGTTTGTTTCCTAGGAGCTAAATCTCTTTGGTATCAATCCATGGAACAATGTCCATTCAATCCTACCCGCGCCATTGGAGATTCATTCGAGTTCATCGTAAAAGGGAAATTCCAGATTCTACTTCTTGTCCTTTACCTATGGTTCATTCATCATTTTTGCCTTATGTTAAGCATATTACTAGCCCTAACTCTTGTTGTTCTTATGTAGATCTTGATGAGAAAGGACTAGCACTAGACTCTCAAGTTGAATCAATTGGTGGAAGGAATATTGAAGTGTCAAAGGGAGTTTTCACATTTAAATCTTGCTCTACACTTTCTTACCATTTAGTTAATAATGTCCCATTATTTCTTTATCCAATTTTTGAATTGTTTCAAGTTGAAGGTTATTTTGTGTTTGTAGGTTGTAAAGCTGTCCAAAATTTCCCAACTATGACTAAAGAGTTGCAACTTGATGTCATGCTTGTTCCAGCTGCATGTTGCGAAGAAGGGCCGAACTATACCACCTTGTACAACCCGATTCAGGATTTCTCTAGCTTCAATGGGCATCATTATGAAGATCCTTATCTTGTGCACGTGACTGGTAAGCTATTGCATAATTTTATACCTATGACTACTCACTATGTGATTTATTGTGTAGGTAACATCATGCCAGTCCATGCTCGAAGGCTAATTAGAGAGTTTTGGGTTGCAACCTGGAATTTTCGCAAGCCTTATACACGTTCTTTCCTACCTTGGCGAATGTCCTTGTTTGAGAGCCCCTTGAGGCTGGCCAAACGACATTTAACTTGGCTCGTGACCCTTCATTTCTTTCCAACGTGGTTGTCAGCTACGCGTACCGTCGATTTGTGGCCAAATCACTTTCAAGAGGAGGGGAATGATGCAAACATAAAGATCATCCTCCAAACTATTGAGTCAAATGAAGAGTGGCTACAATTTGTTTCCCGTTCCGAGTGCTCCACCATGTCAACAACAATGCTTACAAATTGGAGTTACCTGGGGGAGCGCAATGTTAGCACGACTTTCAATGTCGCAGATTTGAGTCCATTCCTTGACGAGGAGGATCCAGATTTGAGGACAAATCCTTCTCAAGTGGAGGGGACTGATGTGTGCACGGACCTTAGCCCAAATAATGACCCAGTTCGAGTGCCATTGGGCCCGGTCACACGTGCACAGGCCAAGCGATTCAAGGAGTCACTCCAAGCCCTAGTGCGAAGTGTCCAAGACCAACAAGGAGTCCATAGGGACATTGAAGGCTTGGAAGGAGATAATCAAGTCATCTACAAAATGATCCAAGCCCATGAAGAATCAAGTGGGCCTCCAAGTGGGTTGGTCGACTAGGCCCTAGGCCTTAGCACTAGATTTTCATCTTGTTAGAGTTGGATTAGATTGTTAAATTAGGTCATGGGCCGGCCCACCTTGTCCAAAGAGTGGCCGCCCCTTACTTGCTTTATTAGGGCTTCGTTAGTCCCTTGACCTAGCCCCTTAGCCTATATAAAGGCTCACCTTTTACGGTCAAAGGGGTACGCAATTTTGATAATAAAGAATTAGTTTTGTTTTTTCTTCCAATGAGAGATTCGAATCCTTTACTTGCTTTGGCAAGGGTTATTGAGCAATCTTGCGCTTGCCCATGATTGTTCTACCGACCTATCCACTTGAATATTCACCTCAATTTGGAGTCGTCGTTCTACCGCCTTTAATCAAATTGTGTCGTCCGTTTTGGTTTTAGGCTCCGCAATCCAAGCGTTGGACAACCTCGCTAGATCCTTAGGCAAACGTGCTACGTGTCTCGAAACGTGTTGATCGAGGACCGTATCAGGAACCTAGAATCAAAACGGATGACACAATTTGATTAAAGGCGATAGAATGACGACTCCAATCGAGGTGTTTACTCAAATGGATAGGTCGATGGAACAATCAAGGACAAGCACAAGATTGCTCAATAACCCTTGCCAAAAGCAAGTAAAGGATTCGAATCTCTCAACGGAAGAGAACAAAACTAAGTGTTTTATTATCAAAATTGCGTCACCCCTTTAACCGTACAAAGTGAGCCTTTATTTAGGCTAAGGGACTAATGAAACCCTAAAAAAAATAAGCAAAGAGGTTCGGCCACTCCTTGGACAAGGTGGGCCGGCCCATGATTCAATTCAACAATCTAATCCAACTCTAATCAAAATGAAACCCTAGTACTAAGGCCTAGGGCCTAGTCGGCCATCCCACTTGGAGGCCCACTTGATTCTTCATGGGCTTAGATCATTGTGTAGATGACTTGATTATCCCCTTCCAAGCCTTCAATGTCTCTATGGACTCCTTGTTGGTCTTAAACATTTCGAACAAGGGCTTGGAGAGACTCTTTGAAGCGCTTGGCCTGTGCACGTGTAACGGGCCCAATGGAACTTGAACTGGATCATTGCTTGGCTAAGGTCCGTGCACACATCACGTGATCAACGGGTTTAGGTGATTCCGCTGCGTTCGTTTGTCATCAACGTAAATCCCTGCCTTCTAGATCCTTGCCTTTCTGTACGGGTTGCATCACAAGGTTGGTGCCGTTCGTATTAAGTAGCCACTCCGAATCCTTCAGTATTTTTTCCTGATCAATCACAACAAACTTCTAAACCTTTTGATATTGCACAGGTGTTGCGAGAATATCGCAAAAACAAACAGAAGCAAAAGGATGAAGAAAAAGCTAAGAAAAAGACCGAAGAAGAAGAAAGGAAAGCTGAAGCAAAAAGCAAAAGAAAAGCAAAAGAAGTTATGAAGGAACCTGATTCTTCATTAATGTATACTGTACATACTAATCCTATATTTTCTCTTGAACAGGAAAGGAAAGCTAGTGAAGCTACAAAGATCTACGACAATCCACTTTCATCTATGCTAAAAGATCTTCATAATGACTCAGTGCCATATATTTCAACATACTCACAAGTTTCTGAAAATGATCTTATGAGTCCGAAGTCAGAAAAGGAGGAATCATCCGAATTTTCTGAAGAATCATATGGCCGACAACTTGATAACTATAAAAGACAATCATATGGCCGACAGTTTTATATGGCAGACAACTTGATAACTATAAAAGACAATCATATGGCCGACAAGCTTTATATGGCCGACAACCTTTTAAGGGCTTCTATCAAGAAAATTCATCATGTGATCTTCATCTGGTGTATCTGATGGAGTGGAATCTGGATCTGTAATATTCATTTCTTCAATCAAATCTGCATGACTTCTTTTGTTCTTCTGCAAAGCATATTAGTCCTTTGACTAAAATGCTCAAAAAGATTCCACCTTCATTCAGGGACTTGAGCATGAAGTGATGAAGGTTGTTCATGTGGTTCAAATCAAGGAGGATGACGATTGAAGGCTTTCTAGTTTGAGTATCTTGTTTAGCCGTTTAAGTTAGTTGTTTGGAGTCTTATTTGGTCATTTCAATTCAAGGGCAAAGTCGGCCAGCTTGCAAGCTAGAAAGGGCCGACTCTAGCACTCCTAAATTGTAGGAGCCTTTTCCGTTTTATTTACCTTAGGTCTAGACTTTCCATTGCACATTAGGTTTTCTATTTGTATGGCTATAAATAGCCTACCTTGGGTCATGTTTTATTCATTCAATCATTCAATTAATACAATAAACTTTGAGAGTTTTCTTGGTCTCTCCAAGGCTTCTTGAATAACTTAGAATTTCTCTAAATGTTCGTGACTTATCAATCTAGAATCGCACTAGGTTGTGGCGTCTTCTACCATTATATCAAGGTTCGTTAACCACGTGATTAATGGGTTGAGGTCATTCGCTCCAAGTTTGGTATCCTCTTGTCGATCCTGAGTCTAATCTCTTACGGGTTTCGTCACAAGGTTGGCGACGTTCGTATCAGTTGGTAATCAGAGCTAGTTAGGAGGTATCACGTTATATCCCTTTACTTGTTTCCTTTTCGAGTCATGTTGTCCCAAAATCTGTTTGTGTTTTGTGTTGTCCGAATTTCTGATTTTGTCTCCAAAATTCTGTTTGTGTCTTGCGTTATTCTTTTTCCACAATCGTTCATCGTATGCTTGTGTCTAGTTGTTGTTAGTTGTAGGGTCAGTCGTGTTTTGTCTAGAAAACAAACGAAAAAAAAATTCTGTTTGCATGTTTAGATTGTTGTCCGTTAGTCTTTCCAGATTTGCCTTGTCCTAAATTGCGTCTAGATTGTTGCTCATTGTTGTCCAGATCTGTCGTTATTTGTTGTGTCAATTGATTTTCCAGAATTGGTCGTGTAGTGTCCAAAGAAAACAGAACAAAAAAATTGCAGCCGGTAGGTTTCCTTAGTCGTTCTTGTTGTGTTCAAGTGATCGCATGTTATTGTGTGCAATCTGTCCAGAAATTCGTTGTTGCAAATTGCTACTGATTTCGGCTAGATTGTAGTCTATTCCTTGTGCTTATTGTGTCACTTTGGTTGTGAAAACAACCCAGCAAAAGTGTCAAAAAAAAAAGTGAGTCGCATACCTAGTTGCTTGGGTCGTATTGCTGGAATTCTTTCTTCTTGAAACTGCCGAACCTGTTTTGCCTTTAAATCTTGAACTTTTGTGTTGATTCTTGCAAATCTTGGATACCAAAACCTAACTTGGGTTGTTCTTGAGCTTCTTGATCGAAAATCTTGAAGTTCTTGGATCAACCAAGACTGATTTGGTGGTTCTTGATCGAGGGTTCTTGAAACTTGGGAAGAAAGCTTTTATTTTCTTGGCAATCTTGCACTATGATCCGAAAAAAACAAAACAAAACAATTCATTGGGACTGAATCTGAGTTCTCGAGACATAGATTAGAGAGCCGCAAAGGAGAAAAAAAAGAAAGAAATGAAAGAAAAACAAAAGAAAGCCTGCTCTAAGTCTTCTAGTAGGAAAACAAGTCCCATTCTTGAAACACTTCTACTCCTAAAGCTATTAGGATTGAAGTCAGCCAAGAAAACCAAGAAACCAAATCCAATCCTTCCTAAAACACCCTCAACCTTCCTACATCAAACCCAAACAATTTTTTTCCAAGCCCGTGTCTTACCAAAACAAACCAAACAGCCGCCCTAAACCTTTGTTCCCTAAACAGCCGCCACCCTTTAGCACTTGATCTACACTTCGGTTACAAGATCTTGAGAACCGAACTAAATTACCATCAAGGGCTAAGACAACCTACCTTGGCACGTCCCAAACAGCCCAAATACGCCATACACCACTTGGCCGAACACCAAGAAACCCGCAAACCAAATTCTAGCAAAACAAGAGTCGAGTCCTTCAATAGAGTTTTGTCTAAGATCCTTAAAAATTCAGCTTTGAGTCAACATCGTGTGTGGTCAGTCTCTTCATTGTTTCTTTCCAAATTGCTACAACTTGTGACCTTGGTTGGTAAGTGAACACCAATAGAAGGAGTTCTAACTTCTTCAAGGAGTTGACCGAGTAGCCTTGAATATATTTGTGGGATCATTAGAGCAAGTACACACGAGAGCGAGTGATGTGATCTACACTTGGACACGATCTAGACAACCAATCACCGACGGTTTGGCAGCGGAAATTTGACCCAATCTAATCCCCGAAGTAGCAAACACTATTGATACTATCTCAACCCACTACTTAACGAATTAGCGAACCAAACTATAGGTAGAGGAACTGATGAGGAGGTCGAGAGAGCTATCCAAGTGGAGCAAGTAAAGGTGCCATTGGGACCCATGACACGAGCTCGTGCGAAGAGATTGAATGAGACGTTACAAACATTGGTTCGTGCGGTTTGAGAGTCAAGTGGAGAGCCAATGGCCATCGAGGGCCTCAATGAAGCTAGGCTGTTGTCCTAGTTTCGGCCATCACTGAAGATTAGAAGCCCATGATTCGGCTAAGGGGTCCATGGCCCATTAGTAGTTGATAGGGTGTAATAAAGAGGTCCAACTAGTTAGTGGTTTGGGCCTTAGTCGTTGTTAGTCATTGGGTCAACGGGTTAGGCCATGTGGGCCTTAGGTCCAATAGCATTTTAGTTGGTTACTGAGTTAGTCCCTCCGCTGAGCTCCGCGAGACCCGGTCAGCGAGTCGGGGGTCCAGGGGGCGACGCGCCCCTGGTGGGGGGCTCGGGGGCAATGCCCCCGAACCTTACGGGGTCTATGTTGTGGGGCTAGTGTCGGCCAAAGTAAATTTTGTTAGGTCTTAGTCACGGCTACAAATAGCCTTAAGTCATGGTTTACATGGAGTTTTTGAGGAATTAATAAAAATACACTTGAGAGTTCTCTCAAAAGCTTCATTGAAGCACCTTGAATATCTTAGATTCATATCTTAGGTATTCAATCGACTTATCAATCTAGGACCGCGCTAGATTGTGGTGTCCTCTACAAAATACCGAGGTTCGTTGACCACGTGATCAACGGGGTTAGGTGATCCGCTGCGTTCGTTTGTCATCAACGTGAGTCCTCACCTTCTAGATCCTTTCCTGTCTGTACAGGTTGCATCACAAGGTTGGTGCCGTTCGTATCAGGAACGCCACAACCGAGTTACTTGATTGATAAGTTCACTTGAATAACTTGAGAAAGATTCTCAAATATTCAAAGAAGCTCTCTTGGAAAGAGAAAGTGAAAACTCACGATTTTATTAATGCAAAAACTGATCGTAAAGGTCTCTTGCCTTGGATATATATAGCCATACACTTGACACCTAAAGTGACTTGAAAAAAATCCTAACTCGGCTAGGCTAGGCCTTTGGGCCGATTCTACTACTCAAATCCACTAACTAATGGTCAGCTTATAATCGACCCAACGAAGGCTTTAAGCGGGCCCAACATAACCCAATAAAAGCTAATTAACCAACTTAAGTAATAGTGAGCCTAAACTCTATAAATCGGATCCTAGCAAATAAAATAGAAATCTAGAAAATTAACTACTAACTATTACTAAAAGATTCAATCTCTTGCAGCCCAAAACATGGCCCATAAGCGGCCCATATTTCGTATCATTCCCCTCCTCTTGAAAAAGATTTGTCCTCAAATCGTTTTTGGAAATGAATGGTACTACAAGAGTTGGCAGTATGACACCTCAAATCTCCACATATTGCTTAGAATGAATGATACTTGCAAATAAAATAGAAATCTAGAAAATTAACTACTAACTATTACTAAAAGATTCAATCTCTTGCAGCCCAAAACATGGCCCATAAGCGGCCCATATTTCGTATCATTCCCCTCCTCTTGAAAAAGATTTGTCCTCAAATCGTTTTTGGAAATGAATGGTACTACAAGAGTTGGCAGTATGACACCTCAAATCTCCACATATTGCTTAGAATGAATGATACTTGCATACGTCATGATTATTGGTAATTCGGTACACATGTCTCTTGGTCAACTTCATGAGGCTCTCAAACAAGGACATGCGCCAAGGTAGGAAAGAGCTTGTGTAAGGCTTGTGAAAATTCCAGGTTGCAATCCAAATCTCTATAATTAGCCTTTGGTCATGGATTTTCACATTGGGACCGTTGATTGTGCAAAGGTGTAAAATCCAGCACTAGTTGACATTGATTTGGATCATCTTGCAATGGATAAAATGGGAGCAACTTGTTGCATGGATGAGGCACTAAACAACTCGTGGAGGACAGCTTTGGGATCTTGCGTGACACACAATTTCTCATCTTCCAACATAATAAGGTAGCAAACAATTGAATTCCACTTCATGAGGGTTACTTGAAACTAGCACAAGTTGAAGTTGACAAAGTGAGCACTTGGCCACCATCTTTTGGATGTGTGAATAAGCATGAAAGATCAACCAACTTTTAGCTGGAATGAGCACAAAATCAGGTTGTAAGTCTTTAATCAAAACTGGAAAATTTTGGACAGCTTTACAACCTACAAAAACAAAATAACCTTCAACTTGAGACAAATCAGAAATTGGATAAAGAAGCAATGGTACATCATCTACTAAATGGTAAGAAGGTATAGAACAAGATTTAAGTGCGAAAACTCCCTTTTGACACTTCATTATTCCTTCCACCAGTTGATTCAACTTGAGAAGGGATTGCTAGCTTTTACACTTTCCTTCAAAATCTGCATGAGAAATACTAGTGTTAGGATGGAAATTATACTCAAAGAAGGTGAAGATGATGAATGTTATAGGTAGCAAATGAGAGTCAAAATTTGGAATTCTCCCTTCACGGTGGGTTTGAATTAATTCCCCTTTGGTATGGATAGATTTGAATTGAAATTGTCCCATGAGGTGTTCCCAAATAGATTTAACTCCTAGAAGACAAACTCTATGGAAACTAGTGGATTGGTACGAGTGACTTTGGAATGGAGCATGGCAATGACTAGCGTCACTTGACTTTGCTTAATCTGCACAAAAGAAGAAACACTAAACAAAGCAAAGGTAAATTCGTTAGGAAAATAATAAACCCTCACATTTTTTGCTCAAAATCGACTCACTCTTAGAATTTTTAATCTCTTTCTCATGCTCACTAGCTGAATTTTTCCTCTCATTATTCTCAACCTCTTTCTCCTTTTCAACTCCCTCGAATTTTTCCTCAAGTACATTCTCAGCTTTAACTCACATTGTGCACCATCACGCACAACTCGCTCTTTCCAAGTTTTTGTCGTAGGAGGTGTTGATAAGAATCCCACCACCACGGCTCCTCAGATAGCTTGATTGTATCCTTAGACTTTGAAGAAATTGATGTATTGGGCTCCTTTTTCCCTTTTGATCAACCTTTCTCCCTTTAGCTCACCATGTGTTGGACCAATTGCGAGAACTCTTATGCTCCACAGATCGAGTATGATTATGACACTTCTCAAATGAGCAAGCTGATTTGGTTGAGAATGAAGCCTTTTTAGATGTTTGGCACTTCCTCCTTTGGTCCTCTTTATAGTCATCACAAGTTGCTTGTATTTCTCATAAACACTTTTCGAACGATCACGACCCATCTCCTCCTTGAGGGTATGAAATTCATGGGTTGACATTTTAGCACGGTTAGATTGAATGGAACCCCTCCTCTTGAGAGATTCATTCTCAATTCTATCAAGTCTTTTATGCATGAGTTGGACTGATTTGTTTAACTTCCTTTCAAGATCTCCCAATATGGATTCCAACATAAGTGTAGGATCACAGTGGTGTGAACTCCCTTTGGTGGACATCCTTATCCTGCAAAAATGTTAGCAAACAAAGGAAAGTTTCCTCACAACACACCCTCACATGTATGCACTCACACTCGTGTATCACTCAAGTGTTTTAAAACACTCTAATGTCCTCACCAATCACCTCTCAATTTACTTGATTGCTTCCTTTGAAGAAATCAGAATTTTCCTCCAAGAAATTCAACCAAACTTTTATCAAGTTCACACACAAGATGGTGGCGTCTTTGATGCTGAATTTTTGGGAGTGAAATAGATGAATGTGGCTTAGAAAAGATGCGAATTAAAGGCTGGGAAATTGACAAATTATTGCCCGACAGTTTATTCCAAAAAATAGGAAAGTACGAGTTTGAATCTTGACTCAAGATGCAAACTAGTGACTAGGAATAAGACAAAGTTGAATTGGACTTGTCTAAGGACTCTTTAGATATGAGTTAATGTTGGGAAAAAAGGACTTCTAACAAAAGAAGGACACAACTATAGATTATACACTTCCGACTCAAACAAGGAAGACAAAATAGCGGAAGTTTCAAAATCCTAGAGGAACTCTACCCAATTGCACTTGGTTGAAAATTTAGGAGTTGCAGCCAAGGTTTAATGGTGGTTCTTGGGTAGTTTAGTGGCTGATTTTCTGGTTCCTCACAGGTACAACGGTGACCAATCAGAAATTTGGTAAGTTGAGTGGCAACTAGGATTTGTTTGTACAAACCCAAGTCAACTTGGTTTCCAAATTCAAGTTGGTTTCCTTTTTGTTTTCTACTTGTGATCCGATTTTGTTTCCTTTTTTTTTCTTGCGTTTTCTTTTTCTTTCTTTCTTTTTTGTAACGCAATCAGATTTCTTTTTCTTCTTTTTCAATTCGAATCACAACAAGAAAACAAGAAATTTCGTTTGGATATTTGCACAAGATCAGCCCCAATTTCAAGAAACAAGAACTAGGGTTTGGTTTGTTCAAGATATGGTGATTTTGACTTCAAGAATTCAAGAACCCAAGAATACCAACCCAATACTTCAAGATTCACCCAAGAATTTCCAGAAAATTCAAGAAATTATCAAGATTCCAAGAAAAAAGGTAAACAGCCTTCTTTGTAGTGCAAGACACAAAAATTCCCAACACCCTTTGTCAAGAAACCCTAGTTTGAACGTTCGATTTCAAGAACCCACTATACAATCCAAGAACTTCAAGAAATTACCAAGCAAACTACAAGAAGCAAGAACAACAAGAAACAAACACAAGGCATGGGAAAATTTTTTTCAGATGAAACAGTACTGCTACAGCACGATGAACAGTACGTCTACAGTCGTGAACAGTACCGATGAACAGTACGCCGAAATTTTTTTTCCTCTCTCAACGATTTCAAGACTCAAGAACAAGATCACAAGACACCAACAAGATCAAGAAACATGACGCAACCAAGAATCAATCATGGAAGCAAGCAACAAGACATAAACAACAAGAAAAACGAAGAAACCCTAGCGACTCAATTTTTTTTTTTTTTGGCAATAGAATCTGAATTGGAAACAAGAAGATATGACTCAAACACAAAAGAAAAGAAGGATATAACCTGGTGGTTGTCGACTAGCTCTGATTACCAACTGATGTGATCTACACTTGGACACGATCTAGACAACCAATCACCGACGGTTTGGCAGCGGAAATTTGACCCAATCTAATCCCCGAAGTAGCAAACAATATTGATACTATCT
The DNA here is from genome assembly GCA_023065735.1 of Coffea humblotiana. Classification (NCBI taxonomy): domain Eukaryota; kingdom Viridiplantae; phylum Streptophyta; class Magnoliopsida; order Gentianales; family Rubiaceae; genus Coffea; species Coffea humblotiana. The sequence continues at coordinate 135,303 of JACYVW010000089.1, read as the reverse complement.
CAACCCACTACTTAACGAATTAGCGAACCAAACTATAGGTAGAGGAACGCCACAACAAGGAATTACTTGATTGATAAGTTCACTTGAATAACTTGAGAAAGATTCTCAAATATTCAAAGAAGCTCTCTTGGAAAGAGAAAGTGAAAACTCACGATTTTATTAATGCAAAAACTGATCGTAAAGGTCTCTTGCCTTGGATATATATAGCCATACACTTGACACCCTAAAGTGACTTGAAAAAAAATCCTAACTCGGCTAGGCTAGGCCTTTGGGCCGATTCTACTACTCAATCCACTAACTAATGGTCAGCTTATAATCGACCCAACGAAGGCTTTAAGCGGGCCCAACATAACCCAATAAAAGCTAATTAACTAACTTAAAGTAATAGTGAGCCTAGACTCTATAAATCGGATCCAACTCAACATGAGGTCTTGGAACCGAATTTATTCCTAGCAAATAAAATAGAAATCTGGAAAATAAACTACTAACTATTACTGATGAGGAACCGCCAAGGACTCAAGTCGTCATTTCACAAGGCTCGAGTAAGGATGACCTACGTGCGCCATCAATAAACCTTGGACCAAATGACTCGAGCAAGGGCAAGAAAGATGCGTGAGAACCTCCAAACATTTCTCCAAATAATTCATGCACGCATTGGAAGGATTCAAGATGCTAAATCACACAATGGTGAGCTTACTCCGCGTCCATGAGGAGGCCGAGGAAGACTAGTGGAAGCGGGCTGCATGTGAGCTTCATTATCAAGTTAAGAGACTAGTATAGACTCCATCATAAAGATGGGCAGCCCATAGGGCCTTGGGCCGACCAGCCCAGTGCGGGCTTCATTGTTAGTTTCCTTAGTAAGTTAGGTTTAGGGTTAGTTGGAGTTAGTTTTCCATTGATAGTTAGGATTTCCGCTCACAAAGCCTATAAATACAAAGGCTTGGCCGAGACCTTTATTCATTCAATATTCCATTAATCAAATTTCAGTTTCAAGGAGTATTCTCTTAGCTTCGGTTAACTTTGAATATCTTAGATTTGTTCTAAGTGTTCTTCTTGGCTTATCAAGCAAGAATCACACTTGCTCGTGGCGCCATTCTACCGTTAACCATAAGTTCCTTTAATATTTCTTGAGGGTTAAGACTCAATCTTAGTTCTCATCCAAGGGATTCTAAGGGGGTTTAGGGTTCCGCTCGTTCAAATCTGGGGTCGCTTGTCTAGATCCTGTGTTGTTGGAATACGAGTTCGCCAAGCATGGTTGGGTTCGTATCAATTACTAAAAGATTCAATCTCTTGCAGCCCAAAACATCGCTCATAAGCGGCCCATATTTCGTATCAGCGAGCGTATACACGTGAGGAAGTGTGCGAGGTAAACTTTGCTTCTTTAATTATTATTTTCATACCTATACCTCACCATGGCTAATGAGGGAGGAGCGAGCTCCCAAGCTTTTAATCTTAAACCTGTTTACAGAGGCCAACAAAAGGCGAATTGGGACGCATGATGGACCAAAAACTTGAATTTGATGCACCAACGCATTGATAGCTTAGAGATGTCCCGTGGAAGCTCCAAAGGCAGCCGTGGAAAGACTTATGCACATGAGTCTAGCGACTCTAACTCGGATAATGATTATGAACATAAGCAAGGGAGATCCAAGCGAGATCTAGACCAACAAGTGACCACATTCCGGGCGTAAAAGTGAAAATTCTCCCTTCCAAGGACAATCGGACCCTGATGCATATTTGGAGTGGGGAGAAGCGGATTGAACTCGCCTTTGATTGCAACCCCTACTCGGAGGAGCAAAAGGTCAAGTTGGCCGTGGTTGAATTCACCGACTACGCCGTTGTGTGGTGGGATCAACTCTCCCACTAGTCGAAGGAGGAGTGGTGAACCTGCCGTACACACTTGGACCGAATTAAGACGTCTAATGAGGAAGCGTTTCGTACCAAGATGACTTGTACCAAGATTACTACCGTGACTTGTTACCAAAAGCTTCAAACCCTCAATCAAGTAGCACGAAGTGTCGAGGACTATCACAAGGAGATGGAGATACTCATGCTACGGGCGAACATCACGGAGGATCGAGAGGCAACAATGCCATTTTTCTTGAACGGATTAAGACCCGAAATCGCTGAACAAGTGGAGTTACACCACTATGTGAACTTGGGGACTTGGTGGAGAACCAATCAAGATTGAGCGGAGGATTAAGAGGAGGGGGTCAGCCTAGGAGTTACTCCAACTTCTCACCCTCTTACCCTCGAACTACAACACCAAGGAAGGAAGACAAGGGCCCGAGTAGCTCTACTCCATCAAGACCAAGGCCGAAAACGACTAAATAGGAGTCTAAGGCAACACCAAGGACTGCCATTGAGTCGAGCATGGGGTGAAACCGAGATACCAAATGCTTCAATGCCAAGCGAGGGCACATCGCTAGTTAATGCCCCTAACCAACGCACTATGATCATCTTGCAAATGGTGAGTTTCTCACCGATGATGAGGATGAAAAGGAGGAGCTGCCATCACTTGAGGGAGAGAGGAAGCATTGTCCGTCAATTGAGCAAGTTGGACTCGTTGTGAGGCGAGCCCTTAGCAACCCAAGTCAAAAACCGCCGACCATGCACAAAGGGAGAACATTTCTACACCCGATGCTATATCAAAGGAAAGGTATGTAGCTTGATCATCGATGGGGGAAGTTGTGCTAATGTTGCTAGTGCCTTGATGGTGGAGAAAACTAGCACTACCCAACTCTACGCCATCCAACGCCTTATCGTTTGCAATGGTTGAACGATAGTGGGGATGTTCGTGTCACCAAGCAAGTCCAAGTACCTTTCCAAATTGGGAAAGTATGAGGACGTGGTGTTATGCGACGTGGTCCCTATGCAAGCATGCCATATATTATTGGGGAGACCGTGGCAATTTGACAAAGGAGTCACGTTCGATGGCATTACCAATAGATACTCCTTCAAACAAGGCGCGAAGAGGATTGTTCTTGTGCCACTTACTCCTAGCCAAGTTTGTGAAGATCAAGAAAGCTTGATAAAGGAAAGTGAGCTCGAGAATGAAAGAAAAAGATGGAAAAAGTCGAGAGCTCAAAGAAAATGATAAGGCCAAGAAAATTGAGAGGAAAAGGCACATGGTGAGCCGGCCAAAATAGAAAAAGAAAGCGAAAAGGCAAAATCTTACTGATAAAAGCCAATGTAGTAAGAAAAGCTTTGAGTGTTAATACACCTATCTTTGTAACTTTTGTGCAAAGAGGTGTTGGTTATTACAAGTGATCTTACTAACACTTTACCATCTAAATATGTGTCTCTTCCTGCAGGATTATGATGATGTCTTCCCCGATGAGATTCCAAATGGACTACCACCAATAAGGGGAATTGAGCATCAAATCGACTTGGTTCCAGGTGCCCCACTTCCTAACCGACCAGCCTACAAAATGGGGCCAGATGAGACAAAGGAGCTCCAACGCCAAATCGAAGAGCTTCTAACAAAAGGATGGGCGCGGGAAAGTTTGAGTCCCTGCACGGTTCCGTCATCTTGGTACCTAAAAAGGATGGAAGTTGGCGACTGTGCAACTGACTGTAGGGCCATCAATGCAATAACGGTAAAATATCATCACCCTATTCCTAGACTTGATGATATGTTAGATGAAGCTATATGGTGCTTGTGATTTTCACTAAAATTGACTTAAAAAGCGGTTATCATCAAATTAGGCATGAAAGAAGGGCATGAATGGAAAACGGCCTTCAAAACCAAACATGGCTCGTATGAGTGGTTAGTTATGCCATTTGCTCTAACTAATGCACCTAGTACATTCATGAGGTTGATGAACCATGTACTTTGTCCATTTCTAGGAAAATTTGTAGTTGTATATTTTGATGATATCCTGATTTATAGTAGGAGCCTAGAAGAGCATGTTGAGCATGTGAAACTTGTTCTTGATGTACTTCGAAGGGAAAAGCTCTATGCTAACCTTAAGAAGTGCTCCTTTTGTACTGATCAACTTGTCTTCTAGGCTTTGTTGTGAGTAAATAGGGAATCAAAGTGGACGAGGAGAAGGTCAAGGCGATTCGAGAGTGGCCTACTCCAAGCACGGTGGGTGAGGTACGCAGCTTTCATGGTCTTGCTAGTTTTTATAGACGATTTGTTAAAGATTTTAGTACCATTGCTGCCCTTTAACTGCTGTAGTATCAAAGAAAAATGAGCCATTTGTGTGGGGTGATGCTCAAAGAACGTGCATTCCCAAATGCTTAAACACCAACTCACACACGCACCATTACTTACTTGCATTACCATGCTTTGACAAAATGTTTGAAATAGAGTGTGATGCATCTGGGATGGGTATAGGAGCTGTGTTAATGCAAGAGGGCAAACCAATTGCATACTTTAGTGAAAAACTCAATGGGGCAGCTTTGAATTATTCCGCTTATGATAAAGAATTATACTCTTTGATTCATGCCTTGGAGACTTGGCAACATTATTTGAGACCAAGGGAATTTGTCATACACACTGACCATGAATCGCTTAAGCACATTAAGTCACAACACAAGTTGAATAAGCGTCATGTTAGGTGGATTGCATTTATTGAAACGTTTCCCTATGTGATTAAGTGCAAAGTTGGGAAAACCAATGTTGTTGCTGATGCGCTATCACGTCGTTACTCTTTACTCACTCAACTTGATGCAAGGCTATTAGGGTTTGAGTTAGTTAAAGAGCTATGCTCCAATGACCCAGATTTCTCAGGTATTTATGATTCTTGTGGTTCAGCAACTCAAGGTAAATTCTACATCCTTGATGGATTTCTTTTCTACCTCAATCGACTGTGTATACCTAACTGCTCTATTCGCTCTTTACTTGTTAGGGAAGCACACGGCGGTGGCTTGATGGGACATTTTGGTGTGGCTAAAACCTTAGCTATCCTTCAGGAACACTTTCATTGGCCAAGGATGAAGCGAGATGTGGAACGAATGGTGGCCAAGTGCATCACTTGCCACAAAGCTAAGTCCAAACTTCAACCCTATGGCCTCTATAGTCCTTTACTTGTACCTAAGGAACCTTGGACTGACATTTCCATGGATTTTGTTTTGGGGGGGTACCTAGGTCAAAAAGGGGTAATGATAGCATCTTTGTTATTGTTGATAGATTTTTCAAAAATGGTACATTTTCTACCATGTCCACAAAACAAATGATGCATCTCACATTGCCGATTTGTTTTTCAAAGAAATCATTAGATTGCATGGCATGCCTAGGACCATTGTCTTAGATAGGGGATGTCAAATTTTTGAGTTACTTTTGGAAAACTTTGTGGGGAAAATTGGGTACCAAATTACTCTTTTCTACTACTAGTCACCCACAAACTGATGGCCAAACTGAGGTCGTCAACCGCACATTGTCTACACTCTTATGTGCCATCATTAGAAAAAATATTCGAACTTGGGAAGAGTGCTTACCCCATGTTGAGTTCGCATACAAACCGTACGATGCATAGTTCTACTCATTTCTCACCATTTAAAATAGTCTATGGTTTTAACCTTTTAACACCACTAGACCTATCACCTTTACCTTCTTCTGAGCGCATTAACTTAGATGGTGCTAAACGAGCAGATTTTGCGAAGAAATTGCAATGAACAGGTCCCCTTAAACATTGAGCGAAGGATGGATCAAGTGGCTCAACGAGTTAACAAGGGACATCAACGCGTGGTGTTTGAGCCTGGAGATTGGGTGTGGTTGCATCTGCGCAAGGAGAGGTTCCCGGTCCAACGGCGCAATAAACTCCTTCCACGAGGAGATGGACCATTTCAAGTTATCAAGCGCATCAACGACAATGCTTACAAGCTAGACCTTCCCGGTGAGTACAATGTAAGCGCTACATTCAATGTCTCTGATCTATCTCCTTTTCTTGCAGACGATGAAGCTGATTTGAGGACAAATCCTTTCAAGAGGAGGGGGATGAATCTGAACCAAGAGACACCATTGAGCATAGTTCGAGTACCTCTAGGACCCGTGACACGAGCACGTGCTAAGAAGTTGCGAGAGGAACTCCAAGGGCTTGTTCGTGAGGTGCAAAGCCAAGAAATTGTCCCCAAGGTCATTGAGGGACTTGAGCATGAAGTTATGAAGGTTGTTCATGTGGTTCAAAACAAGGAGGATGACGATTGAAGGCTTTCTAGTTTGAGTATCTTGTTTGGCCGTTTAAGTTAGTTGTTTGAAGTCTTATTTGGTCATTTCAATTCAAGGGCAAAGTCGGCCAGCTTGCAAGCTAGAAAGGGCCGACTCTAGCAATCCTAAAATTGTAGGAGCCTTTTCCGTTTTATTTACCTTAGGTCTAGCCTTTCCATTGCACGTTAGGTTTTCTATTTGTATGGCTATAAATAGCCTACCTTGGGTCATGTTTTATTCATTCCAATCATTCAATTAATACAATAAACTTTGAGAGTTTGCTTGGTCTCTCCAAGGCTTCTTGAATAACTTAGAATTTCTCTTAAGTGTTCGTGACTTATCAATCTAGAATCGCACTAGGTTGTGGCGTCTTCTACCATTATACCAAGGTTCGTTAACCACGTGATTAACGGGTTGAGGTCATCCGCTCCAAGCTTGGTATCCTCTTGTCGATCCTGAGTTCTAATCTCTTACGGGTTTCGTCACAAGGTTGGCGACATTCGTATCACTAAAAAAGACTCGATAACAACTTAAAACCAACTAACAACTAACGACTAAAGGGACTAACAGTTTCGGCCAACTCCATTAAAGGCATGTGTGGCCCTCATTCACATCCTCCTTGGCTTGGATCAATGTGTAGACGACTTGATTAGCCATATCCAAGCCTTCAATGTTCCTGATGCGAACGCGGAAGCAAAGATTAGATCGTAGAGGACACGTTGGGGTAATGGATGGAATTGAACCCCAAACTTGGACCACTCAAGAACGGATTCAACGGTAGAGGACGCCACAATCAAGGGTGAGTGCTTGATTGATAAGTCGATAAACAACCTAGGAACCACGCTAGGATGTTCAACTTAGCTTTCACAAGCTAAAGGAATTTGCCTTAATGGAAGACGAAATTCTGGAATTTTATTAATAATATCGCAAAAATTGAATGTAAACAACGACTTAAGGCTATTTGTAGCCTTGACTAAGAACCTAATAAACTTGGAAAACATGAAGGAAGTTCGGCCAGCCTTGGGCTTCTCTCTTGGCTGAAACTAGCCCAAAACAGCTCAGCGGAGGGACTTAAACTGCGACCCAATCCGCCGTCTGAAGCTTGGACACTTGCGTCGTCAATTGTAATCAACACTTTAATAGTCTTGCAAGGATCTTCCAACTCAATCCCTTCAAATGGGGCGGTTTTCTCTTGGGCTTGGACGGCATGAACCAAGGCTTGAAGCGACTCCTTGAATCTCTTAGCTCGTGCTTCGTGTCACTGGGCCTTGGGGCACCTTCACAGGGTCCACTTGAGCACCATGGGCCTCGTGCTCAACCGCATCATTCCCCTCCTCTTGAAAAGGATTTGCCCTCAAATCGTGCTCGTCCCCTGCAAGAAACGGACTTAGATCAGCAACATTGAATGTAGCACTAACATTATACTCACTAGGCAAGATCTAAGCGGTATGGCATTGTCGTTGATGCGCTCAATGACTTGAAAAGGCCCATCTCCTCTTTGGTGACAGCTTGCTTTGTCGTTGTTTTGGAAATCTCTCCTTGCGCAAGTGTAACCAAACCCAATCACCAGGTTCAACGACAAGCCTGCGCCTGTGCTTGTTAGCTTGTTGGACATATTGGGCCGTCCTCCTCTTGATGTTGGTACGAACCTTGTCGTGCAATGATCTCACGAACTTAGCTTTCTTCTTGCCATCTAAGTTCACATGCTCAGCAGAAGGTAATGGCAACAAATCTAAGGGAGTTAAGGGGGTTAAAACCATACACAACTTCAAAAGGTGAAAATTGTGTAGCACTATGCCACAGCCCTATTGTATGTGAATTCAACATGAGGTAGGCACTCTCCCATGACTTCAGATTTTTTCTTGATGATTGCACGTATGAGTGTGGATAAGGTCCTATTGACTACCTCGGTTTGTCCATCTGTTTGAGGATGACTAGAGGTAGAGAACAATAATTTGGTCCCAACCGACCCCATAAAGACTTCCAAAAATAGCTCAAAAAACTTGACATCTTTATCAGACACTATAGTCCTAGGTATGCCATGCAAACGAACAACCTCTTTAAAGAATAAGTCAGCAATGTGTAAAGCATCATCCGTTTATGACATGCCAATAAAGTGAGCCATTTTGGAGAACCTATCTACCACAACAAATATAGAGTATGGCCACGCTTAGAACGAGGTAAACCAAGCACGAAATCCATGGAAATATCAACCCAAGGTTGGTGAGGTATGGGTAAAGGAGTATACAAACCATTTGGGTTGACCCGAGACTTAGCTTTGTGGCACACACCACATCTTTCAACAATCCTCTCCACATCCTTGCACATGCGAGGCCAATAGAAGTGTTCCTGCAACACAGCTAATGTCTTGGTGACACCCAAAGTGTCCCATTAGTCCACCCACTATGTGACTCATGAACAAGTAAGTTACGTATGGACCCTCGGAGAATGCACAACTTCGTAAGATAAACAAGAACCCATCATGCACAAAGAATTTTTCAAAGTCAGATTTTCCCCAATTCGCATAAGCATTTGAAAAGTCCAAGTCATCCTTGTACAACTCCTTCATGAGCTCGAAGCCTATGAGTTTAGCATCTAAAACAGTGAGCAAAATATGTCTACGAGATAAAGCGTCAGCCACTACATTAGACTTACCTGTCTTGTACTTGATGACGTATGGAAAAGACTCGATGAAGGCTACCATCGGGCATGCCTTTTGCTCAGCTTTTGTTGTCCCCTGAGGTGCTTGAGGGACTCATGATCGGTGTGGGATGACGAATTCCCTTGCACGTTGGTAGTGTTGCCAGGTCTCCAAAGCGCGTACAAGGGCAAGCAACTCCTTGTCATAGGTCGAGTAGTTGAGGGCCACGCATTCAACTTCTCACTGGAATAGGGCGATGGGTTTCCCTCCTTGCATGAGTACGGCTCCCACTCCTACACCTGATGCATCACATTCCACTTCAAAAGTAAGATCAAAGTTAGGTAGTGCAAGAAGTGGTGCACGTGTGAGTTTGCATTTGAGCAATTGGAAAGCCTTATCTTGAGCTTCCCCCCAAAAGAACTTCTCATTCTTCTTCATGACCGCGGTGAGAGGTGCAGCAATGGTGCTAAAATCCTTCACAAAGCGGCGTAGAAGCTTGCTAGGCCATGGAAGCTGCGCACTTCACTTACAGAGGTAGGCGTTGGCCACTCTTGGATGGCCTTGACCTTCTCTTCATCTACATGAACCCCTGCGCACTTACAACATACCTAGAAACACAACACGGTCAGTGCAAAATGTGCACTTCTTAAGGTTGGCATATAGCCTTTCCTTCGAAGTACGTCAAAAAAGCTTTGAGGTGCTCAAGGTGTTCCTCTAAGCTTCGACTATAAATGAGAATATCGTCAAAGTAGACAACTACAAATTTTCCCAAAAAAGGTCTCAAGACATGGTTCATTAAACGCATGAAGGTACTAGGTGCATTAGTTAAGCCAAAAGGCATCACTAACCACTCGTATAGACCATGTTTAGTTTTGAAAGCGGTTTTCCACTCATCACCTTCTTTCATTCGTATTTGGTGGTAACCACTTTTCAAATCAATTTTGGTAAAAATGATGGCACCATGCAGTTCATCTAACATATCATCTATCCTAGGGATAGGGTGACGATACTTTACCGTGATAGCGTTGACTGCTCTACAATCGGTGCACATCCTCCAAGCACCATCTTTCTTTGGCACTAGGATCACTGGTACAGCACATGGACTGAGGCTTTCTCGAGCCCAGCCTTTCCTTAGCAACTCCTCCACTTGCCTTTGCAATTCCTTTGTTTCCTCAGGGCCCATGCGATAGGCCGGCTTGTTAGGCAATGGGGCTCCAGGAATGAGGTCAATCTGGTGCTCGATTCCCCTAGGGTGGTAGTCCATCGGCACATCCTCAGGAAAGATGTCCTCAAATTCCTGCAAAAGAGATAAGACACAGGAGGTAAAGAGTCAGTAGGAATAGATGAAATGACCAACTCTTCTTTGCACACAAGTACAAGTAAGAGTTGGTTGGAAGCAAACTCGCTTTACATCTTTGGCTTTTGCTAGCAAGCTTAGCTTCCCCTTACTTTCTTCTCTCATGGCCGACCCATTGATGCCTTTTTCTTCCCTAGGGTTCGGCCCTACTCTCTTCCTTTTCTCCCTCACTTTTTTCTTGCTTTTTCCTCTCAAGTTCTAGCTCATACTCTTTTTGGAGTTTCATTTGATCCTCATACACTTGTTTCGGGGTGAGGGGTACAAGAGTCACTTTTCGATTACAATGAGTGAAGACGTATTTGTTGGCCTTCCTTTGAACTCCACATCTCGGTCGTATTGCCAAGGTCGCCCAAGAATGAGATGGCTTGCTTGCATTGGCGCTACGTCGCAAGTGACTTCATCTTCATACTTGCCAATTCGGAATGGCACTTTCACTTGCCGGAATACACGGACCTCCCCTTCATTGTTCAACCATTGAAGGCGATATGGTCTAGGATGTTTGATGACTGGGAGCCCTAGCTTCTCTACCATGAGTAGACTAGCTACATTGGTACAACTCCCACTATCAATAACAACACTACAGACCTTATCCTTGATATGACATCTCGTGTAGAAAAGGTTGTCACGTTGTATCTCCATGTCCTCCTCCTTGGTGCAGGTAGTAAGGACCTTTCGAACTACCAGGCACCCAATCTCCTCATGTGTAGGTATTTCCTCACTTGAATCATTCTCGTTCTCCTCAAGAGGTGGCATCCCGTCGTACTCCTCTTCCTCATCTGATACAACCTCCCCATTCGGCATCAGTAGCATAGTTGATGAGAACATGAAGATTTGGATTCCCTTCAAGTTCAAGGAAATTCGTTTGATGGTTGATGGTGCAATCGGGCTCGAGAATCATTGAAAATCCAACCCCATGTCATGCTTATTTCTTGTTATCATTTATTTAATTGAGTTTTCAGCAATGTTAGTTGTTAATTAGAGTTAATTTACGAGTTAGGTAAGTTGTTTGAATTAGGGAATAAAGGCTAAGGTCATGTTGACCATAGTTAAGCCAATTTGAGTTAGTTAGTTTCCTATTCTAGTTGAATTAGAGTTTTAGGAAAGTAGTTAATTACTTCCAAATTTGTTTAGGAAGTTGTGTCAAATTTAGAAGTCAAGTCAAACAAGGAAACATGTATTGTTTCCAATTTAGATTAGGGTTTTGAGTCTTGTAAGGCTATAAATAGCCAACTTTATTTAACTATTCAGATAGATGATATAAAAGATGAATTAATAAAAAGGGAGTTGCCTCCTTTTATGGAGTTCCTTGATGGAACTTGAGTTTCTTCTTGAACTGTATCAAGTATTTAGCTTGGATACTTGTGGTGTTCAAGGCAAGATGATCACATCATCTTGTTCTTTCAAGCCAATAACCAATCCACTAGGTTTCTAGAGACGGGTTCTCTTTTAGGTCTAGCAAGATAGTTATTGTTCCATAACCTAATCAAGATAGATCCTTTCACTGCCCTGATCGATTCGGTTCTTCAAGACAGGTTCTTGCTGGGTCGAGTTCGCATCAATAGTCCTTTGGTTGGCGCATTGAGATACGATATGACCAAAGTTCTTGACACTTAAAAAGCACTTAGTGTCGCGGCCTCGCGGTTTGGAAGCTCCACTATTAGCCTTAAATTCAGGCTTGCCCGTTGCTTTGGATGGAAAGCATTCGCCTTGGAGGTTGAGAAGGAGCCGTGCGGCTTCTCCTCCCTTTTTGGTTGAGGGGCACGCCAAATTTCCAGCTGGTACGTGGTGTTAGACGTGTACTTCCCTTCCTCTTGAGCCGCCGTTCAACCGTAACCGCCTTCTCCAACATTTCATTCATGTCGAGGTAGTGTTGAAGTTCCACTACTTCGGCAATCTCGGGCCTCAAACCATGCAAAAATCGAGCCATAGTGGCTTCCCCCATCCTCACGCAAGTTCGCCTTTCATAATGGCCATCTCCATCTCTTTATAATAATCCTCAACGGATATAGACTCCTTGGGTGAGAGCTTGTAGTCGACCGGTGGAGGTCTCGGCTATAATAGCTCGGGACGAACCGTTTCCTCATTAGGCTCCTCATTTCTTCCCAAGTCTCCACGGGTCTCTCGCGATTTCTCCTTCGGCTTAGTCTAAGTTGTCCCACCAAATGGAGGGCATAGTCTGTGAAGCTCCACGGGCTGCTAAGCTTTACCTTTTGCTCCTCCGTGTAAGTGTGGCATTCATAGACTAACTCAATTTTCCGTTCCCATTCCAAGTACGCCTCGGGATCCGACTTGCCTTGGAAGGAGGGAATCTTGAGTTTGACACCCTTAATGGTGTCATCTCCTCGCCTTGGAGCCCGTTGGTCAGATTGATACCGCCCCTCAAAGAGATCCTCTTCATCATTGGAGTACGCTGACTCCTTGCCTTTACTCGAGCTAGGTGGAGGTCTTGAGTTCTCCAACTGATCAATCCTATCATGCAAAGGTTCAATGGAGTTCTTAAGCATTCGCTGAACTCCCCCATCAGGCCTCCAACTGTAGTTTAATGTCTATTGTTTGGTCACCAACTCCACTAGACATGCTTAGATACACTGCAAAAGAAAGCAAAACAAAAACGACTTCCTCTTTTTTTCTTTTTTTTCTTTTTCTTTTTACAATGTATAGGTCCACTCACTCTCGTGTTTCACTCAAGTGTATCCTCTCTAAATCTTTACCAAGCATTCCTTGGCTTGCTAGTTGCTCGGTTGAACAACTAGGCGTTTCCGCAAGGTACGTTCTTGACTAGTCAACAAGTGACACAAGATAGTAGCAATGAGTAGAGGTGAATGAAGACCTAGACGCGACCTAAAACTGAGATTAGGACTAACAATAATTAATGCGTCAAAAAGAAAGCAAAACAAATTACTTCAAGGCCTGGAATTTTGGAAAAATCCTAGAAAACTCTACCCGAAGACCCCAAAAGTTCTGGAATTCGTTGAGCTTTCTGGTCCTTGGTCTTTTGGCCAGGTTTTTTGGGTATTGTGGTTGCTGTTTTGGTGTATAGAGCAAGCCTCAAATTTTAGCCCAATCGGACCACAAAATGACACTCAACCGACTCAACTTGCGGGTTGGTTCGGCGTCCAAAGTGTAGTGGTTGGCGTTTGATTTTTGGAAACTGGACGGTGTAGTGGGTGGCCTGTATAGGTCGGTTAAAGGTGGTTAAGGGTTTGGAAGGTACTTTGGCTTTGGCCGAAAGGTTTCTTGGCAGCCGCTAATCCAAAGAGAGTTAGGATTAGTTGTAGTTCAAGGTAGGACTTTGTTCACAATTAGGAAACTAGAGCCAAGATCTTTCTTTCCCTTTTTTTTTCTTTTTCGTTTCTTTCTTTCTCTTGTTTCTTTCTTTTTTTTTTTTTTTGGCTCAATCAGATTCCTTCAAGACGTAATTCCAGTCCCTAGAACACCTTGAATTCGGATCTAAGATTTGAAAAACAAGGTTGAAGATTCTTTCAAGTATCAAGAAACCCTTGATTGTGTAATCAAGAATCACCAAATCAGATTTGGTGGATCCAAGAACTTCAAGATTTTTTATCAAGAAGCTCAAGAACTTCCCAAATTATGTTTTGGTATCCAAGATTTGCAAGAAACAACACAAAGGTTCAAGGTTCAACAACAAAACAGGTTCGGCAGCCTTCCAAGAAAAATTTCCAGCAACGACTCAAGAACAATGAGGTATGTGACACTTTGTTTTTTTTTTTTTTACTTTTGCTGGTTGTTTTGCAACCCCAAATGACACAAGACTCCACAAGAATTATACTATAATCTGACCAAAAACAAATAACACACGACGAACAGAATTTCTAGGCAGATTGAGACTCAAGACAAACCAATGCAAGGTGCGACAAGAAGGGAAAGAAACCCTAGCCGCCGTAATTTTTTTCTCTTGTTTTTCTGGTCAAGACACGGCTATCCCACAGAATTACGGACACAAAACAGAATTTCAGACACAAAACACACGACAAAGTTGGACAGAAACTTTGGACAGCGACTAAACAACAAAGACAGATTTCGGACTTGGCAACCCTAACACTTGATGTACGAATTTAGAAGACTAAACAGACCCAAAAAAATGATAAAAAGGGATATACGTGATACCTCTATCTAGCTCTGATTACCAGATGATGCGAATGGGGAAGCAAAGATTAGATCGTAGAGGACACGTTGGGTAATGGATGGAATTGAACCCCAAACTTGGACCACTCAAGAACGGATTCAACGGTAGAGGACGCCACAATCAAGGGTGAGTGCTTGATTGATAAGTCGATAAACAACCTAGGAACCACGCTAGGATGTTCAACTTAGCTTTCACAAGCTAAAGGAATTTGCCTTAATGGAAGACGAAATTCTGGAATTTTATTAATAATATCGCAAAAACTGAATGTAAACAACGACTTAAGGCTATTTGTAGCCTTGACTAAGACCTAATAAAACTTGGAAACCATGAAGGAAATTCGGCCAGCACTTGGGCTTCTCTCTTGGCCGAAACTAGCCCAAACAGCTCAGCGGAGGGACTTAACTGCGACCCAATCCGCCGTCTGAAGCTTGGACACTTGCGTCGTCAAGTAATCAACACTTTAGTAGTCTTGCAAGGATCTTCCAACTCAATCCCTTCAATGGGCGGTTTCTCTTGGGCTTGGACGGCATGAACCAAGGCTTGAAGCGACTCCTTGAATCTCTTAGCTCATGCTTATGTCACTGGGCCTTGGGGCACCTTCACAGGGTCCACTTGAGCACCATGGGCCTCGTGCTCAACCGCATCAGTTCCTATAGACCCCTTGTTGATCTTGAACACTTCGAACAAGGGTTTGAAGAGATTCTTTGAAGGGCTTAACCCGTGCACGTGTGACCGGCCCTAATGGAACTCTCACTTGGGTATCTTCATTCGGCCTTGGCTCATCGATGCACACATCACATAAGGGAGCGGGTGAGGCATTTTACCACTAAAGTTTATTCAGTTTTGTAGGTTTAAAAAAAACATGGCAAGTGGAGGTGAAATGACTATTACTCAATTTGCTCTTAAATTGGATGCCATGTTAGCGGAGTTTCAAAGAAAGCTAGATCTTAACTTCGAGACAATCCATGAATGCATTGACAATCTAGAAACTTCAAGGAATTGCTCTAAGAAATCTCGAGGGAAACAACCTTTGAATGAGTCTAGTAATTCAAATGCGCACACCAAGCTTGAAGATTGGGAACAAAGGCCAAGGGAACATAAACATAAATCGAAGCGTGAGAATGAATCTCTCAAGAGGAGGGGCCCCATGCAATCTACCTCTTTAAAGCCGATTTATACAAGAGGTGATAATAAGGTTCATTCAACATCTTCTAGGCCTAAACCTAGAGTTGAACCATCTCATGAGGAGTCATTTTGGGAGACATATCAACGTCTTCTACACCAAAAACAAATGGAGTCAAATAGATGATATCAAAGTGAGTTTTCTAAGGAGGAGGTAGATGAGCCTATTCCAAACAAAGGAGTATCCCATCCTATTGAACCATTTGTTGAGGAGGTTGATAATCAGAAAACAATCGAAGGCATTAAGCTAGAAAAAGAGAAGGAAAAATCTGATGAGATAAGTGGTAAAAAGGAAGAAAAACGAGAAAGTGAACCGATTTTGAGTAAAAATGTGAGGGCTTATTGTTTTCCTAACAAACTTACCTTTGCTTTGTTTAGTGTTTCTTCTTTTGTGCAGATTAAGCAAAGTCAAGTGAAGTTAGTCATGCCATGCTCCATTTCAAAGTCGCTCGTACAATTCACTAGTTTCCATGGAGTTTGTCTTCTAGTAGTTAAAACTATTTGGGAACACCTCATGGAACAATTTCAATTCAAATCTGTCCATACCAAAGGGGAATTAATTCAAACCCACCATGAAGGGGGAATTCCAAATTTTGACTCTCATTTGCTACCTATGGTTCATTCATCATCTTCACCTTCTTTTGAGTATAATTTCCATCCTAACACTTGCAATGCCTTCTCAAGTTGAATCAATTGGTGGAAGGAACAATGAAGTGTCAAAGGGAGTTTTTGCACTTAATTCTTGTTCTATACCTTCTTACCATTTAGTAGATGATGTACTGATACGGTCCTCGATCAACACGTTTCGAGACACGTAGCACGTTTGCCCAAGGATCAAGCGAGGTTGTCCAACGCTTGGATTGCGGAACCTAGAATCAATACGGACGACACGAATTGATTAGAGGTGGTGGAACGACGACTCCAACCGAGGTGATTACTCTAGTGGATAGGTCGGTGGAACAATCAAGGTCAAGCACAAGATTGCTCAAAAACCCTTGCCAAAGCAAGTAAAGGATTGAATCTCTCAATGGAAGAGAAAACAAAACTAAGTGTTTGTTATCAAAATTGCGTAACCCGTTAACCTTACAAAGTGAGCCTTTATATAGGCTAAAGAGCTAATGAAACCCTAGGTTAGACTGAGGGGAGAGGGGCGGCCATACTTAATGGCTAAATGGGCCGAATGGGCCGAACCCCTTTATTGGGGAAAACAATAAGAGACTAACTAATGGGCTAAAGCCACTAACAATCATCACTTGGCTCCTTATGGGCTTGGATCAATATGTAGGCAACTCGGTGATCCATTTCCAAGCCTTCAATATTCCTATGGACCCCTTGTTGGGCTTGTACGTTTCGAACAAGGGCTTGAAGTGACTCCTTGAAGCGCTTGGCCCGTGCACGTGTGACTAGGCCCAATAGAACTCGAACTGGGTCATTACTTGGGCTAAAGTCCGTGCACACATCAGTCCCTTCCACTTGAGAAGGATTTGTCCTCAAATCTGGATCCTCCTCGTCAAGGAATGGGCTCAAATCCGTGACATTGAAAGTCGCGCTCACGTTGCACTCCCCCAGGTAACTCCAATTTGTAAGCATTGTTGTTGACACGGTAGAGCACTCGGAACGGGAAACAAATTGCAGCCACTCTTCATTTGACTCACTAGTTTGGAGGATGATCTTTATGTTTGCATCATTCCCCTCCTCTTGAAAGCGATTTGGCCACAAATCGACGGTACGCTTAGCGGAGAACCACGTTGGAAAGAAATGAAGGGTCACAAGCCAAGTTAAATGTCGTTTGGCCAACCTCAAAGGGCTCTCAAACAAGGACATTCGCCAAGGTAGGAAAGAACGTGTATAAGGCTTACGAAAATTCCAGGTTGCAACCCAAAACTCTCTAATTAGCCTTCGAGCATGGACTGGCATGATGTTACCTACATAATAAATCACATAGTGAGTAGTCATAGGTATAAAATTATGCAATAGCTTACCAGTCATGTGCACAAGATAAGGATCTTCATAATAATGCCCATTGAAGCTAGAGAAATCCTGAATTTGGTTGTTCAAGGGGGTATGAGTCTTCCCTGGTTGTCGCTGATTTGGCACGACTTGCCTATCTGGAGGTGGAACATTGAACCAATCGGATTGCACTTCCTTAGAAGCTCGAACCAGCGAGGTAAGACCAACATTCGGATCTTGATTGACACATTTGTGGGTATCACCCGGCATAAGTGGCAGCAATGAAGTGAAACGAGCTCCATACGAATTGCATGAATTTGCACAAGTTGAAGTTGGTAAAGTAAGCTTGTGGTGACCAGCTTTTGGACATGTGAGGAAGCACGAATGTGCACCACTTTTATCAGGAATAAGCACGAAATCGGGTTGCAAGTCTTTAATCATAGTTGGGAGATTTTGGACAGCGTTACAACCTACAAGCACAAAATAACCTTCAACCTGAAACAATTTAGAGATAGGGTAAAGAACTAATGGGACATTATTAGCTAGATGGTAAGAAGGTGTAGAACAAGATTTAAATGAGAAAACTCCCTTTGACACTTCAATATTCCTTCCACCAATTGATTCAACTCGAGATTCCAGTGCTAGTCCTTTACACTTGTCATCAACACCTACATAAGAGCAACAAGAGTTAGTGCTAGTAACATGCTCAAAATAAGGCAAAGGCGATGAATGAACCATAGGTAGAGAACAAGAAGTAAAATCTAGAATTTCCCTTTTAAGATGAGCTCGAATGAGTCCTCCAATGGCGCGGACAGGTTTGAATAGACATTGTTTTATGAATTGATACCAAAGAGATTTAGTTCCTAGAAGACAAACTCCATGGAAACTCGCAAAGTGTCCAAGTGACTTGGGAATGGAACATGTTATAACCAACTCTACTTGACTTTGTTTAATCTGCACAAAAGAAGAGGTACTAAACAAAACACATGTTAGCTTGTTAGCAAACAAAACGTCCACCCTTTCAACTTTTGTGAACATGGCCAACTCGTCCTCTTTACTCGTCAATAAGGCCAAATTATTCTTGCCTTGTCCCACTCCATTCTTCTCGGTCCATTGTTCATTCATTGCACTTGAGTTTGGATTTTCATTGTCTAGCTCATGTTCATGGCTCGGCTGCAACTCATTCATATACGGCTCTTCAATCAACGAGGGACTAAGGTGAATTTTTCCTTCATTACCACTGGTTGACACATGATTAAGTTGCTCCAAGTGGGAATCCAGCACTTGGCTAAGTCTTTCCATCATAGAATCAATCAATGCTTTAGTCCGACTACGGAATTCATCCTTTGTTTCACGAAGCTTTGACTCAATTCGAGAATTCTCAAACTCCTTCTCTCGATTGTCAAGACACTTGTTAGATGAATCTCGTTTGCTTGAGGTTGACCTCAATTTAGATGCTCTGCGCAAACTTCTTTGCTCCTTCTCATACTCATCACAATCTCGTTTATACCTTTCATATACACGCGAAGGACGGTAATGTTCCATCTCCTCCCGGAGTGAACGAAACTCATGTTGTGAACTAGATTGCATGGAACTAGAGTACTTGGGAGTAGTCCGCTTGGAACCCCTCCTCTTGAAAGGTTCATCCTCCAAGAATTCCTGATTGTATGAGCAAGATGCAACTCCATGGGGCATGATTATGTGACCTGCCAAAATGGTTAGCAAAGAAAAAGAGATTCCTCACGACACACAAGCTCACGTGTATGTGCTCATCACTTGTGTATCACTCAAAGCACTCAAATAAGCTTACCAAAAATTCCTTACCTTGCCGGTTTGAGTAGTTGAGAAATGCTGCGAAAAAATCCAAAAATTGTTCCCCAAACTTTCCACAAGAGTAACCAAGAAAACAAGACACAAATGGGATGCAAAATGGAACAAGGATGCACGGTTTGGAAGCTTTCTAGTGGGGGACAGAAATGGAAACTAGCGCTAGTGTGAAAAGGAAGCCAACGAAACCCTAGTTCCTAAAATGTAGGAGCTTGTCCAAGTGGAATTAGAAAAAGTACCCAAGCTGTCCACTTAGTTTCCTAATTGATTTTGGAAACAAGTTAGTTTTTTGGAAACCTTTAGAAAACCTTTTGTTGAAACAACTTTTAGTAACTTCCAAATTCTATCCAAGAAGGTTTGCGCAAATCTGATTAGTTTAGGAAACCTTTTGGAAAACCTCTTTCCTTCTTGTAACAACCTTTAGAAGGTTCCAAATTCTACTCCAAGTAGTATGGCGCAAATCAGAATTTTCCCCCACACAATTCGGTTGCTATTTTTTTTTTCTTTTTGTTTTCTTGCCAACCGATTCTTCTTTTCCTCTCTCTCTTTTTTTTTCGGATGAACAGTACTTCTACAGTACGATGAACAGTACAACGTGAACAGTACCGCCGAAATTTTTTTTTTTTTTTTTTTTACTATAACGAACAAACACAACACAAGCTTGGCCGAATGGAATAATATTCCAGATTTGTTTCAGCTAATGAAACACACAAAAAACCTTCAAGATCCTCAAGATCCTTCAAGAACTCCCAAGCAAGTTATCAAGACTTCAAGAACTTCAAGATTGTGGTCAAGAATTCAAGAAACTCAATATTCTTGTAGGTTCTCTTCAAGATTCACAAAATACCAACCAAGTTAACCACAAATCAGATTTGGAAAACAAGTAAAACAACTTGGAAGACTCAAAGAAAGCTTGGACAGATTTGCGCAAAGGAAAAAACCCTAGCACACAAGAACCCTAGCCGTCGCAACTTTTTTTTTTTGTTTTTCTTGTTTTTAAACCCAAACAACCAAAACACAAGATCCAAGAATGAAATTTGGACAGAAGGCACAAAAAGACAACACCCAAACAGATTTGTGTTCGGATGAACAGTACGTGAACAGTGCCGATGAACAGTATCCGATGAACAGTGACGTGAACAGTGACAGTGACGTGAACAGTATCGATGAACAGTGACGATTCGTTTTTTTTTTTTTTTTTGTAACAAGGCAGCGGACAACAACGAATTCTAGATGACACAAAGAGGAGAAAAAAAACAAGGATATAACGAAAGATACCTCCACCCTGGCTCTGAAGCCAACTGATACGGTCCTCGATCAACACGTTTCGAGACACGTAGCACGTTTGCCCAAGGATCTAGCGAGGTTGTCCAACGCTTGGATTGCGGAACCTAGAAAATACGGACGACACGAATTGATTAGAGGTGGTGGAACGACGACTCCAACCGAGGTGATTACTCTAGTGGATAGGTCGGTGGAACAATCAAGGTCAAGCACAAGATTGCTCAAAACCCTTGCCAAAGCAAGTAAAGGATTGAATCTCTCAATGGAAGAGAAAACAAAACTAAGTGTTTATTTATCAAAATTGCGTACCCGTTAACCTTACAAAGTGAGCCTTTATATAGGCTAAAGAGCTAATGAAACCCTAGGTTAGACTGAGGGGAGAGGGGCGGCCATACTTAATGGCTAAATGGGCCGAATGGGCCGAACCCCTTTATTGGGGAAAACAATAAGAGACTAACTAATGGGCTAAAGCCACTAACAATCATCACTTGGCTCCTTATGGGCTTGGATCAATATGTAGGCAACTCGGTGATCCATTTCCAAGCCTTCAATATTCCTATGGACCCCTTGTTGGGCTTGTACGTTTCGAACAAGGGCTTGAAGTGACTCCTTGAAGCGCTTGGCCCGTGCACGTGTGACTAGGCCCAATAGAACTCGAACTGGGTCATTACTTGGGCTAAAGTCCGTGCACACATCATGTACCATTGCTTCTTTATCCAATTTCTGATTTGTCTCAAGTTGAAGGTTATTTTGTTTTATAGGTTGTAAAGCTGTCCAAAATTTTCCAATTTTGATTAAAGACTTACAACCTGATTTCGTGCTTATTCTAGCTAAAAGTGGTGATCTTTCATGCTTATTCACACATCCAAAAGCTGGTGGCCAAGTGCTCAATTTGTCAACTTCAACTTGTGCTAGTTCGAGTAACCCTCATGAAGTGGAATTCAATTGTTTGCTACCTTATATGTTGGAAGATGAGAAACTGTGTGTCGCGCAAGATCCCAAAGCTGTCCTTCACGAGTTGTTTAGTGCCTCATCCATGCAACAAGTTGCTCCCATTTTATCCATGCAAGATGATCCAAATCAATGTCAACTAGGGCTGGATTTTACACCTTTGCACAATCAAGGTCCCAATGTGAAAATCCATGACCAAAGACTAATTAGAGAGTTTTGGATTGCAACCTGGGATTTTCACAAACCTTACACAAGCTCTTTCCTACCTTGGCGCATGTCCTTGTTTGAGAGCCTCACGAAATTGACCAAACGACATGCAACATGGCTCGTAGTCATTCATCTATTTCCAACATTGCTGTCCTTTTAAGCGCACCGTCGATTTGTGGACAAATCGCTTTCAAGAGGAGGAGAATGATATGATCCGGATCCCCCACTCTAGTCCATGATTTCACATGCTCAAATTATTCGAGTTTCAAGTTGTGTCGTTTATTTGGTGTTGTTAAGCAAGGGTTTTAATGTTAATTACCTTGCTAATTTAGTTATTTATTAGCTTTAGTTAATTAGGCCAGATTGTGTCCCAAGATGGGCCGACTTTTTGTTATTAATTTTAGGAAAATAAGTGATTCCAAATTACATTGGGATTTCTAGACAATTCTAAATAGTTTTAGGTTTTTGAGTCATTGTAAGGCTATAAATAGCCTAGTCTTCTCCAATATTTTTAGTTAATCAGATTTTACAATAACAATGGTGAGTTAATCACTTTCTCTTGTCCAAGAAGAGTTTCCTTTGAATACTTGAGAGTTTTTCTTAAGTTATTCAATCCAAACTTATCAATCAAGTACCTCCTTGGTTGTGGCGTTCTACTACCTATAATTTGGTTCGCTAATTTGTTAAGTCGCGGGTTGAGATAGTATCAATATTGTTCGCCACTTAGAGGGTTAGATTGGGTCAAATTCTCCGTTGCCAAACCATTGGTGCCGTTGTCTAGATCGTATCCAAGTGCGTATCACATCAGAAGTGCAGCTCAAACCATGCAAGTAGATCAAGTGAAGGTACCCCTCGGTCCCGTCACACGAGCACGTGCCAAGAAAATGAAGGAGGTGCTCCAACTTCTAATTCAAGCTGTCCAAGCGTAAGTTAGGATGCCTAAGTCTATAGAAGGCCTTGCGTATGAGGATGAAAGGCAAATCATCTTGATAGAGGCCTTGTTCGATGAAGGGAGCCATGATTGAAGGCCACGGCTCTCATTGGAGTGGTGTGGTTAATCGCCTAGTTATTTAGAGTTTAAGTATTTAATTAGTAGTTGTTGGACTAGATCAATAAGCTCATGTTGAGCATAGGACCGAATAAAGAGCTCGTTGGTGAGCTTGAGGATGTCCGAATTAATCTTGCTAGTTTGGGCCAAGAATTAGCTAGGGTTTTGGGCCTCACTTGAAGCTTAAACCCTCTTGGCTTCTTGCGCCTAGTAGTAGTATAAATAGGGATGTTATTTGTATTTTTTGGAGATTTCGATTAATACAAAACTTGAGAGTTCTCTCATTGGCTTCTTGTGAGTTTCTCTTGAATATCTTAGACTAATTTCCTAGGATCTTCAAGTTGGACTTATCAATCTAGAATCACACTAGATTGTGGCGTCAAGGTTCATCCATCCCTTCGCTTGTTCCAATTCCTCTAGATCCTATGTGCTTGTCTCTTATGGGTTTCGTCACAAGTTGGCGACGTTCGTATCAAGTTTGATGATTCATACTCATTTGTTCCACAATCAAGAACCATAGAAATTCCCAACAATCGAGAAAAAGGAGAGAAGAAAAATTCCAAGATTCGAAAAGCTGAAGTCTTTGGGAGTTTTAGTCATAGAACTTCAGCCATTTGTTTCTCTTTAGAAGCAATTCAACTACAATCCAAAAGGAGAATCGGAAAGTCATAAGATCAAGAATCCCAAAAATCAGTGGCCACCACAAATTCAAGATTTTATCACCTACAAAAATCAAAAGAGCCAAAATCTTGAAGTTGTCAGTAGTAATTGGAAAAGTAGAAGAATATTTCAGAAAACCCAGGGGGCTTCTTTGACAAGTTCAAGAAGATGGAAGAAATTTTAGGGTTTCATAATTTTAGTTATGATTTCAATTCTATTTCCTACAAATATATTTTTGCTTCATTCTATGAAAATATTACCCATTTTATTTCTTTTTTTTCCTGGATATGTTAGACTTGTGGGCTTGGGTTACTTCACAAAAATTGGTCTTGGAGGTAATCAAATGATATACAAAAGTTGGATTGTATTTAATTTAATGTTATTCTCCATTTTTCATCCAATTTGGGTAAAGTTACTTAAATTTATTTTTCATCATTTCAGCGAATTTTGTTTAGTAATTTGATTGTAAGACTTCCTTTTGGATATAAATTTAGTGAGCAAAAGGAATGCACCAAATAGTTTTAGGGGAAAATGCTTGGGTTTCATTTTATTTTAATTTGTATGATGATGGTCTAGATCTTTAGGCTTTATTTATAGTCAATAGTATTAATTAAATTGAAGAACTAATATATTTGGATTTTGCTACTCCTAAAATTTTTGTGCTATTTTGAAGCATTGTGTTTATACCTTTTTGATGAAATTTTCCTTTTATCAAGATGAGTAGTATGTTTTGCTTCATCTTTGAAATGGTGCTATTGATTGCAGTAATTTTGTTGTTATCATGAATTAATCCTGTTACGCCTTACAAAATATCTAAGCATAAGGATTTTTTTTGATAGAATTTTGGTTGTTTATCATATAATGGATGATTCATTGTTGCAAAACGGATTGATCTGTTTCATGCCCCAAAACGGCTTGGCTTTTGTATAGCAGGGAGATGAATTTGGTGCCAAATGATAAACTTTATGGGTATTTTCGTTCTATTTTGATTAATTCCAGTGTCACTGTAATTGATGTTCCATTTTTTATAGTTAGTTCTTCCTATTATAGTAGTATAGTGTAGGACTTTTTCTTTTGGTGTGTGTGTAAATATATATGGAGTCATAACTTCCTAGTTGATAAATTAATGAGCATGATTGATTAAATTTCCTCACTGTGATGCGAATGAGCAAGCTGGCCGTGGTGTTCACATAGGCCCGTTACACGTGCACAAGTTAAGAGGTTCAAAGAGTCACTTCAAGCCTTAGTTCATGCCGTATAAGCTCAAGAGAAACCAAGTTCAAGCATTGAAGGAATTGACTTGGAGGATCCTTGCAAGACTACCAAGATATTGCTTACAATTGAAGGTGCAAGTGATCAAGCCTCAAAGGGAGGATTGGGCCTCGATTAAGTAGCTCTTGTTGAGCTTAGCTTCGGCCATGTGGGCCTTAGGTCCAATAGTACTTTAGTTAGTCATTAAGTTAGTTAATTAGTAGGTTAGCTTTCGGCCAAGAAAGGACCCAATGGGCTGGCCGATTTTCCCTTAATGTTTTCCAAGCTTTATTAGGTTTAGTCAAGGCTATAAATAGCCCTAAAGCTGATGTTACATTTAGTTTTTTTTGCGATATTATTAATAAAATTCCAGAATTTCATCTTCCATTGAAGCAAATTCCCTTAGCTTGTGAAAGCTAGTTTGAGCATCCTAGAGTTAATCCTAGGTTGTTTCTTGACTTATCAATCAAGCAAACACACTTGATTGTGGTGTCCTCTACCGTTGAATTCGTTCTTGAGTGGTCCAAGTTTGGGTTCGACTCTGTCAATTCGCAGCGTGTTTCCTCTAAGATCCTAAGTTTACTTCCGCGTTCGTATTAGCTGGCATCAGAGCTAGTTGAAGGTATCACGTATATCCCTTGTCTCTTGTCCTTTTTGGTGTCGTTTCTTTTTCTTGTTTTTGTGTCGAAAATTCTGTCCAAGCGTCTCCAACCTGTCCAAGTCAATTTCGTTTATGTTTACTCTTGTTCTTGTGTCGAAAATTCTGATTTGTGGCTCAATTGTTGCGTCATTGGTCATACTTGTGTCGCTTGAATCATATTCTGTCCGCTTTTGTTTTCTTTTGTTTGATTGGTCGTCGTGTCTCTTCATCTTGTGTCTTGTTGTTTGTCGTGTGTGTGTGGCTGCCGCGACCTTGTGGTGCGTGGCTGTGAGTCTCTAGGGTTTCTTGAGTCTAAAAAAAAAATCGATACTATTCATCGGGAAGACTGTTCACCGTCACTATTCACCGTCACTGTTCACGTACTGTTCATCCGAACACAAAAATCTGTTTGGGTGTTGTCTTTTTGTGTTTTTTTGTCCAAATTTTGTTCTTGGGTCTGTTATACTTGTGTTGGGTCGTTGGTTTCTTGTCAAGTCCGAAACTGTTTTCTTTGTTTGCCTTCATTGTTGCGTTTGTTGTGTTAGTTGCTGTCCGTATCTTCTCTGTCCAGATTTGTCTTCGTGCATCGTGTTTTGGGTGTTGCTTGTCCGTGTCTTGTCCAACAAGAGAAACAAAAAAAAAAATTTTGCGGCGGCTAGGGTTTCTTCCCCCTTCTTGTCGCATCTTGTGTTGGATTGTCATGTGTAGTAATCTGTCCAGGGTTGTTTTCTCCGTTATTTGCTGTTAGTTTGTCTTGATTGTGATCTATTCTAGTGGGATAGTGTGTCGTTGGGGTTGCACAACAACCCAGCAAAAAAAAAAAAGGTTCAAAGGTGCCGCATACCTTGTTGCTCCTTGTATCGCTGCTGGAATTGCTTTGGGTGTGGCTGCCGAACCTGTTTTGCTTTTGAGTCTTGAACTTTTGTGCGAATCTTGGATACCAAAACATAATTTGGGAAGTTCTTGAGCTTCTTGATTAGAAATCTTGAAGTTCTTGGATCCACCAAATCTGATTTGGCCGTTCTTGATTACAAAACCAAGGATTTCTTGAAACTTGAAAGAACCCTTCAATCTTGTTTTGTAAATCTTGAACTTGGATCCGAATACAAGGAGTTTTTGGGACTGGAATTACGTTGTGAAAGAATCTGATTGAGCCAAAAAAAAGAAGAAGAAAGAAACGAAGAAGAGAAAAAAAAAAGAGAGGAAAGAAGGTAGCATCGGCTCTAGTCTCCTTCTTGGGAAAACAAGTCCCATTCTTGATCCACTTCTAAGGCCATTAGGATTGAAGTCAGCCAAGAAAACCAAGAAAAACAAATCCAAACCTTCCTAAAACACTTTGAACTTTCCACATCAGCCCCAAACAGCCTTAAATAGCTGCCTTATACCCCAATTCAGTCCAAACCCCAAGCCAACCGCCACCACCCTTGAAGCCAACATAGCCCGCGATCTTGGATCGGTTACGCAGGCCATTGTGACCCGATCTGACCCATTTTAAGGCCTGACCTATACACCAAACCCGCACCAAAATACCACCAAAACCCTGACCAAAAGGCCGAGGACCAGCAAGCTCCGTAAATTCCAGAATTTTGGTCTTCGGGTAGAGTTTTCTAGGATTTTCAAAATTTCAGGCTTGAAGTGACTCTTTAAACCTCTTAACTTGTGCACGTGTAATGGGCCTATGTGAACACCCACGGCCAGGTTGCTCATTCGCATCAAAGTGTGATCTTCTTCCCTTTATGTAGGCAAGTGTACATGTTGGTAACAACCATCATGGCTAGTACCCCTATCAAATTGCCATGGTCTACCAAGTAAAATATGGCTAGCCTGCATAGGTACCACATCACAAAGTACTTCATCCTCATAAGCACCAATTTTAAAAGAAATGAGTACCTGTTGAGACACTCGGATGTCTCCACAATTGTTTAGCCATTGCAGACGATATGGTCGGAGGTGCCCGCGAGTTGGAAGTCCTAATGCCTCGACCATCACTGAGCTCGCTACATTGGTGCAGCTCCCCAGGGTCTATCACCAAGCTACACACTTTACCATTTACATGCATCGGGTGTAGAAGATGTTTTCCCGTTGGATGTCTTCTTCTTTAACATGTGCGGCTAGAGCTCTCCTTGCAACGAGTCCTAATCCTACGGACCCTCCAATGGTGGTTGTATGACCGCCTCAGTGTCATCCTCCTCTTCTAGTGGCTGCATTCCCTTGTATTCTTCTTCATCGTCGGATATTACCTCTCCGCTTGGCAGCACAATCATTGTCCTTTGGTTTGGCCATGGCTAGTGATATGACCAAGTCCTTGACACCTCCAACACTTGATGTCGCGGCTCCTTGCCCTAGGAGATTCGTTGGACAGTTTGGAAATGGGTTTTCCCTCCTCCTTGGGCGGCATGGCTGTCGGCTTGGTTGGCGTGGCATAGCCTCCCATTGGTTTGGTCTCCTTCCTTGGAGTGCTAGCTCGATTATACGATGGTGAAGGTGTGGGGAGGTTCTAAGCTGACCCCTCCTCTTAAGCCTTCTCTCCACCTTTAAGGCTTTCTCGAGCATATCCTTAACTCCACGTAATGGTGCATCTCGACCTCATCTGCGATCTCCGCTCGTAGACCACTAAGAAATCTTGCCATGGTAGCCTCTCGTCATCCACTATGTCCGCTCGGAGCATGATAATCTCCATTTCCTTATAGTAAATCTTCGACACTTTGGTTTTCTTGCCTTAAGTTTTGTAACTTGTGGTACAAGTCACGATGGTAATGGCTAGGAACAAAGTGTTTGCGCATAAGGACCTTCAATTTGGACCAAGTGGTGATTTCAATATCTCTACTACGCCTTCGACTAGTGGTAATTTAATCCCACCAGATGATGGGCTACTCGGAGAATGCCATGACTGCAAGTTTCATTTGTTGCTCCCTCCGTGTAGTTCGTTGGAATTGAACATGAGTTCAACTTTCTTTTCCCACTCGAGGTAGGCATCCGGGTCGGTCTTACCTTCAAAGGATGGCACTTGGCATTTTGATGCCCTAATCGCCTCTCCCCTTGGTTTAATAACTCTTGTTGGTTCTCCTCGTTGTCGGTCCAAGCTCTTCGTCGGAATAATTGGAAGCTATCCGAACTCATGTTGGACTGATCTTCCTCGGTTTCCTACTCCCTTGTGATCTGTTTTGGGGCCAGTCTCGACTTTATCAAGCCGTTCATGGGACAATTTCTAATTTTTGGTCCATGATTCGTCGAATGTCACCCCTTAGAGATTCGGCAAAGAGTTTGAAGTCAAAAGCCGATGGACTATCTCCTTCTGCATTAGACATGTTTGGGTATTCCTGCAATAGAAGGTTAGTTTTGAAAAGATAATCTCCTCACTTACTCCCTTAGTGTTTACGCTCGCGCTCGTGTATCACACAACTCTGGTTTTTAGGCTCACAAAAATATTCTCAAAGCTTGATTTTACCTTTTGAAGAGGTTAGATCAGCTCAATAAGTTGTTCAATGGCCTACCAAGGTAAGATCACTTAGCACATGAATTGGAAGCAAAGGTGAAAACTGATTTGTAAGCTCGACTCAACTAGGACAATTGACATGACCAAGACTTTGATGCGGACTGATCACTTAGGCGAATAAGCAAATATTAGGAGAATAGATGAATATACTCAATAAAAGGACTCAACCAACTCCAACAAAACAAGAGACAAAATGGCGAAAGTTTGTGGATCCTAGATGGACTTACCCGATTTGCACTCGGCTGTTTTTGGAAGATGTAAGACAAAGGCTTCCTGGATCTTTTTGTGTAGGTGTTGCGGCTGATGTAGGAGTTTCCTACGTGGCACAAGGCACCAATCAGATTTGGTATTCCAAGTATGACTAGGATTTGTGTACAAACCCAAGTCAACTAGGTTTCCAAGTTCCAATTGGCTTCCTATTGCAGTAGTAAGTCCGAATCTGGTCTCTTGTTTGTTACGTTTCTCTTCCTCTTCTTTTTTGTAGTATTGACGCAACCAGATTGCTTCTTTTTCTTTCTCCCATTTCGGCACAAACTCAAGTCAGAATTCAACTATGGCTTTGAAACAAGAACAGCCGCGACTTCAATAATCAAGAACTAGGTTAATGGGTTTCAAGAACTTCAAGAAACAGCCACGGTTTCCAGATTTTGTCCAAGATTTTTTGGCAATTAAAGATTTTAATCAAGACTCCAAGAACAAGGTACGAACAGCTGTAGTGCAAGATACAAAGTTTTTCCAACCCACTTGTTCAAGAAATCCGACTTTCCTTAACAAGATTAGCGACCAGTTTTTTCTGTTTTGTTTTTTTTATGCAACAATTGAAGACCCTAAGACACGACAATCAATGAATAAAAGCTGGACAGAAACAACAATTTTAATTCGGCAAACAACTAGACACAAACGGACAGCAGAGGAAGTAAATAAAAATAGGACTAGTGGCACAATTTTTTTTTGTTTTTCGTTTTGACACAAGGCTGACTTAGAACGACAAAATATGACTCAAACACGAAAATAAAAGGTAGGATATAACCTGGAAGTTGTCAACTAGCTCTGATTACCAGATGTTACGAACCCAACCGTGCTTGGCGAACTCGTATTCCAACAACAGGATCTAGACACGTGACTTCAAGGTTTGATTGTGCGGAACCCTAAACCCCCTTAGAAACCCTTAGATGAGAACTAAGACCAATTCTTAACCCTCAAGAAAAAAATTAAAGGAACTTATGATTTTGGTAGAAATGGAGCCACGAGCAAGTGTGATTCTTGCTTGATAAGCCAAGAAGAACACTTAGAACAAATCTAAGATATTCAAAGGTCAACTGAAGCTAAGAGAAACACTCTTAAACTGAAACTTATTTATTGATAATTGAATGAAGAAGACTCGGCCAAGCCTCTTATTTATAGGCTTCAAGAACCGAAATCCTAACTTAGTATGGAAAACGATATTAATCTCCAAATAATCCGAAACCTAACTTGCTAAGGAACTAACAAACGAATGGAGCTTTGCTAATACGGCCTAAATAGACAAGGGTTGGTCAGCTAAGGCCCACATGGCCTGCCCAACGTTATTCTCAAGCCTATACTAGACGCCTAACTCGCTAATGAAGCCAATATTGAAGTCCGTTCTTCACTAATCATCTGCGGCTTCCTCATGGACTTGGAGTAGGCTTACCATCGCGTGATTAGACTCTTGAATCCTCCCTATGCGTGTATGAACGATTTGGAGAAATGTTTGGAGGTTCTCTCGCATCTTCCTTGCCCTTGCTCGAGTCATCGGTCCAAGGTTCATTGATGGTGCACGTAGATCATCCTCACTCGAGCCTCTTGAAGTGACAACTTGAGCCCTTGGTGGTTCCTCATCACTGACAAATGCTTTGAATGCGACCAACTTGGACACTACATGAGTGAGTGCCCAATGAAGAAGAAGAAAGATGGAAAAGCTGAACGAAAATCAAAATTCAACAACTTCCAAATCACATGTAATGATTGCAACTCAGATGGTGATGTTGAAGAGAAAGAAGAATCAACTCAAATGGCTTTCATGACCATTGGTGATGATGAGGTAATTACTTGCAACTCTCAACCTGTTAGTGATGATGAATCGGATGATGATATTGAATCTTTCACTGAGAGACTGCATGATAGCTTGAAAGAGTCTTATGCTAGAAACAAGGAGTTAAAACAGAAAATTAGTTTTTTGCTTCAAGATAATGCAAATCTTTTTCAACAAAATAAAAAGTTGAAAGCTGAAAATGATTACTTCAAAAAGAGTGAGACTGCTTTACACTTTGAGCTTGATAGAAAAACAAAACTTTGTTAATTGTTCAAAAAGGAACAAAGTGACTTGAAAAGAAGAATGGATTGTCTAAATGAGTTGCTTCAACACAAGAAACAAAACTGTTTTCAAAGGAATGAATCAAAACCTCATTTTGGCATTCATGAGAAAAGTTGAATTATAATGCAAATGAATTTACTATTTATAAGAGAAGGCAAGTTCGATTGGTTAAATTTGTCCATACAAGTAATTCGTTGACTATGTGTAGTTTTTGTTGCCAAATAGGTCACATGAAAAGTAATTGTTATGTGAGGAAGAATATGAGAAATGGCATGAAATGCATGTGAATAGTTAGACATAATGCTAACTCTCAAGGACCCAAAAAGTAAAGGGTACCAAATATTATCTTGTGAACTTTTGTGTAGGTGAACTTGGTGAACATCATTAAGGAATCAAAATGGTTCATAGATAGTGGATGTTCAAGGCACATGACCGGTGATCCATCACAATTCATCAATCTCAAACTAAAATCAAGTGGAAAAGTGACATTTGGAGATGATAACAAAGCCAAAACAATTGGAATAGGAGATGTTGGTAAGAATGGTCAAACTTTTGTTCACAATGTTCTTCTAGTTGATAATTTGAGTTATAACTTGCTAAGTGTTAGTCAATTGTGTGATAGAAACCTGTTTGTGTTGTTCAAAAAGCATGAATGTCTTGTTCTTGACTCAAAATTTAATATTATCTTCAAAGGAAAAAGAATAAATGACATCTATGTAGTTATTCTTGAAAATGTTGATTCCTCTAGTTTTAAATGTCTTAAAGTTTCAAATGAAGACCCTTGGTTGTGACATAGAAGGCTTTGTCATTTCAACATGAATTTGTTTAAAAGAAATTTCCAAAAAGGAACTTATTAGAGGCTTGCCAAAAATTAAGTTTGAAAAGGACAAAATCTGTGATGCTTGTCAATTTGGAAAACAAGTCAAAGTTTCCTTTAAATCCAAGAAATGTGTTTCTACTTCAAAACCTTTGGAACTTTTACATCTTGATTTGTTTGGTCCTACACAAATTGCTAACTTGGGTGGTAAAAGATATTGCTTAGTCATTGTTAATGATTATTCTAGATACACTTGGGTGATGTTTCTTGCTCACAATGATGATGCCTTCAAAAATTTGTTTCCCTATTTGCAAAAGTTCAAAATCTGATTGGGTTGAAAATTGTTAGGATTAGAAGTGACAATGGCTCAGAATTTAAATGTTGTGGTTTTTTGAAATTTTGTGATCACAATGGTATTACACATGAATTTTCAATTGCAAGAACTCCTCAACAAAATGTTGTTGTTGAAAGAAAAAATAGAATCCTTCAAGAAGTCGCAAGAACTATGTTAAGTGAATGTAACTTGCCAAAATATTTTTGGACCGAAACCGTAAATACGGCTTGTTATGCAATGAATAGAGTTCTCTTGAAACCAATTTTGAACAAAACCTCTTATGAGCTGATTTTTGATAAAAAGCCAATTGTTGGATATTTCAAAGTTTTTGGTTGCAAGTGTTTCATTTTAAATATTAAGAAACATCTTGAAAAATTTGATAAAAAATCCGATGAAGGTATTTTCTTAGGATATTGTGAAAACAAAAGAGGTTTTAGAGTCTATAATAGAAGGACTCTTGTTATAGAAGAAGCCATTCATGTTACATTTGATGAATTTAATGATGATATTTCCAAGAGTTGTTATGAGGATGATGATGTAGGTGTTCAAGAATGAGTTAAGAACCTCACAATTCATGATCAAGACAATGCTCCACTAAAAGAAAATTCAAAGGAAGATGATCTTCAAGAAAATCAAGCATTGGAAGAAAATGACAAGGATATTGACACACCTAGGGATCTTGATGTGTGCACGGACCTTAGCCCAAGTAATGACCCAGTTCGAGTTCCATTGGGCCCAGTCACACGTGCACGGGCCAAGCGCTTCAAGGAGTCACTTCAAACCCTTGTTCGAAACGTACAAGCCCAACAAGGGGTCCATAGGAATATTGAAGGCTTGGAAGTGGATCACCGAGTTGCCTACACATTGATCCAAGCCCATGAGGAGCCAAGTGATGATTGTTAGTGGCTTTAGCCCATTAGTTAGTCCCTTATTGTTTTCCTCAATAAAGGGGTTCGCCCTATTCGGCCCATTTAGCCACTAAGCATGGCCGCCCCTCCCCTTTTCAGTCTAACCTAGGGTTTCATTAGCTCTTTAGCCTATATAAAGGCTCACTTTGTACGGTTAAAGGGTACGTAATTTTGATAATAAAGTTCTAGTTTGTTTCTCTTCAATTGTTGAGAGCATTCGTTCCTTTACTTGCTTTTGGCAAGGGTTCTTGAGCAATCTTGTGCTTGTCCTTGATTGTTCTACCAACCTATCCACTTGAGTACTCACCTCGATTGGAGTCGTCGTTCTACTACCTTTAACCAATTCGTGTCGTCCGTTTTGGTTCTAGGTTCCGCAATCCAAGTGTTGGACAACCTCGCTAGATCCTTGGGCAAACGTGCTACGTGTCTCGAAACGTGTTGATCGAGGACCGTATCAGATCTTCCAAGAGTTTTGGAAGTTTGTTCAAAATCATCCCAAGGAGTTTATCATTGGTGATCCATCCGAAAAGGTAAGAACTCGCTCCTCCTCTAAACATTTGATGGATAATTTTGCCTTAGTCTCACATTTTGAACCTAAAAATGTTGTTGATACTTTGAAAGATGTAAACTGGATTTTAGCCATGGAAGAGGAACTAAATCAATTTGAAAGGAACAAGATTTGGACACTAGTTGAAAGGCCTCAAAATCATCCCATTATTGGCACAAAATGGGTTTTAGAAATAAAATGAATGACAAAGGTGAAGTTGTGAGAAATAAGGCTAACTTGTAGTTAAGGGGTATGTTCAAGAAGAAGGAATAGATTTTGATGAAACATTTGCTCCCGTAACTAGATTAGAATCAATTAGAATGTTCTTGGCATTTGCATATTTCAAGAATTTTAAATTGTTTCAAATGGATGATAAAAGTACTTTCTTAAATGGTTTTATTGATCAAGAAAGTTTATGTTGATCAACCTCCCGGTTTTGAAAATGAGACATATCCAAATCATGTGTTTAAACTTTCAAAAGCTTTGTATGGATTGAAACAAGTTCCAAGAGTATGGTATGAATGTTTAAGTTGTTTTTTGGTTGAGAATGGTTTTAAAAGAGGTATTGTGGATACCACTCTTTGCACTAAACAAAATTCAAATGATCTTTTAATTGTGCAAATATATATGGATGATATTATTTTTGGTGCTACTAATGAGTGTTTGTGCAAGGATTTTTCCACTATTATGCAAAATGAGTTTGAAATGAGCATGATGGGAGAGTTGAACTTCTTCCTTAGGCTCCAAGTTATTCAAAATCGAGAAGGCACATTCATTAATCAAGCTAAATATACAAAGGAACTTCTCAAAAGGTTTGGAATGGAGGATTCAAAGCAAGTTGGAACACCTATGTGCAACATCTACAAAGCTTGACAAGGATGAAGAAGGTATGAAGGTTGATGAGAAGAAATATAGAGGTATGATGGTAGTTTACTTTATTTAACCGCAAGTAGACCCGACATAATGTTTACTGTTTGCTTGTGTGCTCGTTTCCAATCTTGTCCTAAAGAATCTCATTTGATTGCTGTGAAAAAGAATCTTTAGATATTTGAAGGGAACCTTGAACTATGGTCTTTGGTATCCTAAGTGTCATAAATTTAGGTTATGTGGGCTTTTCGGATGCTGATTTTGGTGGATGTAGAATTGATAGAAAAAGCACAAAGTGGTACATGTCACTTTCTTGATAATTGCTTAGTGTCATGGTTTAGTAAGAAACAAAATACTATTTCCTTGTCTACGGCCGAAGCGGAATATGTTGCCGCCGGTGCATGTTGTACTCAATTGTTGTGGATAAAAAGTACCTTGAATGACTTTGGATTAGTGTATGACTGTGTGCCTATGTATTGTGATAATACAAGTGTTATAAATTTGACAAAAAAATCTCATTCAACATTCTAGGACAAAGCATATAGACATAAAGCATCATTCCATTCGTGATCTTGTCCAAAAGGGCTGAAATTTATGTACAATATATTTGTTCAAAAGATCAAAGGACTATTGTCCCCTCTGAATTCTGTAAGTTTAATCTAGAACCAATCCTTAAACTTTTTGAATTCCAAAAATGGTCTCACATTTTGTCCTTACCCAAGACCTATTATCCTGATATGCTTCGTTAGTTCTTTGCTAATTTTAGGAAGGGTAGTTCTCATACTGATCTTGTTTCTCGTGTTAATTCTGTTGACATTGAATTCAATCCTGATGTTGTCAATATGATTTTAAAGACAAAAATTAAAAATGGCTTTAGGGGTAAAATTGTAAACTTTTTCTCCTATGAAAAGTTTCCGACTGCTTATTATCATTTTCATCTTGAAAAACTGATGACCTACTTTCAAACACAGTTTCACACACCTGCTGAGGCAAAATTAAAGGATCTCACCTCAAAATCTGATCATCTTTTACAATAATCTCAAACTTGTTGGTTCCTACTGATGGTCATAGGACTGATGCCAACAAAATGGAGCTTTACTTGTTTTATTGCTTTGTTGAAAAAGTTCGAATTGATTGGCTTTGTCATGTGCAAATTCTTGCTCAAAATCAACACTGATAGCCATAGGAAACTCTCCTATGGAAAGTTTTTTAACTCCAATTTTTGCTTACTTAAAAATATCTTTCACTGGAGTGTCTCCAAAAGAGAGTGCATCCTCCATTTTTTCCAAAACTTATTTTAACTTTGATCATATGAGATACTTGAGCTTTCTGAGACTGTACTGATGTATCTATATGATCAACCCTTTTGGCTTTACAGGTCCCAGATGAAATTCTTGCTGCCATCCCAGTAAAGATTGAAAAGAAACTTATCCCCAAGCTTTAGTTCATATACTCTTGGATAAGTATTCTCAACCTATTCCTTTAATTGCATTTTTTGATTCTGGTGCATCACTTTCAATTATGAAAAAAAATGTTTTACCAGATCACTATTGGACTCCTTATATCCATGAGTTTAGAGGAGCAGATGGGAACCTTTTTCATACCAAATTCATAACCAAAATTCCCATTACACTCAAACTTCTTCCAGACTGTTGTGTAAGTTCAAAATTTTTTGGTGCAACCTTTGTTACCAAGGATCTTTTACTTGGTTTTGATGTTTATCGTGAGGATAAATATCTTGCTACAGGAAAGGGGATAAAATCAAAAAATATTTTAAACCATACATTGAAAAAATATTAGATTCTTTGATGGTCAATGGTGCTACAAGGAGGCTATTTTGGAGTTTAGCACAAAAAGTCGTCATGAAACTCCTGTCACCCCTAGAACTCCAGAGATCAATCTCAGTATGTTTCACCCTTTACCATTCATCCTAGGAAATCATCCACTCAGCCTTCCTCATCCAATCATGAAGTCATCTCCTTACTTGAGGAATTCAAACAACACATTCTGCTTCTTGAAGATGGTCTGATGATGATCATGTCACCTGAGCAACAAGCCA
The DNA here is from genome assembly GCA_023065735.1 of Coffea humblotiana. Taxonomy (NCBI): domain Eukaryota; kingdom Viridiplantae; phylum Streptophyta; class Magnoliopsida; order Gentianales; family Rubiaceae; genus Coffea; species Coffea humblotiana. The sequence goes on along the minus strand of JACYVW010000089.1, from coordinate 98,641 downwards.
CTTTTATGACAAAAGAAACCTGCTTGTGCCTCCTGTCCCCTCAAAGAAGATGAAAATGTGCATCAAAAGGAGTCTCGGACTGAGTCAACTCCTGCCTCCACAAGACAAAGGGCCACAAACTGAGTCCACTCCTAAAGTCAATGCTTCAAGTTCTCAGCCACAAGATAAATGGCAAGGCTCCAGCAACTGAAGCTAGTGATAATGATGATGAGGAAACTGAAGATGAGGTGGATCCTGCTCAGTTTCGCCTTGCAAGAAGAAGGCTTGGATCGTCCAAGATCACCATTTAGGCACTCTTAGGCATTTGCACTTCATTTTAGGATGCATCTTTTGTATTTTTGATGTCTCAAGTACTCTGTACTACTGGATCTTGATTTTAACTTTGATGCGTTTGTAGTAAATTTGCTAATGTACTTTTGTTCAGTATTTCTCTTTGTTGGTACTTTCTTTTGGTATAAAATTATCTGTTTTTTAGCTAATGATTGCTGTATGATTGGCATATTTGTGATTGCTGATGTCTGGTATCAATTCTCTGTGTTTTGTGGACTGTATTTCTGGTTTACTTGGTCGGTATCAGTCTGTATATTGGTTGTTTTTTATGCTAATAGTGATTAATGATCTGAATTGATGATGTTTGGATTGCTGATAATTAATGATGTTGGTTGTTACACTCATCTTATGATGACAAAAAGGGGAGAAATGAAATGGATGATTGTTGGGATCTGATGGGATGTTGTGATACGCCCTCGATCAACATATTTCGAGACACGTAGGCACGTTCGCCCAAGGATCTAGCGAGGTTGTCCAACGCTTGAATTGCGGAATCTAAAACCAAGACGGACGACACGACTTGCATTGAAGATGGTAGAACAACGACTCCAATCGAGGTGATTACTCAAGTGGATAGGTCTGGTAGAACAATCAAGGACAAGCGCGAGATTGCTCAAGAACCCTTGCCAAAGACAAGTAAAGGTTCGAATCTCTCAATGGAAGAGAAATAAACTAAGTATTTTATTATCAAAATGGCATAACTCTTGAACCGTACAAAGTGAGCCTTTATATAGGCTAAGGAGCTAATGAAACCCTAGGTTAGATGGAAGGGAGAGGGTCGGCCATGCTTAATGGCTAAATGGGCCGAACCCCTTTATTGGGGAAAACAATAAGGAACTAACTAATGGGCTAAAGCCACTAACAATCATCATTTGGGCTCCTCATGGGCTTGGATCAATGTGTAGGCAAACTCGGTGATCCACTTCCAAGCCTTCAATATTCCTATGGACCCCTTGTTGGTCTTGTGTGAGAACCCGAAAATTTTCACATTTTCAAGTATTATTTTTTTCTTGTGCCTATATTTATACTGTCCTTTGAAACTATTAAATGTTTTGTACATTTTACAAGTAAGTACAATTTTTAAATCATTTTCCTAGTATAAGTTAGTGTACCATAACTTGAAGTGCAATTGTTCGATGTGGGGCCCGCTAGTGCGATATAATTTTTCCAATTAGGTGATGAAATACTAAGTGATATTATTCTACATTGTGTTAGAAGATAATTGGAGGTTAGTTAGCTACTTGAATCATTGGAAGGAAGGAGATAAGCTTAGAAACTTCAAGAGGCCACATGTCATGTTTGGATTGGAGGTTGGACTTTGACCAAGAGAATTAACTTTCTTCAAAACCAAATTTTGACCAAAAATTCCCTCATTTCTTTCCCTTGCCTTGGCCGAACTCTTGGAGAGAAAAACAAGAGAGAGAGCTCTTCCATTTCTAGCTTAAATCCTTGCTCAAATCTTGAGCTTTAACCAACCAAATTGAAAACTACACCATACAAGTGCTAGCTAAGAGAAATTGAAGGCCTTGGTGGAGTTGTTTTGGGGAGGAGGAAGTCTAAGCTACCAACTTTCTTTGAGGTTTCAAGGTAAGATTGCTAAGAACACCCTTCTTTGGTTCCAATAGATGCTAATTAGTGGCCTATGGTGGCTTCGCTAACATGATTAATGGATGATTTTGTTGGATTAGTGGAGAGTTGGTTAGATTTCTGATTTATTGTGAATTTTCTGCCCTAATCTGATCAGTTCTGTTCGTCCATGATGGAGGCCGAATTGGGCCTTAGCTCAAAACATGAAAGTTGTAGAGAATTAAGTGTAGATTATGCTGTAAAATTTCAGCTCAATCGGAGCACGGTAGCCTGTGAAATGACTATTTTACCCCTGCTGCCCTGTTTCTGTCCGGAAATGATAATCAGCCCCTGTATTTGGCTCTTTTGGCTGGGAAGATTACTGAATTAGCTTTTGATGCCTTCTTAAGAATTGTAGCCTTGTATCTTAGCTTTCATATGGCTTTGGAATCAACTGAATCGGAGGTTTGTGTACTGAGTTATGTTGGAATATTTGGGCCTGGTTTTGGATGGCTGTAAAGCTTCAATTGGTTGCATTTTAAGGGTGTTTGATATCTTATAGTTTGTGTATGCAATTGTGGTTGAAAATGTGAGATTGGTGGTTGGTTGTAGGATGGAAAAGTAAGGAAAAACAAGGGGAAATGCTGTCCGTTTATTTTCTTGAACTTGAGTGAATGGATATGAGATTGGAATGTAGTTTTGTGATGCATCAGACTTATTTTGCTTACTTTGCTTAGAGTAACTTAGTGCCACTTTAGTAGAGTTATATGAGCTGTTTCACTTGCACTTGTACATTTCGTTTTAACCATGATGCTTAGTTCTAAATGTTAGTTTTGAACTTCAAATACGTGTTCATTTTCGTCCCCGAAACAAAAGGAGTGGGCCTAGGGTTTCTCGGCCGCAAAACCTAATTTTAACGCGCAAGGTTTTAAGTGTGAATTCAAGGTATTTGACTACCTTTTCCATATGATTTTTAACCAAAATACTTGTTATATATTAATTCTTTGCAAATGTGTTAGTTTTGAGCCAAAACACGTTTTACGAAAAATGGAAAATTCTACTGTTCACTATCCGGCCGCATATCCGGCCAAGTTCTGGCCGGATTCTGACGTGGCACTATTCCGAATTTTTCCGATGAAATTTTCTAAAAACTCTTTGAGGTTAATTCTATGTTTGGTTTGAGAAAACCTTTAGTTACTCATTTCCTTTGATCAAAATGTACTCTTTCCACTTCTAAAATCATACTTTTACTTTGTATTAGTTTTATTCGGATATTCTTTGACTCACCCACATATTTTGATGATAGACCATAATATTTTCTCATGAATTGTTATTAGGGTTTCTTGGTGACCAAAAGTTGATATCCGGAGGGGATACTTTGGACGTAATTTCTGCTTAATTAGGTGAGTGTTCTATATACGATTTGTTTTTAATGACTATGTGAATTGTTGTGACTATTTGGATTGTTGCCGTTGTTATGTGATTGAGGTACGCTATATTTCCATTGACTACGTGGCTTGTTATGGTTATTTGAACTCTTAAATGTTTCAATGAATACTCCAAAACGACCTTTTCTAAGGCGAGTGTGTAGTTTATCGCACTCGACCCTAAATGAACGTGAAATTTTCAATGATTGAATGAATTGGAATGTTACTTGTGCATGAATGTAAGCCTTCGGGCTGAACTGGGCCCTTGCCCTTGGTTATTGGTCGACTCGAGCCAGAAGCGGACTCGGTTGGGCGATTAGTGACCCTGGGGTGAATGTTGGTATACTCGAGTATGACCACGACGTTGGCGGAGCGAGGGGAATGAAATGAATGAACGAATGACATGAAAATGAAGGAGTTTTCACTTACAAAACATGTTTTTAATGATCGGAGAAATAAGGACAATGTTGAAACGACATGAATGAACGAATGGCTCCTCGGCGAGGCCCGTATCCTTTTAATGAATGTGTTACAATTGCCTTTAATATTGTAAATGTTTTCGAGGATTTCATGATATTACGTGTTAAATGCCTTGTTTAATTGTTTGGTTATGTATATAGAACCTCGCTGGGCTTCTAGTTCATTCCACGTCTTTTGTTTCCTTAACAGGGGTTGCGGAGGCAAGGGCGAGAGACCTGTATAGTATAGTTTAGCCTTTGGTATTGTTTTTGGCTTTTGATCTCGTTCTAGTGCTTGATTAGGGGCTGGAATGTACTAAGAATTTAAAAGCTTATGTATATATGTGGGACTGTATTTTTGGTTGAGCTTGAGGTGAATGTAATTTTATGGTTCAAGATTGGGTTTCGTTTCCGCTTATTCTCGAGGCTTTATCTTACTTTCTTTGATGTGAGTGAACGAGTCCTGGCGAGAGCTGGGCAGGCGGTCCGCCGAACCCTTTGGTTCGCCTTAGGGTAAGGTGGGGCTGTCACAGGTGGTATCAGAGCTGCTTCGCGTGGTCTCTGCGCGGAGTGAGCTTGGGCCAAGTGGTGTATGGTCCTGATTCCGTGAATAAGTATGAAGGACTAAGTGTTCTTTTGAGCATAAGCTGTGAATCGTGCCTGTTATAAGTGTAAATCGTTTTTTTTTCATGGTACTGAGGACACTAGATATGTACGTCAGGTAGGAATCTCGATTGTAGATAATTTACTCTTGGGACTGCAGCTCGAGTGGTGAATTATCTCGGATTCTTGTACCCGAGTACGCAAGAGTTGAGAGTAATACTAAGGACTTGCGATCTTTTGTGGGGAGTAGGAATGGGCTAAAATTTGGTAAAAGTAAGTGTAAAAGGCTAATGGATGCCTAGATCGGGTAGTAAGGAAAGTGAGAGATCGATCGGGGAGTGTTTTAGCCGAGTGTGGATTGGCACGTCATGCTTTCTTCTTGTTTTACCCTATATTGTTACTGTATGTACTTGGTTGCTACTGTATCTATGTGGCTTGATTCTTGATTCTGTTTAACTCGATATATTTCCTTGCGTATTTGGTGTGTCATACCCTGCCACTTTAGTCAATTACTTGTTTGCATACTAAATCACTTTTGAAAAAAAAAAAAAAAAAAGAGAGAAAAGGGAATGGACGGGAGACGTAGTCGCGGACGTGGAGCTAGTCGTGGCCGTGGGGCTAGGCAAGCTCAAGAACCTAGTAAAGAAAGAGCCACAGTAACTGAGCAAGAGAGTGGACCGAGGGTTGAGGCCGGAGATCAAGTGGCGACGGCGATACAACAAATGACTAGTATCCTCGCGCGATTGGTAGATCAACAAGGCCAATTGCCAGTAAATCAACCCCAGAACCCTGAGATAAGAGAAATAGGAGAGGATAAGGCTTTGGAAAGATTTCAAAAGTTTAATCCGCCTAAATTCCTTGGAGGACCTGATCCAGATATGGCCGAACAGTGGTTAGAAGCTATGATTAACATTTTTGCGGCCTTGAACTACACGGAGCAAAGACAAGTGAACTTTGCTGTATTTCAATTCGAAGGACCGGCCCGAGCGTGGTGGAATGTTATTAGGGCAAAATGGGAAAGAGAACAGACTGCCTGGACATGGGTGAACTTTATACGGGAATTTAACGAGAAGTACCTCCCACCTCTGGTCCAAGAAAGGAGGGAGGATGAATTTATTAGTCTGCGTCAGGGAACCCAAAGTGTGGCCGAGTACGAAACGAAATTCACTAAGCTGTCTAAGTTCGCCTCCGAATTAGTGGTTACGGAGAGAAGGAGGATAAGGCGGTTCATACAAGGCCTGAATTTGGAAATTCAAGAAGCTTTAGCGGCGGTTCAAATTAACACTTTTACGGAAGCTCTTGAGAAAGCACAAAGAATTGAGGACGCGAAAGCACAAGTAAAAGCTCTTCAAACGCGGAAAAGAGGTATACCTAGTAGCATACCTGAGGAATCTGGAGAAAGGATAACGCCCTCCAAAGTGCAAAAAGTAAACCCTTTCCCTCATCCACCCTGGACATTTGGAGCACTACATGAGCGGTCTACAAAAGGAAGTCAAATAGGACCTGAGGAGACTTTTCGCGAAAGCCAAACAGTAGTTCCTCGTTTGGTTTGTGGATATTGTGGGAAGGCAAACCACACTGAGAATGATTGCTGGAGGAAAGGGCGGAAGTGTTTGATTTGTGGGAGTAGTGATCACCAACTGAGTACTTGCCCGAAGAAACAGCCACGAGAGACTAGTACTCAACCAGTGAGTGGAGCCAAACCAAAGTCAACCAATGAAAGAGGGAACGAGCAAAAGCCCCAGCACAAGTATATGCCATAGATCAGCAACAAGCTCCGGGGCCACATGAAGATACGGAAGGTAAAATTTCGAGGACGAAATTTCTTAAGGGGGGAGAGAGTGTGAGAACCCGAAAATTTTCACATTTTCAAGTATTATTTTTTTCTGTGCCTATATTTATACTGTCCTTTGAAAATATTAAATGTTTTGTACATTTTACAAGTAAGTACAATTTTTAAATCATTTTCCTAGTATAAGTTAGTGTACATAACTTGAAGTGCAATTGTTCGATGTGGGCCCGCTAGTGCGATATAATTTTTCCGATTAGGTGATGAAATACTAAGTGATATTATTCTACATTGTGTTAGAAGATAATTGGAGGTTAGTTAGCTACTTGAATCATTGGAAGGAAGGAGATAAGCTTAGAAACTTCAAGAGGCCACATGTCATGTTTGGATTGGAGGTTGGACTTTGACCAAGAGAATTAACTTTCTTCAAAACCAAATTTTGACCAAAATTCCCTCATTTCTTTCCCTTTGCCTTGGCCGAACTCTTGGAGAGAAAACAAGAGAGAGAGCTTTCCATTTCTAGCTTAAATCCTTGCTCAAATCTTAAGCTTTAACCAACCAAATTGAAAACTACACCAACAAGTGCTAGCTAAGAGAAATTGAAGGCCTTGGTGGAGTTGTTTTGGGAGGAGGAAGTCTAAGCTACAACTTTCTTTGGAGGTTTCAAGGTAAGATTGCTAAGAACACCCTTCTTTGGTTCCAAATAGATGCTATTAGTGGCCTATGGTGGCTTGCTAACATGATTAATGGATATTTTGTGGATTAGTGGAGAGTTGGTTAGATTTCTGATTTATTGTGAATTTTCTGCCCTAATCTGATCAGTCTGTTCGTCCATGATGGAGGCCGAATTGGCCTTAGCTCAAAACATGAAAGTTGTAGAGATTTAAGTGTAGATTATGCCTGTAAACTTTCAGCCTCAATCGGAGCACGGTAGCCTGTGAAATGACTATTTTACCCCTGCTTCCCTGTTTCTGTCCGGAAATGATAATCAGCTCCTGTATTTGGCTCTTTGGCTGGGAAGATTACTGAATTAGCTTTTGATGCCTTCTTAAGAATTGTAGCCTTGTATCTTAGCTTTCATATGGCTTTGGAATCAACTGAATCGGAGGTTTGTGTACTGAGTTATGTTGGAATATTTGGGCCTGGTTTTGGATGGCTGTAAAGCTTCAATTGGTTGCATTTTAAGGGTGTTGATATCTTATAGTTGTGTATGAAATTGTGGTTGAAAATTGTGAGATTGGTGGTTGGTTGTAGGATGGAAAAGTAAGGAAAACAAGGGAAATGCTGTCCGTTTATTTTCTTGAACTTGAGTGAATGGATATGAGATTGGAATGTAGTTTTGTGATGCATCAGACTTATTTTGCTTTACTTTGCTTAGAGTAACTTAGTGCCATTTAGTAGAGTTTATATGAGCTGTTTCACTTGCACTTGTACATTTCGTTTTAACCATGATGCTTAGTTCTAAATGTTAGTTTTGAACTTCAAATACGTGTTCATTTTCGTCCCGAAACAAAAGGAGTGGCCTAGGGTTTCTCGGCCGCAAAACCTAATTTTAACGCGCAAGGTTTTAAGTGTGAATTCAAGGTATTTGACTACCTTTTCCATATGATTTTAACCAAAATACTTGTTATATATTAATTCTTTGCAAATGTTTAGTTTTGAGCCAAAAACAACGTTTTACGAAAAATGGAGAAATTCTACTGTTCACTATCCGGCCGCATATCCGGCCAAGTTCTGGCCGGATTCTGACGTGGCACTATTCCGAATTTCCGATGAAATTTTCTAAAACTCTTTTGAGGTTAATTCTATGTTTGGTTTGAGAAAACCTTTAGTTACTCATTTCCTTTGATCAAAATGTACTCTTTCCACTTCTAAAATCATACTTTTACTTTGTATTAGTTTTATTCGGATTTCTTTGACTCACCCACATATTTTGATGATAGAACCAAATATTTTCTCATGATTGTTATTAGGTTTCTTGGTGACCAAAGTTGATATCCGGAGGGATACTTTGGACGTAATTTTGCTTAATTAGGTGAGTGTTCTATATACGATTTGTTTTTAATGACTATGTGAATTGTTGTGACTATTTGGATTGTTGCCTTGTTATGTGATTGAGGTACGCTATATTTCCCATTGACTACGTGGCTTGTTATGTTATTTGAACTCTTAAATGTTTCAATGAATACTCAAAACGACTTTTCTAGGCGAGTGTGTACTTTATCGCACTCGACCTAAATGAACGTGAAATTTTCAATGATTGAATGATTGAATGTTACTTGTGCATGAATGTAAGCCTTCGGGCTGAACTGGGCCCTTGCCCTTGGTTATTGGTCGACTCGAGCCAGAAACGGACTCGGTCGGGCGATTAGTGACCCTGGGTGAATGTTGGCATACTCGAGTATGACCACGACGTTGGCGGAGCGAGGGGAATGAAATGAATGAACGAATGACATGAAAATGAAGGAGTTTTCACTTACAAACATGTTTTTAATGATCGGAGAAAAGGACAATGTTGAACGAATGAATGAACGAATGAATGAACGAATGGCTCCTCGCGAGCCCGTATCCTTTTAATGAATGTGTTACATTGCTTTATATTGTAAATGTTTTCGAGATTTCATGATATTACGTGTTAAATGCCTTGTTTAATGTTTGGTTATGTATATAGAACCTCGCTGGGCTTCTAGTTCATTCCACGTCTTTTGTTTTTCCTTAACAGGGTTGCGAGCAAGGGCGAGAGACCTGTATAGTATAGTTTAGCCTTTGGTATTGTTTTGGCTTTTGATCTCGTTCTAGTGCTTGATTAGGGCTGGAATGTACTAAGAATTTAAAAGCTTATGTATATATGTGGGATTGTATTTTTGGTTGAGCTTGAGGTGAATGTAATTTTATGGTTCAAGATTGGGTTTCGTTTCCGCTTATTCTCGAGGCTTTATCTTACTTTCTTTGATGTGAGTGAACGAGTCCTGGCGAGAGCTGGGCAGGCGGTCCGCCGAACCCTTTGGTTCGCCTTAGGGTAAGGTGGGGCTGTCACATCTTGTACATTTCGAACAAGGGTTTGAAGAGACTCCTTGAAGCGCTTGGCCCGTGCACGTGTGACCGGGCCCAATGGAACTCGAACTGGGTCATATTTGGCTAAGGTCCGTGCACACATCAGTCCATTTCACTTGAGAAGAATTACCCTCAAATCTGATCCTTCTCGTCAAGGAATGGACTCAAATCCGAGACATTGAAAGTCGCGCTCACGTTGTACTCGCCGGGAAGCTCCAATTTGTAGGTATTGTCGTTGATTGCGTTGGAGCACGCGGAAAGGTCCATCACCCCTTGGGGACAACTTACTTTGGCGTTGCTGGGGAAATCTTTCCTTCCTCAAGTGGCAGCCACACCCAATCTCCAGGTTCAAAAGTCATCTTGCGACGGTGCTTGTTAGCTTGCTGGATGTATTGCTGCGTGCACTTCTCCATATTGGCTCGAACAGCTTCATGTAACCTACGCACAAAATCAGCTTTCTTTTCCCATCTAAGCTAGTGTGCTCAGAGGAAGGTAAGGGTGCCAAATCAAGGGGGGTTAGGGGTTAAACCCATACACAATCTCAAATGGTGAGTAGTGTGTTGCACTATGAACAGTTCTATTATAAGCAAATTCAACATGTGGCAAACACTTTTTCCAAGATTTAAGGTTCTTTTAATCAAGACCCTGAGTAATGTACCAAGTGTGCGATTGACAACCTCAGTTTGTCCATCGCTTTGTGGATGACTTGTGGTCGAAAACAACAATCGAGTGCCAAGCTTGGACCACAAGGTCTTCCAAAAATAACTCAAATATTTCACATCTCTATCGCTAACAATGGTCTAAGGCACACCATGCAAACGAACAATTTCTTTAAAGAACAAGTTATCAATGTGAGATGCATCATCAGTTTTGTGACAAGGGATGAAATGAGCCATCTTAGAGAATCTATCAACTACTACACAGATGGAATCATTACCCCTTGGTGACCTAGGTAGTCCCAAGACAAAGTTCATAGACAAGTCTACCCAAGGATAATGTGGAATGGGCAATGGGGTATACAAGCTATATGGATTTGTTTTAGACTTGGCTTTGTGGCAAGTGGCACATCTACCAACCATGCGTTCAACATCTCTACGCATATGAGGCCAGTAAAAATGCTCTTGCAAACATTGCTAAAGTCTTAACAATGCCAAAATGTCCCATGAGACCACCACTATGTGCCTCTCGAACCAACAGATCACGAATAGAAGAATTAGGCACACACAATTTATCCATATAGAACAGGAAACCACCATGCAAAAAGTACTTTCCATGTGGACTCTTAGACAGGACGCATATATATCACCAAATCAAGATCATGTGCATACAGTTCCTTAATCATCTCAAACCCTAAACAACTTAGCATCAAGGAAAATAAGCAAGGAATGTCTACGTGATAAGGCATCAGCTACTACATTCGTTTTGCCAGTCTTGTACTTAATGACATAAGAGAAGTGTCAATGAAGCTTACCCATTTGCATGTCTTTTGCTCAATTTTGGTTGCCCCTTGAGAAACTTCAATGACTCGTGATCAGTGTGTATCACGAACTCCCTTGACGGAGGTAGTGTTGCCAGGTCTAAAGCCCTCACCAGTGCGTACAACTCCTTGTCATACGTGGTGTAGGTCAAGGCAGCACCTCCCAGCTTCTCACTAAAGTATGCGCAAGGTCTCTTGTCTTGCATGAGAACCGCTCCAATACCTACACCAGAAGCATCACATTCAATCTCGAAGGTCTTGTTAAAGTTAGGTAATGCTAAAACAGGTGCATGTGTGAGTTTGTCCTTAAGGTAAGAAATGCTTGTTCTTGGGCTTCTCCCCAATGGAATTTATCATTTTCTTGGTCACGGCGGTCAATGGAGCAGCAATGGTGCTGAAGTCTTTGACAAAACGCCGATAGAAGCCAGCCAATCCATGGAAACTTCGCACCTCCGGGACGGATTTTGTTGTTGGTCATTGCTGGATGGCCTCAATCTTGGACTCGTCTACTTTGATGTCCTGCGAGCTCACAACATAGCCTAAAAACACAAGTTCATTAGTACAAAAAGTGCACTTCTTAAGGTTAGCGTATAGACACGCCTTTCGAAGTGTATCAAGAACTAATCTCAAATGCTCCATGTGCTCATGCTCGTTACGACTATATATCAAGATATCATCAAAGTAAACAATTACAAATTTGCCAATGAAGTGTCTCAAAACATGGTTCATCAATCTCATGAAGGTACTAGGAGCATTAGTCAACCCAAAGGGCATGACTAACCACTCATAAAGTCCATGTTTTGTTTTGAAAGCCGTTTTCCACTCATCGCCCTCCTTCATCCTAATTTGATGATAGCCACTCCTTAAATCAATTTTAGTGAAAATAATAGCACCATCAAATTCATCAAGAATATCATCTAGCCTAGGAATGAGATGCGATATTTAACAGTAATAGCATTAATGGCTCGCCAGTCGGTACACATGCGCCAAGTACCATCCTTTTTAGGGACGAGTATCATAGGCACAGCACAAGGACTCAGACTCTCTTTGACCCAACCCTTACCTAGTAGTCCATCAACTTGCCTTTGAAGCTCCTTAGTTTCTTCAGGACCCATGCGGAAGGCTGGTTTGTTGGGGAGTGGTGCTCCAAGAATCAAGTCTATCTGGTGCTCAATCCCTCGAATGGGTGGTAAGCCATCAGGGACCTCAACAGGGAACACGTCCTCGAATTCCTGTAAAAGAGCAACTACACTCGAAGGCAATGCCTTATCGAGCTCATCAACATTTAGGAGCACATGTTTGCAAACCAAGAGTAATACCTACTAGTCAGAATTCACAAGTTTTCGAACATCCTTAGCCTTAATTATCATGTTTTGCTTCCTAGTGTTGGGTTTTGTTAATGCATGATCATGTGTGACACTAGGTGTGCTCACTTGACCCTTGGTCGATTGCTCACTTGTAGAAGTGGAGCATTTGCCAGGGTCAGCCGCCTTTTGTTTCCTCTTTTGGCGGTCCAATTCACACTCCCTTTGCAATTTAAGTTGGTCCTCGTACACTTGTGCAGGTGTAAGTGGTGTTAGGACCATGCGTTTACCATTGTGCAAAAGAGTGTACTTATTTGCCCTACCATCAAATGTGACATGTTTGTCAAATTGCCAAGATCTTCCTAAGATGACATGTGTAGCATGCATGGGGACTACATCACACACAACTTCATCAATGTAGGTGCCAATTGAAAAAGGAACACGTACCTGTTTGTAGACACGTACCTCTCCTTCTTCACTTAGCCATTGGAGGCGGTATGGGTGTGGATGTTTAGTTGTAGGAAGGCCTAAGCTTTCAACCATGAGTAAGCTTGCCACATTGGTGCAACTCCCACCATCAATGATGAGGCTACACACCTTATCACCGACTTTACAATGAGTGTAAAATAAGTTTTCCCTTTGCAATTGCTCGTCCTCCTTGACTCGGGCGGTTAGCACTCATCGTGCCACCAGACAACCTATTTCCCCTTGAGTAGGAGAGCATTCTTCCTCAGCCGAGTCATCCTCCAAGCAATCACCCTTGATCAATCCAGGCATATCCTCACAATCGTCGTCATCGGACACGATCTCTCCATTGTGAGTGACTAACATGATCCTTTGGTTTGGACATTGGGACTGGATATGTCCAAACCCTTGGCACTTGAAGCACTTGATATCTCTACTCCTAGTCTTAGGAGTCTCGTGGCGCCTTAGAAGTGGACCTGGATGCATCAACAACTTTGTTAGGGGTAAAATGGGAATTTCGGTTAGGGGTGCTACCTGGAGTTCGGCTAGAGGAAGTGGTCGTAGCCGAGTTTCCAGCATCGTGGGTGGTCCTCCTTGGTAGATTTCCCCTCCATGAAGTCGAATTGGTGGCTTGGAAGGCGCAGCCTCTTCGCCTCAACTTCTTCCCCCTCTCGGCCTTGATAGCAAGTTCAAGAAGGTCGTGCATGTCCAAGTAGGGTTGTAGTTCCAAGGCCTCCTGAAGGTCAGGGTTGAGACCTCTAAGGAACCTTGCCATTGTAGCCTCACTATCTTCTTGAATATTTGCCCTCATCATGGCCATTTCGATCTCCTTGTAGTAGTCCTCCACACTCATGTTGCCTTGAGTGAGCGTTTGAAGCTTGGAGTGGAGATCGCGGTTGTAATAGCTAGGAACGAACCTCTTGCGCATCAATGCCTTGAGTTCTCGCCAAGTCCGGACTCGTGGTTCTCCCATTCTCCTTTGATGAGTCCTTACTTGGTCCCACCAGACTAGTGCGTAGTCGGTGAACTCAACAGTGACTACCTTAACCTTTTGTTCCTCGCTATAATCATAGCAGTCGAAAACCATCTCGATGCGGCCTTCCCATTCCAAGTAAGCCTCAGGGTCGCTTTTGCCTTGGAATGTAGGGACTTGGATCTTAAGTCCCTTGATCTCATTCTTAGGAGTATCCCTCCTTGGCCTCTCGGCCTTCTCCTCATCATCACTGGCCGAGTAGTCATCATAATTGCCTCCCTTGGTACCATGGCTACTCCGGTTATGAGATCTAGAGTGTGAGCCTCGCGGCAGGCTCTTAGTGATTTCGTCAAGCCGGCTGTGCATTTCCTCCATTTGGCGGTCGCTAATCTGTTGGAGCTCGGCTTTCATGGCTTGGAACATCAAGGTGTAATCTGGACTCGGATGATCTTGCTCCATGCCTGCAAAAGGTTAGCAACAAGAGAGAACAATACAAGTATAACCTCACTTCACTCCTTTAGTGTATCACTCACTCTCGTATTTGTCACTCAAAGCACTCTAATGATCTTACCAAATACCTTTACCTGTTGGATTAGGTAGTTGAGAAATGCCGCTCAAGTCCTAATGAATGTTACCCAAACTTTTCCACAAGAGTGTTCAAGTAACACGACACAAAGGGATGCGAAAAGAATGGATTGAACACGGTTTTTGGAAGGATTTAAGTGGTGGTCAGGTTTGGTAGAGGCGCTAGTGTGAATGGGATCCAATGAGATCCTAGATTCCTAAAATGTAGGAGTGTGTCCAAGTTGGGATAGAAGAGTTTATCCAAGAAGCCTACTTACTTTCCTAAATGAATTTGGAAAACAAGTTAGTTTTGGGAACCTTTTAGAAAATCCTTTTCCTTTCTTGAACAACTTTAGAAACTTCCCCTAGCAAATGTCGGTTCTCTCCCCAAGAACCCCTTCCCAAGTCGGTGGAAGTTGGCTTATTAAAGCCCTCCACTCAAGCCGTCACTTGCACACACGCAAATACCAAGCACAATTCGGATTTTTCTGGTTTTAGTGCTCAAGACAGTTTCGACTATTGTCAAGACAATGGAGTCTCAACAAGAAGGTGCAAACAATCCTACTCAAGCTCCCCCCAACGGGTTACTCAAGATTTTCCCAAGAAATTTACTCCCAAACCCCCTTCACCACCGCAAGAGAGTACAAGAAGATGTTCTCTAGGAGGGTGAAACAAGTCCCCAAAGAACAAGATGTTCAACAACTTCAAGAAGTGGTGGATCAAAACTTTTGAATCCTTTTCCTTGTTTAATTTTCTGTTTGGGTAATAAAACGATGTAAGAATCTGGTTTTGGGCAATAAAATTCGACTTTTCCTTCTTGTTTTTCGTGGCAACCGAATGCGCCCCTCTCTTTTCTTTTTCGTTTCTGTTTCTCTCTTTTTTTTTTTGACTCAAACGACCAAACACAAACTTCACCTGGCCGAATGGAAGTAAGTTTCCAGATTTGGTTTCGGCTAAAACATGCAAACAATAATCGACTTCCCTCAAGAACTTCCAAGATACTTGTCAAGAATTTCAAGAACTTCAAGATGGTAATCAAGAAATTCAAGAAACCCCTAAATCTTGTAGATTCTCTCAAGATTCACAAACACCAACTAGTTTTACCAAAAATCAGTTTTGAAAATTAAGCAAACAACTTGGATGAAGCAAACAAAACTTGGACAGATTTGAAATGAGAGAAACCCTAGCGCGACAAGAAACCCTAGCGCAAGAAGAAACCCTAGCCGCCTCAAGATCCGACTTTCTTGCTGCCCAAGCGACAACTACATGAGCAAAACAGATTTGGGTAGGTTCAAGACAGAATTTGCATGCCACAAGTGCTCACAAAACCGCGGACAGATTGCAACTCAACGTACTCGACAAGGAGCGAAACCCTAGTTGCCGAGACAACAACCTCTAGTCTTTTTTTTGTTTTATTTTCTTGCTAGTCACAGCACTACCACCTTGGCCAGAGACGACGGACAACAAGCCACTAAGACACGACCAGCAATTCACACACAAACGCGGACAGAAATTGACGCCAATGAGGGGCCAATCCGCGGACAGATTTGGACGCACGATGGAACACAAACGGGGGACTGAATGTTGCGACACGAGCTGGAGACAAAACGGGCAGATTATGCTTGAGCAATGATGAGACACTAACCAAACAGAATTACGACGAAACAAAAGAACAAAGGTGCGGACAGATTTGCAAGCACCTAGCGACTCAACGCAACACGCAAGTTGCGGACAATGGGCAAGAACTATACGGACAGAATTGTTTTTCTTTTTATTTTTTTTTAATATGGCAGCGGAAAAGGCACAAACCCTGACGACACAATAATGAAAACAAGGATATAATGAAAGATACCTCCACCTAAGCTCTGAAGCCAACTGATACGTCCTTGATCAACACGTTTCGAGACACGTAGCACGTTCGCCCAAGGATCTAGCGAGATTGTCCAACGCTTGGATTGCGGAATCTAAAACCAAGACGGATGACATAACTTGATTGAAGATGGTAGAACGACGACTCCAATCGAGGTGATTACTCAAGTGGATAGGTCGGTAGAACAATCAAGGACAAGCGCGAGATTGCTCAAGAACCCTTGCCAAAGACAAGTAAAGGTTCGAATCTCTTAATGGAAGAGAAATAAACTAAGTATTTTATTATCAAAATGGCGTAACCCTTGAATCATACAAAGTGAGCCTTTATATAGGCTAAGGAGCTAATGAAACCCTAGGTTAGATGGAAGGGAGAGGGTCGGCCATGCTTAATGGCTAAATGGGCTGAACCCCTTTATTGGGGAAAACAATAAGGAACTAACTAATGGGCTAAAGCCACTAACAATCATCACTTGGCTCCTCATGGGCTTGGATCAATGTGTAGGCAACTCAGTGATCCACTTCCAAGCCTTCAATATTCCTATGGACCCCTTGTTGGTCTTGTACATTTCGAACAAGGGTTTGAAGAGACTCCTTGAAGTGCTTGGCTGTGCACGTGTGACCGGGCCCAATGGAACTCGAACTGGGTCATTACTTGGGCTAAGGTCCGTGCACACATCATGCTGTATAAATGATTAATGTGTAAGGGGGATTTCGAGGGGGAGGTGTTCTGACACTTGAAAGGGGAAGTGAGGGGGAGTTTATGCTCATTTTTCTTTCCTCCATCCATTGTTTTGTCATCATAAAAAAGGGGAAATTTGTGAATCTTAGTCCCTAACTTTTGATGCTTACAAAACAAATTGGATGCTACTAATATCTCTTCAAGAAATACTTTCAACTATGAAGCAAATCAGATTCAAAGATCAAGTGCAATTGAAAGGGACAAAGGTTGCTAAAAGCTGTCGAACGCTTGTGAAGACAGGACCGGAAGTCCGATAATCATTGCGCAACTTCGGACGCATGAAGAACTCCATCTGTGACGCCCCCACTTCTCCCTAGGGCGAACCCAAGGGTATCCGCGGAATGCCTGCCTAACTCTCGCCAGGGTTCGATACAAGTCAAATTTAAATTTAAGAATGAACAACCAATAATAAAAGTCGAAGTGAAAACAAGTCGCTTCCTTAATTAACCATTCAAGTTTTCCATCACGAGTTACCAAAAGTACATCAACTTTCCCCAAAATACAACCACCATAAGTCGACTAATCGATTACATCTAAAATTCTACTCAAAAGGTAATCAAGTCGGCTTCCCCAAAAATCTTTCCATTCCGAACTCCTGTTAAGGAAAACAAACTAATGGGGTGAGCTAACGCTCAGTGAGGCCAAGAATATCATGCAAACACGTAATAGAGCAAGTAGAACAGAGCATGAAAGAGAAATCGAGACAATAGTAAAGCTAGAAGTTTCAAGTAATTAACATTTCAAATAGGAAAAGTAAGCAGAAACAATTAAAGATACTGGAGCTCTCAGGAACTAAATCCACGCAGCTTGGTCAAGGTCTTGATCCAAATATCCCACGTTGACTCTCCGTCAACCGAGCAAGTACCAAACCCGTAGACTTCACTTTCACCAAATTCCATCCACCATTACACCCCCTAAACCGGGCCCGAATGTCAAAAGTTTTGATATTACTCGAGTATATCGTGGCAATACTACGCGAGTATGCCAAGCAAGATCTCAAAAGATCAACCTTTATGATTTCTCATGGTTCACCAAGCTTCTCGACCAAGCCCATGCCGGCTCGAGTCGCAAAGTTAGCCAATGAGTTTGGGCGTCCCCCACGATTACAAGTATAAGTCGATGAGATAGCTCTCCAATCGACGTCGAGTCAAACACAAGTATAATTTCAAGTATGAGCAAGTCAATTATCTAATCAAGTAAAAGAGAACGAGTGCGATAAAGTACACACTCGTCTCGACAAGTCCAATTCACATTTCAACAAGAAGTATTTCAAGTATTATGCAACAAATCATGCACTTGACACTCACCAAATCAAAAGTAAGTGAGCAAATAAAGCCTTTAATTGTCCGTTCCGAGATTCCCTTCAAAATCCTCTTGAGCGTCTGAAGAAATAGTGATCAACCATCACTCACATATACTCACGTCCACTTATCATTCAATGAAGAAAGTACACTTGCTTAAAACTTAAGACAATATCTTAAAAGAGCTTTAATCCCTCGAAAATCGAGATTCAAAAGTGAGGATTTAAAGTCACAAGGGAAACTTGTATCATCCATGAAATCAAGTTTAAAATGGTCTATCAGTATCGAAAGGAAATGAAAAGTTCTTAAAAGTTCATTTCCTACGAAATCAGAAATTTTCTGCTTCACGCGACAAAACTTGGAAAAATCAAATCTTGAGTTTGGTAAGTCCAAAAATGGAAAAATTTATACCGTTAGAAACTAGATTCAAAGTACTAAAACTTCCCAGAAGACACTTTTCCAAGATTCCAACCATAAAGCATTCGAATATCAGCTCAAAGTTATAGTTTCATGAAGACAGGACAGAACCAGTCTTGGTTTTCAGCAATGTTTGGAAATTCGGAAAAATTCACAAGAAGTGAATCAGCCTCTGAAATTTATAACACAGCAAGAGTTCCAAATCAACTTTCAAACACAACAAGCGGAACTAAATTTGGAGTTTCGAGCAGCAAATACAATAGTTTAAAGTTGGTTGATTTTCGCAACCTGTTCAGAAAATTTCCAGTCACCAGGCCTCAACACAGTTTTGAAATCAGACCATATCTAGCTCTATACAAGTCCAAATTGATAATGGTTTATGGTGTTAGAAACTAGATTCAAAATTCTACAATTCATCAGAAGACATCATTTTCAAATCTTTTCACAAATGAGACAAAATCGAGCCACAATATGCAGCTTCCTAGTTTCTCTCGGACAGACAGGCAAAACAGGTCAGTCTACTTTGCCGATTCGCTACGGTTTACTCAAAACGAACTAGCAGGGGTTCTTATACCGTTTGAAATCTCTGAATGTCTAGTTTTGAATGCCACAAATGGCACTCAATTTTGACTTTTGTACAAAGAGTTATGTTCAGACAAAGTACCCCTGTCCGGCTACCCTGGTAACCAGTTTCCAGATTTCGAACTTTCTCCAAAACTCAAGTTTTATATAACCATTTGAGATGATTTTTGAAAGACACTTTCTACACACATAATACAACATATATCAATCAGTTTAGTAGCCAAATAAGCAACAAAAATTCAAGTTTAAAGTAGGACAACAAAACAGAAATTTCGGCCAGCTCTCCTCTCACGGTTTTTCCAACTTCCTCTCATCTTCTCAAGCCAAAAATCATATCACTCACCACACAAACAACAACAAACAAGCAATATCCTCAAGTCAGCTACCTCATAGGTCATTTCAAGACCACTAGCTTAGAATATAAAGCAAGATAAAAGTTTCCTCAAGTCCACTAACCTAGAATCTTGATTAGGGTTTCAAACCCATGAAATCCAAGCTCTAATCTTAGCAAAATTTGAAAGGTTAACGGAGATGGAAATGGTTACCTCTCCAAGCTTTTAACCTTAGTTGTAAGCGAGATTTTCCTCCAATATTTCACCAAGCAACACCTCAAGCTTTCACCTTTCTTCTAGTTGGAGCAAAACCCAAGGAATTGTGAGTTGGATGATGAAGAACAAGCAAGATTGGAGTGTAAGAGATGAAGTTTTCTTTCCCCCCCTTTAGCTTCCCTTGCTCTGCCG
Source organism: Coffea humblotiana (assembly GCA_023065735.1). Classification (NCBI taxonomy): domain Eukaryota; kingdom Viridiplantae; phylum Streptophyta; class Magnoliopsida; order Gentianales; family Rubiaceae; genus Coffea; species Coffea humblotiana. The sequence continues at coordinate 78,983 of JACYVW010000089.1, read as the reverse complement.
AAAAGAGAGAGAGGTGAGGGAGTGTTTGGTGGTTTTGAATTTTGTGAAGAAAGGTGTTGGACAAGCTAACTTAAAGTTGCAAAAAAAGTCAACTCTTAATAGTAGCGAAATAGGGTTTTGTACTACCACTTTCTCTCTTGTTTGTTACACTTATAAACTAATCCTCCAAGGTAATTCCTCTAACACTGTAATTACTCATACTTACTAAGTCTAGCATTAAATCCTCAAATCTCCAATTAGTCGTATCGGCACGACTTTCGAGAAACTTTCGACGCGAACGCGATAAAGCGAAATTTAAGGAAAATTCATGCAATACTAGTAATAATTAAATAACACTAGGGCAAATAATTATAAAAATGACTAAATTAAGAATAAAAACATGTGTCCTTACACCATCCCCGGACGTCCGAAGAAATTAAGACATTCCCTCTAGCTCACTGACCTCGTTTGGACGCAAAGCATCAAAGCACCGGCCGTCCGATAAAGTATGCGGAACTTCGGACGCAAAGCATTGTAGGTGCCGGACGTCCGAAATAACTGAATAAAATTTCTCAAAATGATCATCAGCTTTCGGACGCAAGCATCAGAGATACCGGATGTCCGAAAGAATTAAAGAAGTTTCCTCAAAACTCACTGACCTCTGTCGGACGCAAGTATCGGAGGTACCGGACGTCCGATACTCCCAACGGCTAGTTGACTCTTCAGCAACCTTCTATCCGTTGGAAGCATTAATGGGATACTTTTTGATCTCATATAAATTGTGCATGGTCAACTACTTACAAAGTACTTTTGCACATTGAGAATACGAAAGATCAAGAGTAGTTTTAGTGAGAAAATACTCTTCAAAGAAGATTTGTACTCTTAGTTGTGTGAATTTCATGTAAGCTTTTCTTGTGTGAGAAAAATACTTCAATAGTGTAGCTTTATGAGGGTTATCCAGAGTGATAGTAAAACTTCCTAACTTGACCAAGTGTAACTTGGGGCAAGGAGGAGGTGATCCTTCCTTTGTACACAAAAATTGGTTGTATTTGATCAACTTGAAGAAGCTTGTTCTATAAAGTGACATTCAAGCTCAAGAGGAGTTGAAGTAAATTGGTTTGCTATTCTTTCCTTACTACTTACTGTCTTGTGATTCTAAAATTGCTTATCTCTTCTACTCCCGAGCAATCTTGCTTTCTTGATCAATTGTACCATTGGTGGTCACCTAGAAAAGAGGATAAATTTCATATTAAACAAAAAGTGTCCTCTTTAAACTGATTAGTTTTTTAAATTACCTAATTCACCCCTCCCTTAGGTTGTCTTCGATTCTTACAGCTATGTAGCTCAAGTTTATAGCCAATGTACCAAAATATATCATTTATGCCAATGCTTTTCTTCTTCTTTCTTGCTTGCATTTCATCCTTTGGTCCTTCATGTCAGATGATTTCCACTTCAAATCATCAACAATCATGGCATCTTCTCACTTCAATTGATGATTGAATTATCAAAACCTATAAAAACTTGAAATTTCCGCACTTAAGTCCATAGAAATACAAATTTTTTTTACTTAACTACAAAATATAAAACTTAACTAAAAAACTAGTTATTCGACTCAAATTTAAATGAAAAACACACTAAAATACACATAAACAAATCTGCAAAATGAGCACTTATCATAGACTAACATTACAATAGGATGTCAATCAACGGGGCCAATAAGATTATAGAAACTTGAAAGGTGCTTTGTTATATTATGAGAAACTTGAGGGGAAGTTCTAAAATTGTCCTAAAAACATGTATATATGTATGGTTAAAAAGGAAAAAAATACATGAAACAAAATCAAACCCTCAAATGAAACCTTAAGCGTATTGAATATTGGATTGAATTGTGTTCGAGCTCGAGTTCAATTTTGAGTTTGTCTAAACTCAAGCTCAATTTAAGCACAAAATCAAAACTTCAAATCAGGTCCGAAAGTGCTAAAGGTTATTTTGATGAGCAATAATTACTCTTCTTCTTTTCTCCCAAAAGCAAAACAAAATATACACTATGGGCCATTATGTTCTTTACTCCTTTATGGAAATCCTACCACACTCTGCATAACAGTAACAAAATGTAGAGTTTATTTATTTATTTATTTTGGGTGGTGATTGCTGAATAATGTTTATTGAACACAAAATTACTCTAAGTTTATTAAAGAGAATTATTATAAATCTATTTTGTGCATGGTTTTCTTTAAAATAAAGCAATTGTAGTTCAATTTTTTTCACTTGATTATAGTATTTCCACTTGATTGAGGACTTTTGAGTAGTGGCGGAGTTAGGACCTCAAAGTTTTGGGAGGTCTAACTCTATTAGCACAAGAATTGTAGCAATAATAGAGTTTGAAACCAATAAATATGCCTATCTTAAAAATTCATTTTTTCTATGTTAAATATGTTTTTAAAACTAAATTGTGGTTTAAATGTAATTTCACTGCAAATTTTTTCCCCAAAAAATTGCAGTGAAAATTACATTTAAATTGACATCCATATTTAACTTTTGGTAGGGCCTAACACTCTTATGAAGGATAATGATTATTAACTTTTAATAATTTAAGAGGCAATGTATGATAAGAAAGAGATTTTCTAAAAATTTTAGGGGGGAGGGGTCAAATAAGGAACAATTTTGAAAATTTCTAAACTTTGTAAACCTCAAATATAATTTTTCTCAAAATTGAGGGGTGCAATCAGCAACATGTGGCTCCGCCACTGCTGTTGACTTAGAGGAGTTTCTTAATTGGTATCCAGTTTTCCTTACCCTATCATAGATTCAAAAAATCTTTAGCATTCTTAACGGTATTGAAGAGTGTTGAAACCTTGAGAACAAATGCATAGACAAAGGTAATAAGGTTTTCTTCAGAAAATGATAAGAAGCAAATTTCTGAATAGTTAAATGAAACATGCTGCTATTTTTACAACTTAAAGGAAAAAAAAACACATGCAATCCAAAAGGATATACTTTGGAAGTGACTGACCTTTCATAGAACTAGTCCTATCATATGTATAGCTCATGACTCAACCATAATTTTGCCAAAGCTCAAACAAGCAGTCTCAAGTCTCAACATAAACAAAGTTGAGAACCAGCAAACAATTTTCTGTATTTATTCTGCTCCTTTAGGTACCATTCAAATCAGAAAATAGAAGGACAAGAAAAAAATTGAGAATCAGAGCATTGCTAAAAATAAATAAAATAAAAACAGAATCTCATCACAGGGATGCAAGGACCACAATCCAAAATATTTTGTTTGAAAAATTTTAATCTCACTTCATTTTTTGTTAATCGCACTCGCACTCACACTATAATTTTTATCATATGGTTTTCATTTATTAGACTATATGATAAAATAAATGATAGGTGTACAATTAATAAAAGGTGGAGTGAGATTAATATTTTCCCTTCTTTGTTCATGTCTTAATAATACTTTACCTGACAGAGAATTTGGAACCATCTCAAAAAGCCCTTTCTAATCACTGTAACAAAGAATCAACCTCAACCAAAAGACTTTTTTTTTTCCTACAACACCTTTGCCCCCCATTTTATATTAAGTTTTTGAATCTAAACTTACTGGGACAAGCAATCCAAGGCATATCTCCTCCGAGACCATAGGTCGCTTACAAAGATTTTTAAAAATCATTACCAACACAACTCTCACATCAATAGCCAAATTCGAACACACGACATTTTGTGAGGAAGTAGCCCCTCCTTGCCAACTGAATCAACTTGTGTTGGTTGTATTATCAATTACTATAAATATCGGAAAACCAAAAACTAAATACTCTTGGTGACAACTTAAGGAACCATTTATTTCCAAAAAAATCAGTACTCACTACAAAAAATACTTGTAGTGGCACCTTACACTAGATGCTCAAATGTTAGTCTACAATAGGTTGTGGAATGAAAGCAAGCCAAGAGACACTAGCAAACTGATCCTCATGTTAGTCTTTTCGTTCCGAAGCATTCTACCTAACACGTTCCCTTTTGAATATTCCTTTCAAAAAAGAAAGAGTCCCTTTTGATTAGAATGCAAATTTTATCGCTATGGTGAGACATTCAAGCATAAATATTAAGCCTAGACTCCACCAATTTGAATGAGAAAATAAAAATTTGTGATAGAAAAAGAATTCAAAAAAAAAGAAGCACACAAGCAACTCGTTGATTTTTTGATAGCCAAATAAGGAATTTTTTCTGTCTAACACATGTCTATCTTGTTAATTTACAGCAAACAATTTCCAAATGTCTCAACCACGTTTGTGCATCTAACACCCCTCCTCTCCCAACAAATCAATTATACCCGAATTTCAGTAAAGCTGACTCAAAAAATCCAAATATTTGGAATTTACAGTACCCAAAGATCCAAGTGTAAGTTCACAGGTTTTTTGATGTATGTAAGTTCACATGTATTTCTTTTTCAGTTGGTTTTGTTAAAAGATTTGGATAGGGAGAAGCCACGTATTTTTCAGGAAAATAACTCTAGTAATGTTTCCAAGGTAAGTTATTTTCCATTCATTGAGTAAAACATTCCCAAAACTGGAAATTGAAAAATACTTTGAATAATATTAATGTGCAGGAAGGTTCTTCAATCAAAGAGATGTCTTCAAAATAGTGAGAGGTGATCAATTAAGCGTTAGTGTGAGGTAGATTAATTCTTTACTGTACTTTGGTCACTGTCCCATCCGCATTTATAAAGAGACCTTTAGTGAAGTAAAATTCAAACTTCAAGAACTTTTAGGGTAGAGGTATATTTTGAGGACAAAGTCGAACTACTATAAATCTGTTTGCGCCTTTTTAAACATTTTCGATAGGTCAATTTTTACTCAATTTTGTGTTTGGTTTTTTTTAACATTTTCTGTTTGTTGCTTTGGTTGCTTTATAATGCTTTACTATCTTTTTTAGTTAAGTGTTATTCCTTAGGTCTTTCTGATTTGTAAAATTGATTAAATTTGCTATTGATTGTTTGATTTGTAGTTAAATTGGCTATTAATTATTTGATTTACTTATCACTTTAGCTGTTTGATTTTAAAAAAAAGGAAAAATTGAGAATGTCATTGCTTTGCAACGGTTGGTAGATACTGGAGCAACGGCTACTAAATTGCCATTGCTTTTAAGCCAACTGCAATGGTTAAACAGCCGTTGCGATTAAGTGATAAGTCACAAAGTTCACTTCGAGTCTGATTGGACCCTAATGTTTGACCCTATTTTTTTAATGATTCTAATCGGAATCCTTGAATCGGAACGAAGGATTTTTATTCCAATTTTATTTTTTAGAGAATCAAAACTGAAACTTTTACATAAGGAATACCGTTCGGTCCGACCCGATTTCCCGTTCAAAATGGAACCAAGATAATATCAAAATTGATTGGCGAGGAACATATCATTTAGAATGACAAAAATAGTTTCACCTTTGACATTTCATCTCTTTTTCTCCTCAATTCTGCTCATTCTTCTTCTCCACGACGTTATCCAATAATAATTAGATCTTGACAAAAGCTTTTGCTTGCTCTTCTTTCTTCTCTCAGCAGCTCCAATTGCCCTTCAACACACAGCCGAGGGAAACCATCCAAATCCTTCTAAGACGTTTGCTAAAACAAGACTTTTCTACTCTCTCCATCAAGCCATTGGGAATTTATTATGGATCTTTTCCCGGAAGTTGAAATTTCATATTTTTCTAAACTTTATAAATATCCTCTTATTTAACATGAAATTGTTAAGAAGAGTTTCCTCTTGGTTTAGAGGAACATATTCTCTTGAATTACCAAATTATACACGCAAAGCCGTTATGTTTCTTCTCCTAGAAAAAGATTTTCAGTGTCTTTAGTCACAAACTTAGTTTTTTTTTTTTTTTGGGGGGGGGGGGGGTGTGGAGAGGAGGAAGGTTTTTCGTATTCCTCAAATTATATACAAATCTCACCAATGTATTTTCATCTGAATCATACAGAAAAACTCCAACAGAGAAAATACAGGCAGCAGGGGAGCTCTGAGGTTTCTTGGCAACAGTATCTGTACAGGAGGATGTCTTTTTCCCTAGTTTGGTACAAATACAAGGGGAGGTTGAATTGCTTCTGTTGATGCTCCCACTCTCAGCCCCCATGAAAGTTTATATCAGCAATAAAGTACCTTATTGTTCTTTCTAAACTCCACTCTGACATCTAGTTTGTCCTCTCTGTTGAGCATAAAATGGATGGAAAAATGTTTCACGAAGTCGTATTCACAGGGATTTGTTTTTGTTGCAAAATTACCTGATGTTTTTGCTTGTTTTGTTGAGCCCTTGTGACCTGTCCATAAGAGGTCATAGTCACTCAGTCCCTTCATCTGTCTGTTGTTGCTTACGGGCCGCCGCATCTTCTGAAACTTCAATACTTGACTTTGGCAATGTACTAAGAGCATATTTCTGTATGGACTGTTGATCACTTTGCTCAAGGGTTGGATTACATTGGGATTTGGTAGACAACGTCGAATTGCCACCACTAACACTAATTTTGGACTGGCTTACCAAATAATTGAGCCACAACAGTAATTCAAATATATAAGCTTCTGTCTTCTGCCTGTCCTGCATGATGGAGTGTCTCAATCTGAACAATATCATTTGGTGCAACCGATTGACGATTTAATTCAGATCTGAAGAATAAGACCCATTGCTCCATCAGTTCAGGAAGATAATAACGGCTAATAGGTACCTTATGCATTGAGGTAGAAAGAAGGATCATTTTGACAAGGTTAAACAAATATTATCACTCACCCTGTGTTTGCCCACTCTCCAACCCAACCAAAACCGTGGGTGTGCCCTTTTCAAATGATTGCAGAAAGAAATCAGAAACATCACCAAGAAAAACAGAAGAAAACACCATACATAACAAAAATTGTGTCTTTTAAACTATGAAATCTTACTTAGCAGTGTTTGTCGCAATAGGAACGAGCCACTGTAAAGTTTTTTCCATCTCAGCTTTTATTTCTGAAAACTGCAAGCTGCAGAAGAAATCCAGGAGCTTGAGAAACATCTAAATTCAGTAATCATCAAATGAAAGTAATAAAAAAAATAGACTATTAGCAACTGAAACGATAGCAATAAAACAAACTGGCACTAATACACAGAAAATGTGCCTGATTGGTCAAACAAAGAAGAAGATATAGTTGAAGTAACTAATTGAACAGTATCTCTCAGGACTTATGGCAAAAAACTTAGTTCAAACGCAGGCCAAGTTCTGCAGGAGTACTCGGAAGTACAATACCTGCTTCTTAACATGGAAAGAATGCAGTTTGGACCGCAGTGGAGTTTTTATACTAGGTGGCAAGCTCTGATACAAAATTTCTCTTGCATTTGGTGGCATAGGACTTGATCGTGTTACCTGCTCATATAAGAAACATGTTCAGTTAAATTGTTCTGGAACCAATCAAATTTCCATAATTGAATAGCACAAATGATACCCACCAGTTAGGAATAGACATAGAAAACAGATAATTCTTCTGTGCTTAAATGTAAAATTTTTGAAAGGATTTCACTATTGCGGAGTGTCAGGATGTACGATGACAGAAGTCGGTACCAAAGTCACTGCATACCAATTATCCCCAATTCCCCCCCCCCCCCCCCCTTCCCAAGAAAAAGGAAGCAGAAACATGTCCCACCAGGGTTATTTACACCAATTGCCACAGCTTTTATTTGAGCACTGGGAATGATGTTTACAAACACCAACTTCTTGCATGCCCCTATTATGTACTATGTCCAATACACATGCTTGCCAGTTGTTTTGAGGCAAGAGGTCAAAAACAGAGTGTGAATTTCATTACCCAGAAGACGTTAACATCATTAATTTGTTGGAATAGATTTCTAGAATAATCAACTTTAGAAGTTTGAAAAACAAACACATGGCCATTAGAAATAAACTTCTCATATGAAACTAGGAATAAAAATTAAAGCAACAGAGATGTGGTCTTTGGAAATAGACTTCTCATGTCATATTAGAAAAACAAAAATGAAGAAAAGAGAGCAGCCTGTCCTTCAAAACCGCCTCTTCTAGAAGGTGAGCCACTCCATGGTCCATGCTACTTCCTCCCCCATTCTTCTCCTAAACCAAAAGTTTTCCATTCATTCTACACTATATTAGGTTCACATCTTCTTCCCAACCCCATTTTGTTTTCATCAAGTCACCTCTCTTCTCAGAGATTGCAGTATTACTGAAGGAGTGGTTCAACAACAGTTGAACAAGAGAGATGAGGGATTGATGACATCAATGGAAAAAGAGATGCGAGCTTCCTTAGTCATAAAGCAAAGAGGAGAGGTGAGGATGGTGGTGATGGAAGCTAAGATTGGAACTTTTAGACATACTTCTTCCTTTTAATTGGTCCTCAAGCCAGTGGCATATTTTGATTGATCTTTAGGAGATTGACTTCAAAGTCAGATTTCCTGGAGATCAATCTCTCCAATGCAGGAAACAAAATTGAAAAGATCAGTATTATTTTTGTTATTTCAAGAAAAAACAACAATAGAGAAATTTTGTAATTAAGCCATGTCCCACAACTAGAAAAGATAAGGACTAGTAACAAGCTATTTTTCCAACACCATACATTTTAGAAAAGTACAAAATAGATATCAGTTCATAAATGATCTCAGGGAATAGGATAGTAACACATATACCTAAAAGGATCTTGTCCTGTTACATTTTTTATTTTTAGACAAGGATTCATACATTGTGCTGGTGGCTTCCCTTCCCATGTAGCATGTCTAGTGGGGATGGTTTTGTTTTTTCCCATTCTATAGTCCTATCACTTAAATTCTATGAGCTACCAACTTAGCACATTGTAACCAAGCAAATAAAAGATCATTTTTAAACCCATGAAAACCAAGAAACTAACCCATTTTTGCAAGAATGAACTCAACTAAAAAGAAACAAATTTTTTCAAGCTCTTCATCCATTATTTATCACATCAGAAGAAAATAAGAGATCTTCACCACTCAAGTCACCACTCAAGCAGAATAAGAAAGGCCCTTGTGATATATATAAGGGTTAAATGCAATTTATCCCCTAATTCTCACTTTGCCCCCTAACCTTCATTTTTTATCACTTAGCATAATAGAGGGGTATTTTTGTCTCTTAGGGGGTTAAGTGACAAAAAAATGAAGATTAGGAGGTAAAGTGGGGAATCAAGGTATATTTTATGGAGATAAATTGTCATTAACTCTAAATATAATTCAACATTAAAGTGCAGGTTTAAATATTATTTTTGTTTAGTTCAATATACAAACTTTTCAACATGCCAACCTATAGCGTGCACTTAAGACCCAAGAAGGTGTCAATGCCCTTCATGGATAAGCACCCCAAGTGTCCAGAAACTTTGGGAGATGAAAAATCCTTGGACTTGCTAAGTTATTCAAGTAGGAAGTGCAGGTAACCTTCAACCAACCAAACTATGAGCTCCTTCAAATCATCCATGCTGGTTTAAAGCATGTTTCGAGAAACTAAAAACCATGCAAAAATCTCTACAATGACCAGCAGAACAGAGCCCAAACTCGGCAATATGGTAAAAATTCAACAAGTAGAGAATGAAAACTAGAAGTAGCCACCAGTGAGAAAATGTGCATGCACTTACAATTGAATCAATCATGAGAATGATATTAGCATAATGCAATGCAAGGCCAGATGGTCCCAATCTTTGTTGGCTTCCCATATCTTTAACATCAGGTATATCGTCATCTGCAGGAATATCATCAGGACATTGTCAGAAGGGATCAATATAAATTTGTTTTCTCAGAGAAAGAAGTCATAAGTCAAGACAGACTTCAATGAACTTCCACACTGTAAATGATGAGAGAGAAGATATAGGGAATTTTCCATCCAATGTAAAAAAATTTTTGAGATGAAAGAATCATTTTTTAGCACTGTTACAAATAGAAAGTCATAAATGCTTAATATTAGGACTTTACTCAATTCTACCTTTCTTAATCCAATGGTAAAAATTTCCCTAATCTAACCTAACCTTCTGCAAGCTCAACCCTGCTATATTTCATGTCAAGGGGCCAAAAGAATGACTGCCACCTGCTACCAATAGTCTTTCTTTGGACTTAAGAGTTGTTTCCAATTTTTGTCTTTACCTTAATAACCAACATCAACTAAAACATTAGTAAATTGATTTTAGTCGTTCACCAACACACGCTGCAACTTCAGATTTGCCACTTCAGCTCATATGAACTTCCATTTCAAGTAGTTCTTACATAATCAATTGAAAGTAGTACTTCTTCAAAAGTTCCTTATGTTACAAGATAAATTCTATAAAACAACCTGATGTCTTATTTCATTCTCCCCCTCCTCCCCCACACACAGACAATTAAAAAAAAAAGAAACAAAAAGATTGACTGGACATGAATATTAACAAAAAATTCAAAGGCCAAATAGCACCATCAGAATAATTGGCAACACATGGAACTGAAAGACTAGTGAATAAAAGTTTAATGTGAGTTAAAATTTTGTGGACACTATCTATTGCCGTGTATGAAGCACTCAGAAAGAATAAATTATTCTACAAACATTCCACTCAAGGAGAGGGGAAGCACAAAGGTTGAATGAACTTCTATGCCGAGGCTTTAGCAATCTCAAAGGAAGTGCAGCATTAGTGGCGCGGGGGTACTTGAACAAAAATACGGTGTAATTGGACCAAAATGTCTTATTTGTACTGTTTAAGACTTAATGCTAAGCAGGAATATATTTCTTGAAAGTAGAACTTATCTTGCAAAGATATCAAAAAACCACTGTTTTGAAAAAATTGTTCACCCAATCAGAAAATGGCAAGGTCTGCAATTTCAAACCTTGGAACAACCATAATCAGACAGCCACTTTGACGTCTTACTATTATCCATTGGAACATAGTTATAACATGTTAAAATCACTAGTATGAAAAGAAATGAAAACGAACCCATAAAATAAAATTAAATCACATTGGTTGGGATAAAAACCTAGCAAGAAAATTAAGAAAAACTTTCACAACTACTAAACCTCAAGAATTTATCATGGAAATATTTCATGTACAAGGGACATTCTAACAGTAGTTTCAAAGCCTTCCACCTGTAGTATATAAAGGACTAGAAGATTTGGAACATTAGTTTGGATGCTTGCATATCACAAAAAAATACTAGAACTCTTAACCACAATGAACTAATACAAGCACATTGTTAAGAATCAGAAGATTACTATCACATTTTAAGATTGAAATATTTAGTTTAAAGTTATGCCATAAACCACTAGTGGTCATATATATCAATATTTTAAAAGCAAGGCTCCCACATCTCAAAATGTGAAAGTATTGTTTGCCATAAAATCATCTGCTGATGGCCACATACTATTAAAAGGAAAGAAAGTAAAAGGGGAACCAAGACACATGAGTGGAAGATTATCCAATCCTCCTGAGCAAATTTGATTTCACCAAGCTTCCTTATGATAATCAACTCAAGGGTTTAAGGGCTTTACCAGCCCAAGAAAGAAGCCTCTGACAATTTAAACAGTATGCCTGATTGGGTCAGTCTGGAAACTAAAACAATATACAACACGTCACTTGTCTATATTTCTCCAAAATCAGAGAAGAATACTTAACTGAACATCGCTAAGTAAATACCCACGTGTATTTCTTTGATAAAGACTCAAAGATTGACTCCACATGTTTCAAAACTGAATACTAAAGCGACTTTTACAACAAATTACAACTACGGGAAGAAGTGAAATTTGAGTTTCCCAAGATAGTTACAGGTACTGCCAACTTTCCGACCCTTTCCAGCTTTTAAACATTTAAGTAAAAACTTGAAGATCCAAGTGACACCATCTAGCTGATCACTGATGCGCAAGCATCCCCCTACCATGGATCATATGAGATGAGATTGGAAGGATTAATAGCACTTGGGTCACCTATAGCTCAGCAACTATCATCAAGTTATGTCAGTCCTATGACACTTATGCTTTATGTACTTCCACTTATCAACTAAATAACTTTTTTCTTTCCGTCAAGCTGGTAATGAGATGCAAACTAAAACCTGAAGCTTGAATTGGTTTCTCAGAACTTTTTTAATGATGCATGTTACTGTTGTAAGTAACCTATTTGGCAATTAATCAGTATGCCATCTCATTATGCTGCCTTACCACAAGGAACACTCTGGGAATGATACAATGGATTCAATAGCTTAAGAAAATTACAATAGAATATATGCAATATGTATGAACGGAAAATAAAAAGAGTTTCCTATTTAAATTTACACTGGGTTTTTGTTATTGAAATTTGCAAGGGGTACAAATGGGAAGAAATTTGAAAACATAAAAATTGCCACATAAACTTTAAACTCATTAATTAAGTAAATAGAAATTTGTAAAGCATATCTAAATTTTAAAAAATGATTCAACTTCAACAATTAGTAGATAAAGTATAAGTATGACAAAAGGAAAACAAATTGCAAAGATCGATCAGAAAGGGGAAGAAAGTTTCCACGTTATACATTATTATAAGCAAGTATACAAATTAAGATTAACAGGTCAATAAAACTACAACCAAAAGGCTTAAAGGAAGCATAAGGATGATATCAGGATTTAGAAGGATGACAGCAACAAAGTTAACGTAAGGGGATGGAATGGTTCAAGTATCTGTAACAATTTTACAATTTTGTTAGTGTAAGCTGTTTAATGACTTGTAGGTTTTACATATTCTGCTCTTTTCCTTCTTTTCAGGGAAGGGCAAGTACTTCCATCAAGGAATACCATGCTTTTACTTGTCTAGCTTAAGCAAAGGGCTGTTATAAAAAGATCAAGAATATTAGCTTCTCTATCCCATTAAAAAGAAAGTAACTTTCAGGCATTCAGATCATACCTGTGTTTCCAAAGACATTAGTTATCTCTCGATTCAAAAAGAGGACAATATCCACAAGCTTCTCCATCACCTGCATTCATGGTTTTAAAAGACTTTGTATTCGATTCTGTTCTTCATGAATAAAAACTAGCCTGTCCAACATGTATGAACATCAATCTGCTATGGATATCTTTCTATGCATACAATATACTACAATTATTCAGGCAATTAGAGTACAATGGCTTTAAGAATGGCAGTCCTTCCTGTTAAAGACAGTAATATCCTGGCAGAAAAATGAGGCTGGAGGAGCTTTCAGGAAATGTGTGGGGAGTGTAGTGTCTATCTCAGATAATCTCAATTGCACTACATATAACTTAGGTACAGCAAGCATTACTCACAACTCCAGAAACAATGAAGAATAGACTGTGATATTATGAATATATCTTTGTCTATTCTGAGTGTCGGTTTCACCACATCTGTTTATTCGGATAAAGATTACCAGACATTTTTTTCAAACTAAATCATATGTAAACACTGTTCAGCTTCTTTTAAACAGAAAAATTGGTTGAAACTTAACAGCAGTTTAATAACTTCAAGTAGGTAAAGGCATGGTTATTAAAGTTTCTTCTTTTAAGACAGATTGCTTAAAATGTAATCAATAAAGTCTAAAAGTGCTATTTAGACCAAGTAAGAACTAGTTTGGTGTAATTCAGCTTTTCCCGGAAACTGGTTCACTGGAGAATCAGCATTACTTGATGGATTCAACCAAATCAAATCTAGTTGGATGAACCAATGCTTGATCTACCGAAGTTCTGAAGCACAGAGTTGATGGATGATGGTGAATTCTCTCAGCCTATGCGGCTTAAGAAAAGCCACAAGTTCTAGGAGGCAGGACCATTTTTCACCCTCTGCTTTTAGCGAAAATATTTGTAAAATTAGTAATCAAGAAAAGAAATACCTCTTCCAAACTTCTCGACCAGAGAGACTTTCTCTTTAAATTTTTCACAAGCTTCTTTTGGTTTTTAATTGCAGGGCTGTTACCTGTTACAAAAGTATCATTAACCAAACAATACTAAAATTTCTTTTACCATCTCTCAAATACAAATCAGAAAGTATCCAAAGCGAGTCATCAAGAACCTACTAGGTAAAAAGATTTTCAGCATCATGAACAATTAATTCAAACGTCAATATAACAAAGAGAAGAGAAACAAAAGAAAATTAATGATATGCTAAGTTAAATACCTTAGAAAACATTGAATCAATTCAATTATGAAATTGATGCAAAACCATTTCATTGGCAATTCTATGCGTCTCTTTCATAGGTATTTTGTGTTTGACAACTCCCAAAAGTTTTAGCTGATTCATACATCATGAAAACTCTAAATATTACCCAGAACTAGGCTTTTGTTGATTTGTGGATGAGAACCAAAATTTTCTCATATATGGGCTAGTAGAAGGAAGAAGGGAACAACAGCCACACGATACTGTCTACCTTAACCTTTCTTTGTTGACAATACTAAAGATAATAAATACCAAAAACCCCCCTGTGGTTTGACTAATGCTCACTTTACCTCCCTATGGTTTGGAAACCTATAATTTGACTCCCCGTCGTTTCAACTAAAGTAAAAGTCTGACGGAAAACATCTAAACTAACGTCTGAACGGAAAATGTCAAAATTGCCCCTCTATAAGTCAAACCCTTAGAAGAATGTTTCGTGCATTTGAGAATGTGTAAAATACCAAAAACCACCCTGTGGTTTGTCAAATGTACACTTTACCTCCCTATGGTTTGTAAACCTACAATTTAACTCCCTGTCGTTTCACCTAAAGTGAAAGTCTGACAGAAATACTGTTATTGTAGATGTTTTCTGTTAGACTTTCACTTTAGTTGAAACGACAGGGAGTTAAATTGTAGGTTTCCAAATTATAGGGAAGTAAAGTGAACATTAGTCAAACCACAGGGGGGTTTTTGGTATTTAACCCAAGATAATATGGACATCTTAAGTTGAAAACACCTGGTTATGATGCTGATGTATGCATGCATTCAAACAGCCATATGTCTCAACTTTTACATAGCCATATAGCTGAATCATTAGGACAAATTTAAAGGACGCAGAAATTTGTAGGTAAATTCATAAAATTTGTTCGTGTTTGCCACTGAAAATGGGGGAGAGAATGATTTTACCAAATTAAAATCCAGTAAATAGATACGGGAGTGTAATTTCATAGTTTGTAGATGCCAAATCCTAAGTTTGATAATTAACCCAATTCTACTAAAATATATCCAAGGAACCAATATATAATAGGCAACAACTTGCTAAGAAACCATGGAATTTCTAGTGGCAAGAATTGTCTCTCCAATTTAGTCTTAATATTTCTACAGAACAAAGAAATCAGAGAGAAATCATGAGCCCCCGTGCAGTGTACACGCCATAGTATACTCCTAAAGGAATTTTACAGAATATACTCACACATTGAGAATGGTCGTTAAAATACAAGCATCTAAAAAAATCATGTCTATTTCATGGTACAGCTGCCACATCATACATGATTCTTGCAATCAACAATACAACCAAAACAACATTAAAAAAAAAAGATTAATTATTATTTGATATCACATCTGCCATTGATATATAAAAGGAGACCCAAAAAATTGATGAACAAATGAAGAAGAGAGTGAAAAGAAACACAAAGATTCAGTAAAAGAAGGTTTGAAAACTGATCTTGAAAGATTCTCATACAAGACTGATGATAGCATGGATATTTTGAATAATGGTTCTGAGTCCTTGTCAATCTTTCTTAAGTGAATCAAAGGTAAAATCTTGAAGTGGTTTCATCGCCTAAGTTTTTGAGGATGAACTAGTAAGCCAATGGCAAACTCCCAAAAGGGCCAGGAAAAGCAGAAGAAAGAATGGATATGCCTCATGAAGAAAGTCATGGTCTTTGCCTATGAAAAGGCCATAAGAAATTCTCATGGTCATTTAAGGGTTTTAAACAAGAAGAAAAATAAATCACTCCTAAACAAAGCTCAATCACAAAAAAAATAAAAATCTTTCAAGCTATTTACTTGTTAATTAGTTATTCGAATAACACCCAAGCTTAATTTCAGTCAGTTACTATACAAGTTTAAATCATAAAGCTTGCTAGTTTTTCCAGTCTGGTGAAAATCCTCTTCAAATGTCCACTTACTTGCCCAGTATTGATATTGATAGTGTCAAAACAAATTTACATGTTCAAACATTTTACTTCACTTGATCTCGTTTGTCAAGTTCATCCAATGCTTATTAAAATGCTAACATTTATAATTAGTCAGCTATTAACAGGTAAAAATTTTAACAAATAGTAATTTTTTAAATATTTCATAAGAAAGATAAACTCGTACAAGTTTACTATATGCAAAAAAAAAAAAAAAAAATTCTGGGAACAAAGGCAACAGAACCAGAACCAAAAAATGGCAGGGTAAGTCGTATTACCCTGCAAAGTTTCAATCTTTCCTTAGTTTTTTTATTTTTTTTTCATTTCTCTCATTTCTTTTCTTTCTCTTTCCTATGATGAGATCGGTTCTTTATGTCTAGGTAAATACAATTTCCTATCACAATATGACAGGCATGTCACCATTTTAAACATATATATTCTCCTTCTAAATTATTATTTTTCTCTTTCTTCAATGCTGCCTACCTTTGACTTAGATTACATAATTGCACCCAAATCTAAAATTTTTCTAATTTTCTACTTTATGGGGTGATCCAGTTAAACTAGCATAAAATCACATCATAGGAGATTTATTGGGTATTAAAGTAATCTTTCAGATTTTTTTCGTCATCAAACATATGTAGCTTCGCTCATGTACACATGGAGAAATTATCTGACACTCACCAAATCAGAAGATACTTAAGGGGAGATTAAATTGTAAAACAATCTCAACAAATCATTTTCTGCTTGCATAACTTATCATCAAACATGAACTCAAACTTGACTCCAGTTCCAATTACTCTTTTTCACTCGTCAATTGAGCTTGAGCTTGAGCTCAGTATGCTTCAAGCTTCATTTCAATCAATAACTGAGATAAGCTCAACTATCCAATGCTTCATCCGATTCAGCTAATTTTCAACTCCATTTGTACCGAAATAAAGTAAATGTGATGAAGAGAAGTCTCTTTGAAAACTATAATCATTATATAGTTTGTCTTCCAAGTCAATTAAAAACTAGTAACACAGAAATCACATTGTAAAATTAAGTTGGAATCCAAGATGATATAAATTTATCTCACTATCAATTTGAAAATGGAACAATATGACTAGTCCTAAATTCATTTGATATTTCAAATTATGTAGGATTGAAATATTTTGTTGTCAGAGACGCCATGTCAATGGAAAACTGTTCCTGATTTGGAAACAGTGCACCCCCCCCCCCCCGGACACACACACAGCCCCCCTCCCCAGAAGAAAAGCCCTTGGGTGTCCCCCAAATTGCCCCAACCAATCAGATGTAAGGCTTCTCCTACGTCATCAGCCTAGCACCCCAAGATCATGACTCTCAGACCCATGTTTACAAGTTCTATTTTCAAAATCTTCTCGGACAACCCAAAAGGGTTAACTTAGGCAAAAAATTAAGTCAACCACATCTATTAGTACCTTATTAAGCTGAAAGGAAGCAAGGAATCAATTACACATTCATTTAGTGTAGTTATGATCAAGCATTGCTCAGCTATCATCAAAGACCATTTTAAGAATCAAGTGTTGCATAACAGAAACCATTAATTACATGCAAAAGAGAGAACATAATGTGCACCTCTTGGACTGGCACTTGATATGCATGCTTCTAGACGCTTATGCTGGTAATCTTGCTCTAATCTATCCAGTGCATGCAGCTCTTGGTATAACTCCTGTAGACAAAAAAGTTTATAAATTTTCTTTGTTCTTTGAAATATATGACATTGTTAAAACTTCAAAACATAGTTATTGCACCTTTGAAAGTAAAATATTCAACCAAGTCATGTAGAGATTGTCATAATAAAAGCAAGCATTCTAGATTTTATCAGATAATTGACAAAGAGAATTTTCAGAACACAGAACAAGAGTTGTAACATTACTAAAAGAAAAAGGTACATCTTATTACAAATAAGCATCTGCAGATGGAAGATACCACAGCCAATTAAAAGCAAGATATCATCTCCCGTCCCCTCGGAAAACAATATTTATCCATGCACAACAATGGTTTAATCTCACTTTGCAATCTGCAACTTATCTGCGAGCTTCTAGCACCATCCAAATACTTAAGGGAGCAAGAGAAAATTGAAGTATGGTTCAATGGATTATGCAAATACAAAGGAGAAGATACAGCAGTTGTTGGTGATAGTTTTGAATTTTCCTAATTTATAGATTTAACTGTCCTTTGGCATAATGAACAACTCAGGATGTTTAATTTGTAAAAATTGGCATTATGTCACCAACATTGTAATTCAATTTTGTCAAAGGATTTTGGGTTTCAACTAACAACTTTTGACAAGGATTCAGGAGGAACTAAAGAGTCATTTAAGCTCCATGTATTTAAGTGACCATTTTTATAAATTTTATTGAGTTTGGGGAAGGTTTGGGTGATAGATAGTTACTGTTGACCTTGACATTTAAGTGACCCGAACGATTGCCAGTGATGGTTTGAGAACTCCAATGCCACATTTGATAACTTTAGGGTGGCTTGTTCTATATTCTTCCGGTAGCATTGGCCGGAAATGGTCAAGAACCATCTTCTCCCTGCCCTGTACAGCAGCAGTAGTCAGCATTTGATGTGGCGCTTGAGGGAAAATGGGAGGATTCTGAGGCTGTTTTGGGGCTGTGGTGGAAAAAGAGGGGAAGAAGAACAAACAACTAATAGCCCAATAAACTCACTCTTTGTTCATCAATTTCCCTGTGCCTAGAATATTATAGGGAGCATAAGGATTTATGAGCTATAAACTTTCCTAAGATTTCTTTTTCCTATTGCAAATAGGAAGATAAACTCAGCTATAGAACTTCCCTCAACAATGACGACTCCAATTAGTTACCTAATACAGGGATGACTAAAATAATGACAAAACGACAAAATTGTAGGATATTTCCTGCAGACATTTAAAAGACCAAAATATCCTTCAGGCTCAAAATTCAAGAAACCACTAAAAACTCAGAAAACAAGGTTACTACTAAGATGACGCCTAAAAGAAAAAAGAGAGACTAAACTGAAGAGTTGTCCTAATTACACAGTTATTCTCATAAGAATGCCAAATTTGAGCTTGAGAAAAGCTGTGAAATTATCTAGCCTTGGTTTTCGTTGAGCTCTTTGTTGACTGCATCTATACATATATAATTCTGTAAATCTCTTGGTTTTCGTTGAGCTCTTAGTTTTTTCACACTTTACAACCAAAATCTTTTGCCCCAAAAAAAATAATTACACGTACATCTTCACTCTTGGCCATGAAACCCCCCTTGGATTTTTTATTTACTCAACTCGTCTATTTTCTATTCGATATTAAGAAGAAAGGAAGGGAAAAAATAGAAGTTACTAACTTTAACCCAATTATAAAAACTACAGTAAATGAAAGTCATAGTAAATAATAAGGAATACAAAAATTTCTAAACTCTATTTCAAATCGAAGTACAGTATTTTATTTTTCAGTTAACTATCTTGTAAAAAACATATTGTACAATTTCCATTTTCTTTTTTTTCAATTATTCCAATCACTGTCTGGCTTCCTCACTTAACCAAACACAGGGCACATAGTTTAAAGGAATTGGTTTTCCATTTTTTCACAAGATTTCCAGAACCAAAAAGTACAGTACTTGTTTATTGGAGGAAAACAAAAAAGCACATTTTATGAACACAAGAATGTGCTAATGGATATAAGATATCAATTAAATACTAACAACAGAAATCGAGAGTCTATCACAATTTCTAATTGGCTGAGAGTAATTCTGCTCAATTCAAATAATTCTTTTGAATTCTGCTTTCCACTAAACCAAGTACAGGATAGACAGTTTATAGGAATTTCATTTTCCATAATTTAACTAGATTCCTAGAGCAAAAAAGTCCAGTATTTGTTTATTCATGGAAATACAGAAGCAAATTGAATTAGCACAAGAATGTGTCAATGAATTTTCAAAAAAAGTCCAGTGTTTGTTTCTGCTTTGCAAGAGGTACTCAACGAGCTTTATGCTGCTCGTAGAGTAGGTCGGTTGGCAGCATAAATCTTTCTTCATTCTAGTCCATCCAAAACCTTCCCATTTAGTTAAAATTCATTAGTGACTTAGTTAAAATCAATATATGTTAGTGTTGTCTTCTTCCTCCAGTTTCACACCCCACTCCACTTAACTAGTATGATAGTTAACATGTATCTGATTCTCGTAAAATTTCCTTGTATTTAATGCCCAAAGGTGCAACTATCACCTCCTGATGCATCTGATCAGTTTCCGAAGTATTGTCCGTATACAATGTAAAGATCATCATTCTATGTTAGAGTTTTCTATTAATGAATACTACCACCCTAAAAGGCACTTTTTTGATATAGTTCACCCATGCTTTGCAAGGATAACCCTAACACCCCAAGGGGCAAAAGAAAAAAAAATTAATCCAATCTAATCTATGAGAATATAAAAGAAAATTAAGTACAGTCTGAAACAGAAATTAAAATGCAACAGTTATGGTACTAACAGCAGTATTCTGGACCAAGATCATTAACTGCTGCATTATGGACTCAGCTTCTTCCCGCATCTGCTTCTGAGGATCTCTGCTATGTCTGAACATTTTAGATAAACCAAGTGAAAACTCGAGGAAAACAAGTGCTGAATTTGTTGACGAGTATAAACACACAGATAAGTAGCATAGAAGACAAACTAGAATTTGTTGAAAACTTAAGGCAGAATTAAAAAACTACGAAAAACAAATAAACAAATTACTTGGCAAAGTAGCGGTCTAGGTTGTGCCACTGAGAATCCCTACATCGATTTCCAAAACGAACAACTTCACCTGCAAAAATTTTCAGCTCCTCCCTGTATACAAAGTCTTCCTATTAATTAGATGCTATGTTCTTGAACACTAGATAATACAAAAACATCCAAAAGATGCTCAACAACCTCTTGTCAGTGGCAACAATCTTTAGCAGTTCATCCATATTTGTTGACACTAAATTTTGTACACCTTCTGAAGGAAGAATTACTTCCTTTAATAGTTTTATGCTCCTTCTTGAAAGTCCCTGCATGATGTTTGAACCTTTAACAATTGTGTTGGCAACCTCAAATGCCAAAATCGAAAGTTCATTGTTCTTTGCTGATGCGCCAGTAAGAAATGCACTGCCTGGATTCAAATTAGCCATGCTGCTTCCAAGCGTGTCAAATACTTCAGCAGCCTTTTCTGAAACCTGTAAATCAACTTTTCCTGAATAAGCAATCTCCATGGACTGACTGCTTTTCCTGATTAAATCAACTTTTTCAAGACATTTTATGTTTGGTTAGAATTGGCATTCATCAGAAACTAATTGATTAGCTACTAAATTGATTCGTCAAGAGTATGATGGAACTTCAAAATTAAGCTCTACCATTAGAGAAACGAAACCACCAAAATGCAGGATTTCAGCATCCTCTTCCACACTCACTCTTTTTCTGTCTTCCATGTTTTTGTTTTTTCAATCTCGTATTCTATCTGTTCAATATTTTTGAACATCAACAGTATAGAAAGATTGCTCAATAATTATATATCAATTTTTTTTATATTTGGAAAGTAATTTTTTGGGAAAAATTGCTATTCTTTCGCAGCGAGCCAAGTATCCAATAAATTTACTAGAAGCTGTTGAGTCCCCCAGATATTCCAAGACGTAACTCCAAAAATTGTTCCAGTATTCGTGATCAAACCAGTCAATTATGCAAACAATGGAAATGAGAATTTCGGGTTGAATGTTAAGCCAATTTCCTTGGACAGTTCTACTGCTTCCACAATCAGACTTTTTATCACAAACATTACTGTCCGAATTCTTATCACTTCTATTGCAGCCGCAAAACTTTTTTTTCTTAATCACAATAATTTCAAGTCTGAAATGCTAGTCGACAGTAGTGACATCATAATTCCCCCAGCAACAGCAGTTCTGAGGTTCAGAAATCTAAGATAAATCATATCTGACACCACCATTAACATGATAGAAAGGTGTTTTTGGAATTACAATATGCTTTTTGTTTTCACAAAATAAATGGCATCATCCTTATAAAATAAAGTAAAATTCCAATCATATCAAAATTTTATGTCAAATTCTTTCTCATGACTTCCATATTTTACTGTGAAAACTTCAAGACATAGCTGAACAATCTTCATTTTTTATGCACAAATAACAACTGAAAATGCAAAATTTTTGAAAATTGTTATCTCAATAGTTAATAAAGGATACTATCTTTGCTTGTTTACCCACCATTTTGTCTTTCAACATGCACATTTAGTGCAAAAGATAGCTAACCTCTGTCCAGAGCCATGTGATACACCATTCTGGAGCTATGCATCATGGTAAACTACATTTCCAAGAATTATGTTCTCAGATTCCATCAACATATTCTAATGCCTCAAACGTTACCTGTATACTCGCTAAACAAGTCAAGGTTCTCAAATTTAATAATGCAGTATCCCTCTCATACACATGTTTACATTTTACATCTCAAAAGTCCTATCACCTGTCTACCTTTACATGCTTTGGATGACAAATGTACAAATCATTGCACTAACAGTATTGTCATCTTAAGGCTTATTAGCTATCACCCAAGAGTACTAGGAATTTCCCAGGTGGTTATAAATACTCTCTCTACTTTTGAATATTGTAAAATGATCACTTGAAAAAAGAGTAAAAACAATAAGGCATAATTCAATTCCATGCTCAATGCCACAATTTTCTGTAGTCCACTCCAGGCTTACATCCATGCCTTCAATTGGATCCTTTACTCTTTGAAATGAACTCCATAAAGTATTGATGCTTTAATAATTCTGCTATGAAAAATTGATAGGACTAGCCAGAATGCTACTTCTATATTACATGGAGTGATATCATCTAAACCTGTCCTATAGTCCCCAAGAAGCCAATTAAGATATTCGATTCACAATCAATACACAAGCCACGAAACAACAATTTACCAATTATGCTTCAACTCAGAAAAATATCAAGAAGAGAAAACAACATTTTGAAAAAAAAAAATAAAAACATAAATAAAAAGATATCCATAGCAATATAAATTTATGAATATACCCTAGCCCTCCGGGACCTGGATTTTTGCAATGAACTTCTTCGAAACCTGGGAATGCCATCATAAAATTCGTCATCACTGCTGCCATACCCACTGCCTAGTCTGGGCGATACCACTTGTTCTTCTTGTGAATATTGCTTCTTCTCCACCTTCTCCACTACTGATTGTGGTGCTGTCACCGGCTTACTAGTCTGTTGCTTTTGTGTTTGTGCATATACATTCGATGGCGAATCATATTGCTTTGGGATTTCTTTATAAGTACTTGCATAAGGATTTGTGTACTTTTTCCCATGTGAACTCTTGGAAGACCGTCCTCCCATTTTACTTCTCTGCACCTATGCTTCAAATTTCACACAACCTAAAGAGGGAAAATAATCAGGGAAAAAAAATGAATCAGTGAGCACAAAAAAAAGAGAATTCTCGAAAAAGAACTCCTATATATTGTAAATACACAAAAATGGAAAATATGTAACCTTAAAAGGAGCCCAAAAGCTTCAAGAATTAAAATTTAGCTGAGAATTATAACAAAATACAAAAAAAAAAAAAGGATTCCGGAAACTCTGTGCGTTAAAAATAGAGAATCCTGTAAATGAAGAGAGGTTTTCAAGACAAGAAGACCCAAGTATTGCAAATACACAAAATTGGAAATTGTGGAATTTGATAAAACAAAAAAAAAGAGCTTTTAAGCTTCCAAAATTAAAATTCATGCAAGACTTATAACAGAATGTAAATGGGGAAAATAGAGGAACTCAGGAAACATAACTCAGTGCATAAAAAACAGAGAACCCTGTTAACGAGATGGGGGCATTGAGATAAGAGGTCATAATGATTGCAAATATACAAAATTGGAAAATATGAAATTAGAAAGCTCTTAAGCTTCAAAAACTAAAATTCACATGAGATTATAACAGACAAAAAATAGAGAATTATGGAAACTTAACTTAGGGCCTACAAAAACAGAGAATTCTGTAAATGAAGAGAGGTTTTGAGTCAAGCAGTTCTAACTATTTCAACTAAATAAATTGGAAAATACATTAAGAGAGAGCTCTTAAGCTTCAAAAATTACAATTTATGCGAGTTATAATAAAGAAAAACAAAATTCTGACTAAAAATAGCTCAACACATACAAAAATAGAAAATTCTGGAAATCAAGCGAGGTTTTGAGTCAAGCAGTCTTAATTATTGCAGACACACAAATTTGGAAAATATGAAATAAAATATATAGAAGAGCTCTTAAGCTTCGAAAATCCAAATTCACGCAAAAATTACAACATAATAAAAAATAAAATTCTGGAAAAACCTCGGGGGGTTCAAAAAAAATTATCTGGAAAGTGAGAGAGTGATTTAGACAATCTAAGTCATAATGATTGCAAATACACGAAATGATCATTATGGAATTAAAGAAAGAGCTCTTAAGGTTCCACAATTGAAATTCACGCAAAAATCAAAACATAACAAATATAAACAATTCTAAGAAAAGCATAGAGAAACAGAAAATTCTGGAAATGAAAAGAGTTCTTCAGACAAGAAGCCTAAATTACAGCAAATAAAGAAAATTCGGAAACATGAAGTTCTTAAGCTTAGAAAATTAAAATTCATCCACGAGATTATGCCAAAATTAAGACCAAAAAAAATAATAAATAATAATAATAAGTGCTGAAATTGCAGAGAATAGAAGATGCTCTTAAGCTTCCACAATTGAAATCCATGCGAGAATCATAGCATCACAAATAAATACAATTCTATGAAAAGCATAAAGAAACAGAATATTCTGGAAATGAAGAGAGTTCTTAAGACGTGAAGTTAAAATTATGGCAAATAAAGAAAAATCGGAGATATGAAGCTCTTAAGCTTAGAAAATTAAAATTCATCCACAAGATTATGCCACAATTAAGACCAAAAAATTAAAAAAATTAAAAAAATACTGAAATTGTAAAGAAGAGAATATCAAAGGTGCGAGTATACTTACTGTGGAAAACTGAGACGAATGGAGATATTTTTGGGGAAGAGGAAAGGAGGAGCTTAAGGATGACGACGACGGTCCAACGCCGACTGATGGCGATGTTGATCAAGTCGTAGTCCAAAGTGAAGAGGTAGCAAAAGGCCAACGAGTCAACAACTTCGGCGCCAAATTGGCATTTCTACTTTTAAGAGCTACGTATTTCTTCAACTCCACGGGCACTGTTGCGTTTTTATTTTTTTGTTTGGTGCTTTTAATAAATAGTACAAGCAGACAACCAATAGTTGGAATTTTTTGTCCTGGTCAAACTATCTATGCTAAAAATTTTAATAGTAGTACGAGATCGCAACCAATTTTTGGAAATATTTTGTCCTGGTCAAACTATTTATACTAAATTCCTTTTTGGCGGATAATTGAAAGTTTAGTAGGAGATAAAGGTTATTGTTATAAGAAGACCGAGATAATGGTGTGAGATTTCAAATTCCTTTGTTTATATTATGGAGGTTAAAATTGTGTTCAGTTTTGGACTATTTATTTATATTACAGATATTTCACAAAAAAAAAATATCAAGTTTTATGTTATTGGAGTCAAGAGAGTTAGGTTTGAAAATGATATTCACATTTGGCTTGATTTATTTGTTAACTAAACTTCAATAAGTTTTTACTAAGTGGAGGATGATTCAAACTCTATCAGTTCTTTAGCCTAAACTAGCAACAGGATTCAAACTGGAGTTTTCCTTGCTAAATCATGAAATTTTTTGTGTTAATTGGGAGGTCGAAACAGGATAAGTTTAGAATTGACTTGTCAAACAAACTTTTTTACCCAAATTGCATTTATTCCATATGAGTTAAAAGTTAGTCCGGCTTATCCGAACTTTGCAATTGTTCGGATTCCATCTAAAACCTGACACGTATCTCTTTAATTGGCCAAGGTTTTCTTACATCAGGTCCATTATTTTGATGGAGCAAAATTTCGTTACGATTTCTATTTCTCACCTTTTCTTATACGGAGCAAAACTTCGTTGACTATTACTATTTCTCACCTTTTCTTATACCTGTATTTTTTTAAATCAGTTCCAATATCACTATGAAGTTGGGCATAGAAGATGAGCGACAACCAAAGTACAGGATTAACAACGACAAATAGGTGAAACTATTGTTGTACTCTTTTACTTAGATCTCAATAGAAATGATGCAGATACGGGTGTGCAACAACTTCAACCTTGGGTCAAGGATCCTTTGGTCAACATTGGTGGTCCAATGACAAGATCAAGATCCAAGAGGGTGAAGGAAGCATTACGAGTCTTGATCATTCACCATACAAGCAAGGAGCAAGCTAAGTTTGAAGATTTGATGGACCATGAAGTTACCTTGTTCACTTGTACGTTTGAAGTGAAAGAATGATCTCATACTTGTTAGTTTAGTTAATAGTTGTTTTAAACCTGCCTAGTTTAGTAGTTGTTAATCGTACAAAGGACATGTTGTCGTTGAGTTTTAATCCTTTTAATAGTTATTAATTATTGGGCCTTATCGGGAAGCCATAAAGAGCTGGCTCTTTATGTGGGCCGATTTCCTATTCCTAGTTTAGGTAGGTGAGTTTATGTGGGCCGGATTTGCCCTAGTTCCAACCTATAAAAGGCATCTCTTGTACGAGTAAAAGGACAGAATATTACAACCAGAAATCGTGAGGAATTTTCCTTCAAGTTCTTAATCGAACTTACTCTTGAATTCTTGAGTTCATAACTTAGGATTCAAATCAGACTTTATCGATTAGTTTGTTCCCTAATCGTGGTATCTCTTCATCCATCATTATTTGCTTAAGGTTGCTGATTACCTTCGTGTATCAGAGGTCTTGAGTTCATGAGAACAATCGAGTTCAATTTCCATTGGGAGAAAAGATCCAACTCTGATATTACAAAATTGGGAGATTCTAGGAGGGTCTTCCCCTAGGGTTGCTCATCAGTTGGTATCAGGAGCATCAGGTTAATTCTCTTTCAATTGAAGTTGTTCATATCTTGTTAGTTTGTGTCTTTTGTCAAAAAAAAAACCTGTAGCGATTTACTGTTCATCGTACTGTAGCGTACTAGTCACGTACTGTTCATCCGCGGTACTGTTCATCCGAACACAAAAAAATCTGTTTGGGTGTTGTCTTTTTGTGTTTTCTGTCCAAATTTCATTCTTGAGTCTGTTATACTTGTGTTTGGGTTGTTAGGGTTTAAAAAAAAAAAATGGGTCACGTACCTTATATTGTTTTAGTGTCCAAGTTGCTGGAATTTTCTTTTGAGTATTGCTGAAATTCTGTTTTGCCTATTTCTTGAGTCTTTGGTTGTTGTTCTGGCAAACCTTGGACACCACAACATAATTTGTTCAACCGATTTTAGAAACTCAAGAATTCAAAGGCGGTTTGACTAAGGTGTTTGTGGTAGTTTATGTTTGGTTTTGGAAACTGATTTGGGTGTGTTTGGGGCTGGTTAGGTCGTTTGGGGTCGTTGGAATTCAATCAAGATTGGAAACTCAAGATTTGGAAACCAATCAAGATTTGAAAACTAATCAAGATTTGGAAACCAATCAAGATTTGGAAACTCAAGATTTGGAAACCTGATTTCCTTTGTGTGAGAGCCGATTTCTTCTCTTCTTCCTTTTCTTTTTTTTCCGTTTTTTTTTTTTTGCTTTGGCTCTTCAAAGAATACAAATTCAGGTCACACCAACAATTTCAAGAAACGGATGAAAGGTTATGCAAATTTCAAGAAAACCCTAGTTCTTGATTTATTGTTCAAGAACTTTCAAAACAAGACTTGGTGGTCCAAGAATTTCAAGAATTTTGTTCAAGAAGCTCAAGAACTTCCCCAAATTATATTGTGGTGTCCAAGGTTTGTAAGAACAACAACCAAAGATTCAAGAAATAGGCAAAACAGAATTTCAGCAATATTCAAAAGAAAATTCCAGCAACTTAGACACTAAAACAATATAAGGTACGTGACTTTTTTTTTTGTTTTTAAACCCTAACAACCCAAACACAAGTATAACAGATTCAAGAATGAAATTTGGACAGAAAACACAAAAAGACAACACCCAAACAGATTTTTTTGTATTCGGATGAACAGTACCGCGGATGAACAGTACCGCGGATGAACAGTAAATCGCTACAGTTTTTTTTTTTGACAAAAGACACAAACTAACAAGATATGAACAACTTCAATTGAAAGAGAATTAACCTGATACCAACTGATGAGCAACCCTAGGGGAAGACCCTCCTAGAACCTCCCAACTTTGTAATATTAGAGTTGGACCTTTTCTCCCAATGGAAATTGAACTCGATTGTTCTCATGAACTCAAGACCTCTGACACACGAAGGTAATCAGCAACCTTAAGCAAATAATAATGGATGAAGAGACACCACGATTAGGGAACAAACTAATCGATAAAGTCAGATTTGAATCCTAAGCTATGAACTCAAGAATTCAAGAGTAAGTTCGATTAAGAACTTGAAGAAAAATTCCTCACGATTTTTGGTTGTAATATTCCGTCCTTTTACTCGTACAAGAGATGCCTTTTTATAAACTGGAACTAGGGCAAATTCGGCTCACATAAACTCACCTACCTAAACTAGGAATAGGAATTCGGCCCACATAAAGAGTCAGCTCTTTATGGCTTCCCGATAAGGCCCAATAATTAATAACTACTAAAATGATTAAAACTCAACGACAACATGTCCTTTGTGCGATTAACAACTACTAAACTAGGCAACTTTAAAACAACTACTAACTAAACTAACAAGTATGAGATCATTCTTTCACTTCAAACGTACAAGTGAACAAGGTAACTTCATGGTCCATCAAATCTTCAAACTTAGCTTGCTCCTTGCTTGTATGGTGAATGATCAAGACTCGTAAAGCTTCCTTCACCCTCTTGGATCTTGATCTTGTCATCGGACCACCAATGTTGACCAAAGGATCCTTGACCCAAGGTTAAAGTTGTTGCACACCCGTATCCGCATCATTCCCTCTCTCCTCGAAAGGATTCGTTCTCGAATCTTCAAAATCTGTATCAAAGTCAAAAGGAGATAGGTCAGACACATTAAAAGATGCACTTATGCCATACTCACTTGGAAGTTCTAATTTGTAGGCATTGTCATTTATCCTCTCCAGGACACGAAATAAAATCATGAATGATATGATCCGGATCATATCAAGAAATCTCAAAAGTTTAACAGAAAACATGTAGATTCTTGGAATTTATGTGTAAAACCCATAGGTAGGGTTTTTACTTTCGTAAAATCACAAAAAAAGAAAAGTTCAAAATATAATTTTTTCTGAACCAAAATGTTTCGATTTTGGTGTATGATCATTATGGTGTTCATGCAAACAAGTTTATTTCTTGTTGGTTTTGAAACTTTTGTATTATACTGTAAGCAACCCTTATGTTATTTGTATGTGTTTGCAAGTAAAAGTTGTAAAATATAGTATAAAAAATAGGAATGTTCTTTAGGAAATAATCCTGATTAACCATTTCTCCAGTAATATAGGAACGTTTTTCATTGTCTTTAAATTTGGTTAACTTTTAAAATACTTTTTTTGTGTCACAGGAAGGAATTGGGGATTAATTTTGGTTGCAATGATGATTTGAATTTGTGTTCTAATGGTTCAATTGAAGGTCCAATTCAAGATCCCGATTGCAATGATGGTTCAATTTTGTGTTCTAATGGTCCAAATTTGCACAACATTCCTCGTGAGCCTTGTGAAAGTATGACGTTTGATAATTTAGATGAGGCTCATGCATGTTACAAGACATATTCAGCTTGGAAAGGTTTTAGTATACGGAAGAATCACACTCGACACCCCCGTAAAGATAAAACACTGATTGGAGTTGATTATGTTTGTTCAAGAGAAGGGAAAAGAAAAACTACAAAAAAGGATGACGATCAAACTGGTGTAGTTCATGCAATAACTAGAGTAGGATGCAAGGCTATAATGAGTTTAAAATTAAATGAAGAACAAAAGTGGGTAGTAAGCAGATTTTTTTATCAACGTAACCACGATTTAACAACACCAAGAAGTACACGGCTTCTCCATGGGCATCGAACTATAACACCTACTCAAAAAAGTCTTGTCAATATACTCAATGAAGTTGGTGTGCCCACAAGAAAAATAATGTCATTCTTGGGTGAGCAAATGTGGTGGTGAAAGTAATGTTGGTTGCACTTCATCTGATATTCAATCCTACTTAGGCAATGGAAGGAAAAAATTACTTAAAGACGGGGATGCACAGAGGATGCACATGTATTTTCAAGAAACTCAAGCTAAAAGTCCAGGATTCTTTTATGCCATTGAAGTAGATAAAAATAAATGTATGCAGAATTGCTTTTGGGCAGACACAAGATCAAGATTAGCTTATACATATTTTGGAGATGCTGTGACTTTTGATGCTACATATTTGAGAAATCGTTATGGCATGCCTTTTGTTCCTTTTTACTGGAGTGAATCACCATTATCAATCAGTTATGTTTGGTTGTGCCTTACTTGTGAATGAAACTTTTGAGTCATATGTATGGTTGCTTAGAACTTGGTTATATGCAATGGGTGGGTGTACTCCGGTATGTCTACCACACAAAGAAGCGAAAGTATGAATAAATTTTTCAAGGGTTTTGTCCGTTCTAGTACATTGGTTAGTGATTTTGTTTATCAATATGAAAAGGCACTAAATTCGAGATATCTTAAAGAGAAGGAAAAAGATGTCAAGACAAAGAACTCTAACCCCATTATGAAAACTTGTTATGGTATTGAAGTTGAGGTAGCAAAAATCTACACAAGAAAAATGTTTTTGAAATTCCAGGATGAACTTTTTCTTAGCCAAAAATATAAGGGCTCTAAGTCTAGCATTGATGGAACAAGAAAGATATACAATATAGTACATATTGGAATGGAAAATCCAGCCTATGTTGTTAATCTTGATATTTCACAAAATAAAGCTACTTCCACATGTCATATGTTTGAATTTTGTGGAATTTTGTGCAGGCATATTCTCGCAATATTTGTGAAAAAATCTATGGCTGCTTCCTTCCCTAAACAGTATATCTTGGATAGATGGACCATTCAAGCTAAAACTCATGATATTTGGGATGTCCCGGGGGTTAACTTAGAAGAAGAACCCTTTACATACATGAGAAATAATCTGATAATAGAATTTTTCGAGGTTTTGGAGCTGGGATATGGTTCAAGAGAAAAGTATAATTATCTTAATTGGGCTGTAAAAAGGTTCGTGGAGATCTCTTACCTATGGATAGTAAGAATGAAGAGCAAATAGGATGTGATTTGGCTTCCAAGGGAAGCTTCACACCAACCAACACTCTCTCTCTTCTCTCCTTGCTCGGCCGAAACCTCAAGAGGAAAAAGGGAGGAAGACAACTCCATTTCTTTGGCTCCAATCTTGCCTCCACAACTCCATCTAATCTTCTAGTTCTTGGAGATTCATCTTGGCTTGAAGAAAGGCAACCCCTTGTGGTGTTTCTTGGAGTTTTTGGGTGAAAAATTCTGGTTTCTTCAAGGGTTCAAGAGGTAACCCGTCACCTTCTTCAATCTTTCAAATTTCTTCAAGAATCATGATTGGTTTGCATGGGTTTACAACCCTAAGCAAGGAATAGGCTAGCGGACTTGAGATGTTTCATTTCTTGCTTTAATCTTTAGGCTAGCGGCCTTGAGGTGGATTATAGGTAGCTGACTTGAGGTGTAATTGGTTGATTGATGTTGTTTATGTGTTGTATGAGATGATATTGGTTAGAAAGTGAAGGAAAAATCGAAGGAAAATGGTGCGAGAGAGCTGGCCGAATTTCTGGTTATGATGTTCTGTTTTAATTTCGAATTTTTGATGCTAGTTTGGCTGTGAAATTGATGGTTATATGTGGTATATTGTGTGTACAAAACGTCTTCCGAAAATCGTTTCATTTGGTTGTTCAAAACTAGGGTTTTCGAAATTGAAAGAAATCTGGAAATGGTAATTAGGATGTCCGAACAGTGACTCTTTGTTTCAACGTAACTCTCTGTACAAAATTCGAAACTCAGTGCCGCTTGCGTCATTCAAAAACTAGACATCCGTAGTTTTCTAACGGTATAAAATCACCTGCTAGTTCATTTTAAGTCATCCGTATTGATTCGCCAAAGTTTGTTGTTCTGTTGTGACTGTCTGTCCGAGAAGAATGGAGAAGCTGCGTCTTGTGGCTCTATTTTCTCTCACTTGTGAACTGATTTTGAAAATGACTCTTTCTGATGAAATGTAGCATTTTCAACCTAGTTTACAATGCCGTAAACCATTCTTAATTTGAACTTATATTGAGTGATATGTGGTCTGATTTCGAAAGTACAACAAAACTGGAAAACTGGAAAGTTTTTCCCTTCTTGCTGGCCGAATGGTCAGAGTTGTTTTGGGATGTTTTGTCTCAAACATTTTTGATGTCAATTGCTTATTCAATGTTTATAGGACCTTGGTTTTAAAATGGACTGAATTGGGGCTAATTTCATTGTGCAAAACGTTTAAAAAAGAAAGAAAAGCAAGAGGGCAGATTAGTCTTTGAAACATTTTTCGAACTTTGGTCTTTTCGTTAACATCCTTCCCACGTGAGTTTTTATGTGAAATTTGGTAGAGAGGTAGTAGACATATGGAAGTTTAAGTGTATCAAATTTGGTATAATTTCAATACCATTTTGATACCCAAATAATGCTCCAAAGATTACTCTTCAAATCTGGAAATTTCTAATCAGTGTACAAAATTCAGCCGACTTTAAGCTACTATATCTTGACGTTCAAAACTCCGAATTTAGTTCCGTTTTTATGTTTGAAACCTTGTTTGGAACTCTTATTTTGTTACGAATTTCAAGGCCTGATTTCACTTTCTGTGAATTATGCCGAATTTCCAAAGATTGCTGGAAAACCAAGACGGGTTCAAATCTGTCTTCTTGGAACTGAAACTTTGAGCTGAAAAATGAGTGCTTTCCATTTAGAATCTTGAAAAAGTGTCTTCTAGGAACTTTTTAGTACTTCGAACCTAGTTTCCTGACAATATAGAGTTTTCCATTTTTATACATACCAAACTCAAGATTTGATTTTTCCAAATTTGTCACTTAAAACTGAAATTTTCCGATTTCTTATGAAATGAGTTTTTGAGGACTCGTCACCTTATCTTGATATCGATGGACTGTTTTAAACTCGATTTCATGGTAGAGGCAAGTCTCTCTTAGGACTTTGACTCCTCACTTTTCAACCTCGATTTTCGAGAAATTAATGTTCTCTTTTAAGGCATTGACCTAAGCTAAACAAGTGTACATTTTCCCTGATTGAGGCATGTTGTGAGTGATAGTTAATTGTTATTTCTTCAGGCACTCAAGAGGATCTTTAAGAGAATCTTGGAGTGGACGCCTGAAGACTTAATTGCTCACTTACCCACTTTTGACTTGGTGAGTGTCAAGTGTATGGAGTGTTACTACGGTGCGTAATTGCTCCTCATTAATTGAGTATTTTGAAAGTGTCGAGTCGAGTATATACTTTATCGTACTCGTTCTCTTTTAAGTGAATCATATTTGAATTGTATGAAGTGAATTTGCTAAGTGAATAAAGTGAAGTGTTGAAATAGTGAATTATACTATGGTTGAATCAATGTCGATTGGAATGAATCTCCTTGACTTAAATTTATAATAGTGGGGGACGCCCAAACTCATCGGCCGACCTTGCAACTCGAGCCAGCATGGGCTTGTTCGTGAAACTTGGTGAGCCATGAGAAAAATTTATAAACTTGATCTATTTGAGAGATCTCGTTGGGCATACTCGAGTAGTATTGCCTTATATAAAAGAAGTGCGGGCTCGGAGCAGGGGGGTGTAACGGTGATCGGGAGTGCGAAATAAGTGGGGTTCTACGGACCTATAACCTACCCGGTTGACGGAGTGTCAGCTTGTGGAGGTACTGGATCAATCATCGGCAGAACAAGTGGTATATAGCTCCTGAGAGCTTCCATATCCTTATCAAGTGTGTTTTATTGTTAATTGTGAACCACTTGAATGTTATAGCTTTAATTCTCGTATAAGTGCTATTGTTATTTGAACTATGTGTTTTGCATGTTTTCTTGGCCTCACTAAGCATTAGCTCATTCCATTAGATTTGTTTTCCTTAACAGGAGCCGGAATGGAAGGAGTTATGAAGAAACCGACTTGATGCACTTTTGATTAGGGTTTTGAATGTAATTGATTAGATGACTTTTGAAAATTGTATATTTTGGGGAAAGTGATGTACTTGGTATCTTGAAATGTAAGAATTGAATACTTATTAAGAAAGCGACCTTTTTCTTTGTAGTTTCGACTCTTATTGTTGAATGTTATCCATAAGTTTGAATTCGTCTCGAAGTGAGTCTTGGCGAGAGTTAGGTAGGCGTCCCGCTGATACCCTTGCGTTCGCCCTAGGGAGAAGTGGGGGCGTCACATTTGGTATCAGAGTACTAGGTTTAGAGATCTATTTGGGAGAGATATTAGGGATTTTACCCTTAAGAATATGAATGAGATAACTGAACTATATCTTAAATGATGTTTGAGCGAGTTAGTGATTTTAAGTTCTAACCCGGATATTGTGGTTGTTTTGCAGGGATGGAGAATGGTAATGGAGGACACGCTGCTAATGGTAATGGTCATGCCAATGGCCACGTGGACCCCCTTAGGCCTATTTACTATCGAGCACTTGGTGGAAGAGCTCGTGGTGCGTTACTCGCCTTCTTCTAGGTTTCCCCGATGTCTCTGTAGGGCTACATACGCTTGCCTTAATGACCTCGTACTGTCCATTGACGATGAGCGTTGTCAGTTGGTGAATACCAACAGAGCTTTACTCCAGGAGGTCGAGGGAGCTGAGCCTTATGGTGAACGCTCAGGGTGATAGGGATTGCAGAGTTAGAGGGGACGGTAGTGGACGAGATGGTTAGGGGCTGAGGCCGCTCGTGATGAGTTTCAGAGGGCTAGAGTTCGATTGACTAGGATAGGCGAGGAGATCCGGAATCGGCCTTCTGGAATCTTGGGCAGACACTACTATGTTGATCGATGAGGTAATGGATGTTGTTCAGAGTCCGATTCAGGAGGGCATTGAGGAGGAGCCTTTCGAGGATGATTCGGAGGAGGACCCTGAGGAGGAGGTTTCGCCTGATAGTCCTGCTGAGGATTAGACTAGGAGTGATAAATCTTTTGACTTGTGTAGTTAGAATCAGTTGGGGGTGGTGCTAGTTCAAAAGCCATTGTATTTTGCCTGACTGTGTGGCCTACTTTTGAGGCAATTGACCTTACTTTTGTCATGCCTGACTAATTGCACTTTTGTGGCACCTGTGTGCCATATTTTTGTAAATGCTCCATGACTTGCTAATTGTATGAATTTAAAGTGTTAATATATGCTAGTTATTATTATTTTCAATGTTTTCATGTTGACTTTTATATTAAGTATTTTCTCGCGTAATTATTTTATTTCTTGCATTAGGCATAACTAGGATTATGGACGGACGAAAGAGTGGTAGAGGTCATGGGCGTGGGCTAGGCAAACCCAACCTCAAGGGGATGATCAGGGATCGACAACTGGACCGACCTAGGGACAAGAAAATGTAGAGGGTAACCCAGTAGTTACTGCCATTAATCGGATGACCGATATCCTAGAACGATTAGCTGAACGACAGGGTCCATGGCTGATTAACCAACTTGGGGCCCAGGATAGAGGGAAGATAGAGCCTTAGAGAGGTTTCTGAAATTTAATCCGCCTTAAATTCATTGGGGGACCTGATCCCGAATTAGCAGAGAACTGGTTGGATCGGATGACTAATATTTTCGCCGCTTTAGACTATACCGAAGAGAGGCGAGTGAACTTTGCTGCCTTTCAATTTGAGGCCATAGCACGTGCTTGGTGGGACGTGATAAGGGGAAAATGGGAAAGAGTTCAGACCCCTTGGACTTGGAAAAACTTCACGAGGGAGTTCAATGAGAAGTTTCTTCCGCTTCTGATCCAAGAGAAGCGGGAGGACGAATTCATAAAGTTGAGGTAAGGAACCTCTAGCGTGGCTGAGTATGAGGGGAAATTCACTAACCTTTCTAAGTACGCTCCAGAGTTGGTGGTTAATGAGCGGAAAGAATTAGACGTTTTGTGCAAAGGCTTAATGTGGAGATTCAGGAGGGGTTGGCAGCAGCCCAAATCTCTACGTTCACAGAAACCTTAGAGAAAGCGCAGAGAGTTGAAAGTGCAAGGTTGCAAGTTAGGGACTTCCATACTAAGAAAAGGAATACCCCTCGTTACACTTCTGGACAAACTAGTAAAAGTGCCCCACCTTCCAAGATGGGAAGGGGAACGGGAGGAGTAAGGACCGCTGGAGCTCCAAGAGGGGCTTTATCAAGAGGAGGTCATAGTGGACAAGTTCAAGCAAGAGGAATACCTTCTAGTGGTCAGGCCGTAACTCCTCAAGTTAGTTGTGGCTTCTGTGGCAAGTCCAATCATGTGGAAAACGATTGTTGGAGAAAGTCGGGAAAGTACTTGTACTGTGGCAGTGCCGAGCACCAACTCGCGAGTTGTCCGATTGCGCCAAAAATAGGAGGTAGTACTCAACGGCCAGAGAAATCGGCATCTACGCAGACTAGTGCTGGAGGAAGTCGACCTAAAGTGCCGACTAGGGTTTATGCACTGGATCATCAACAAGTTCCCGATTCTATTAAGGTGGTCAAAAGTACGATCCCTATTTTCCACCGTTTAACTAAGGTTTCAATTGATCCTGGTTCGACACACTCTTTTGTGAATCCTAACTTTATGAGTGGAATAGATGTGAAGCCAATTAAGTTACCTTATGATTTGGAGGTTAGAACACCTACTGGGGATCAAAGTTTAATCGATAACTTGGTGTATAGAGATTGTGAGATATGGGTTGGAGAGCGAAAATTGCTGGCCGATTTGATGGGTTTGGACATTAAGGGGTATGATGTCATCCTAGGAATGGACTGGTTAGCTCGCTACAATGTTCAGTTGAATTGTAAGACGAAAATGGTAGAATTGTGCATTTCAGGAGAGACAACCTTAAAATTGGATGTAAGGGGTAGATTAGCTTCATCTGCTCTTATCTCACGAATTCGAGTTAGAAAGATGTTGAGTAAGAGAACTCAAGGATATTTGGCTTTTCTTATAATACTCCTAATGATAAGGTGAGATTGAAAGATATGCCCGTAGTAAAGGAGTATCCGGATGTTTTCCCGAAAGAATTAGAGTTTTTACCTCCAAAAAGGGAAATAACTTTTAAGATTGATGTGACCTCGGGAGTGGCGCCTATCTCTAAGACGCCATACAGAATGGCTCCAGCTGAATTGAAGGAATTGAAATTACAGTTGCAGGATTTGCTAGAGCGAGGTTTTATAAAGGAGAGCGATTCGTGGTGGGGAGCCCCGGTATTGTTCGTTAAAAAGAAAGATGGGAGTTTAAAACTGTGTATAGACTACCGAGGCTTGAACGATGTTACCATTAAGAATAAGTACCCTTTGCCCCACATTAATGAGTTGTTTGACCAAATTGCAAGGGGCGGTAGTATTCTCGAAGTTGGACCTCAAGCAGGGTTATTATCAGTTGAGGATTTTGGAAAAAATTTACCCCAAAACTGCCTTTAACTCGAGATACGGACACTTTGAATTTGTAGTAATGCCGTTCGGGTTGACGAACACACCTGCAGCTTTTATGAATTTAATGCATCGAATTTTTAAGTCTTATCTAGATCAGTTTGTGGTAGTGTTTATCGATGATATACTGGTGTACTCGAAAACTCTGGAGGATGATGAGAAACATTTGAGAATTGTTTTACAAACGTTGAGGGAATATCAGTTGTATGCTAAGTTTAGCAAATGTGAGTTTTGGTTGAAAGAAGTGACATTCTTAAGTCATATAATTTCCAAGAACGGAATTAAGGTGGACCCAGCCAAAGTTGAAGTGTGAGGGCCTCAAAATTTATTATTTTAATAATATTATTATTATTACTATTCCTTTTATTTATTTTATTGTTTTATTTATTTTATATATATATTTTTTTGAAAAGTTAAATAATAAATGTGAAAATAACTATATTATGTATTTATATAAAATTACATGATCTTTATGTGCATAGTTCACATTTTCATAGTTAAATGATTTTCATTCGAACAAAATTCCAATGTTTGACCGACTAGTGCTAAGTTTAGTTTTTGAGCCGTGTCGAGGAATTTAACTTTGGTGAAAGATTAGACTATGAGTAGCTTTTAAAGAATTATAAATGAGATAGAACTAAGATAGATAAGAAAAGTGTAGTGGACAAATTTAAGTGGAACATAAGCATTGGTCAAAGTTGGACAATTTCCCCTAAAACTAAGTTTTAATCTTGCCATTGTTCCTTCCATTTAATTTCCTCCAATTCACTTCAATTTCTTTTCCTTTCTTCCTTATTATAGTCGAGAATCCCTCTCCCTCATTAGCCAAGATAATCACTTTCATCCCCACTAAATTTACTCTTAAGACATTAATATGCAAGAGGGGACATGATCCTTAAAATAGGGCTTTAAGTCCTATCCTTCTCTTCCCAATTTAATGCACCCAATTTTTCAAACCTTTCATTCCTTTTCTTCTTCCCTTATCAGCCGACCACCCTCACACACTCTCTCCCTCTTTCTAGCCAAAGCTCTATCTTCTTCTTCCTCAACTCAAACTCCATGACCAACTAACTTCTAGCTTCACTCCATCTCCTATTTTTTTTTTTGTTTGTTGTTCTAGCCGAGAGAAAGAGAGGGAGAAACCGAGAGGAGCTCCTTGTGGTGGCTGGCCAGATTCTTGGAGAAGGAAAGAGATCTCTTCGTGGTGAAGATCGGACATCCTAGCCTTGGGAAAATCAGCTAGAACCTGAGGTAGTTCTCTAACCCAAAAGCTAGAGCTTTCATGTTATCTCTTAAAGAGTGAATCTTGAAACTTCATTGGGTTGAATTCTTGTTGGATTTGGTTAATGTATGGGCCCTTGGGATTCCCACAAATGTATGATTTTGGTTGCTAGCATGATTTTTGATTGGTATATGTGTGAATATTTGGAGTTGTGGCTTGAACTTTGGAAGGGAAGAACCTTAACAGAAATCGGGAGAAAGGGGGGGACCGAAATGGTTTCTGTTTTCTCTATTTTTCTTGGCTGTGTTTTCACAAATTTAAAGACTGATTTGGGAACTAAAAATTTAAGCTTTAAGCTGTCATTTTCTCTTACAAAAACCCCTTCAAATGGTGTTGCAAAATGGTTCCAAAAGAAGGTTTCAAATCTGGAAATTTCAAGGGAGAGTACTGTCCGAAATATCTGTGATTATTCGAAAATGTTTGGGGCTGAATTAGCCTTAGCACATAACATGAAAGTTGTATAGAATTGAGTGTAGATTATACCTGTAAATTTTCAGCTCAATCGGAGCAGGGTAGCTTGTGAAATGACAAACTTGCCCCTGCTGCCCTGTTTTTGTCAGACATGATAATCTGCCTCTGTAATTGCTACGTTTGGCTGGGAAGATGAATGAATTAGTTTTTGATGCCTTCTTAATAATTGTAGCCTTGTATCTTAGCTTTGAAATGGCTTTGGAATCACCTGAATCGGGGTTGTGTGTGCTGAGTTATGATTGAATGAATCAGGACTGCTAGTTGAATTTCACAGTGAGCTTCGAACTGGAAACTCTGGGGGATGTTTGGGTAAATCTGGCAAGGTTAGGGTGAGAACGGAGTTGAGATGTCTTCATGAGAATTGTAGAGCTATGTCTTAGCTTCGAAACGGTATATTGTTTGTTTCAATCCGATAAGTGTAGCTCGAGTTGTGCTTAAATTGCTAAAAGGTGACAGTGATATGTCATATTGAACTTTGTGTTTTAGGAATTGGATTTGGACAATAATCAATTGTGGTGAATGGGGATCATGAGCGGTGATTGGTGGGTGTTCCTTATTTTTCTAAGTGACTTACTCAAGTGTTTTGGTTAAATGTGCCCTTTGTTTTATTTAAATGTATTTGCCGTTACTAAAAGGGTTTGCTAAAAGGATTTGTGAATTGTATTCTCTTTATAAGGTGAGTGTGTACTTTATCGCACTCACCTAAGGACATGTGTTTGATTTGAGCAATTGGGCTTTATTGTATTAACTGCCTTATGTGATTAAATGTGATTAAATGAGACTTAGACGGGGGTGTATCTTATCGCACTCGATCTAGCTCTCAATATTTCGATATTGGATGTGTGATATGTGATTGGATGTATGATATGTGATAAATCTTGTTTTATTACATGTTTGGCTTGTTAATTATTGCAAGATATTCCTTAATTTGGACGGATGAACTTGTGAGTGTTTAAGTATAGCAAGAGGAAAATTTCTGTTTTGAATCTTTCAAGTTGGCCAAAATTTTTGGGACAAAATTTCAGATTTTTGGAGCTTTTATTTGAGTTAAAGTTTTGCCAAAATAATGGATTTTAAGTGTATTTGGGTTGATTAAACCGATTAGCTCTTCA
This sequence comes from Coffea humblotiana, assembly GCA_023065735.1. Classification (NCBI taxonomy): domain Eukaryota; kingdom Viridiplantae; phylum Streptophyta; class Magnoliopsida; order Gentianales; family Rubiaceae; genus Coffea; species Coffea humblotiana. The sequence continues at coordinate 38,425 of JACYVW010000089.1, read as the reverse complement.
AAGGAAAAAAAAGGAGTGAATTTGCTAAAGTGAAAACTGGAAATTTGCTTTCTGGAACATCAGACCAGTTTCAGGAAAAAGGTTATATTTTGGTGTATACCACTCCAAATTGAGTCCCGTTTGTTTAGTTTGAAACTAGACACATAAGGCTACAATCCATATAAATTTCAGGGGCTAACTCATTTTCTGTGATTTTTGGCGATTTTTCAAATTTGCTGGAAAAACAGAATTTTCCCTGCCGTGCATTTTACTGTAGCAGTCTATTGACGAAAAACACTGGGCAAAATCCGTATGGAATCGCATCAAGGTGTCTTCTACAAAGTTTTAGCCCTTTCAATTAGGTTTCCAACGGTATCAACCATGTAAATTTTAGACTTGTAAATATTAAGTTATGATTTTCTAAAGATTTCTGTCATAAACCTCCAGTTTCCTATTTTTACAATAAACACAAAAATAACTTGATATTTTTGCTTGGCCTTGAATAGGCACGTGAATGATCGTGATTATACATGCCTCAGGTGCATACGAGAACTCCGAAGAACTCGTTTAACTGCTTCACTTTTTCTCTCTCTCACGACTTTTGGTGAGTGTCAAGTGCATGTTAAGTGTTTAAATGAAATGTTTCTCGTACTTGCTAGTTAATGAGGCTAGGGTGTATTTTATCGCCCTTGTCCTCTCTTTCATGAAATTGCTTGCTTGATAAGTGATAAGTGTTACATGTGAATGCAAATGAAAGTGTTTTTCGTGAGCATTGAGCGGCAGAATGTATCACGCCCTTTTAGGGTGGGAGGTACCGCTCATCCCGTCTCAATGCTATAACCGAATCTTGTCGATTGGAGATTCGTCTCATCGACCCAAAAGTGAATGAGGGGACGCCCCAACCCATTGGTTTGCCTTGTAACTCGAGTCGGCAAGGGCTTGGTCGAGAAGCTTGGTGAACCTTGGGAAGTGTTATAGCTTGATCCAAATAAGGGGTCTTGCTAGGAATACTTGTTAAGTGATACCACCTACATGCTTGTTTGGTTACGGATCCAAGAGGGTGTCATGGTGGCTGGAGGTAGTAAGTGGAGTTCTACATGGATAACTGTGAAAGTTGACGGAGGGTCAACTACCTGAGCTTGGATCGCGCGTGGATTAGCTCCTGAGAGCTCCTATATCCTTTTATTGTGATTAAATTCCCTACTTGCTTAATGTTTTGAAGTTACTTGTTACTCAAGTTATTGCTTTATATTGTGTATTTGCTCGCATGCTTGCATGTTTTTCCCTTGACCTCACTGAGCGTTAGCTCACCCCAATTTGTTTTCCTTAACAGGTTCGAAAGTGAAGGTTCTGAGGCTTAATTAGTAATCCCCTTTGGGTAGAACTAGTTGTTATCTTTAATTTTGGGCTTTCGGTATTGTAAAAGTACATTGGAAATCTTGGATGTAATATATAAGTATGAATAGTTCTTTTATATTTTAGAGTACATGATTGTTTTAGTGGAGTATTTCATGTGATATTGGAGTTTAATTTGTAATTTACTTGAAGATTGTAGTGAGTCCCGACGAGAGTTGGGCAGGCGATCTGCTGATACCCCACGGTTCGCCCAAGGGAGAGGTGGGTCGTCACATGAAGCGGTTTCTAAGTAGAAGCAACTGGAAAATCCTACTGAAATTCGAAATTTTATAAGGTTAGCAGGGTATTACCGGAGATTCATCAAGAACTTTTCTAAGATTGCTGGACCCATGACCGAGTTGACTAAGAAAAGTGAAAATTTATATGGAGGTCTAAGTGTGAAAAAACTTTCAAGAGTTAAAGAGACGTTTGACAAGGGTACCCGTATTAGGTTTACCTAATGGAAAGCATAGTTTTGTAGTATATACAGATGTTTCCAAAGAAGGTTTGAGATGTGTATTGATGCAAAATGATAAAGTGATAGCGTATGCCTCTAGGAAGTTAAAACTTCACGAGAGGAATTACCCAACTCATGACTTGGAGTTAGCAGCTGTAGTATTTGTATTAAAGAAGTGGAGACATTACCTCTATGGGGTAACATTTGAGGTTTTCACCGACCACAAGAACCTTAAGTATTTATTTTCTCAAAAGGAGCTGAATTTGAGACAACGTAGGTGGATGGAATTTTTGGAAGACTATGATTGTACGATCAATTATCACCCTGGGAAAGTTAATGTGGTGGTAGATGCTTCAAGTCGTCAAGTGCAGGTGGCAGGATTGATGATTAAAGAATTGCACTTGTTGGAAGAGGTTAGTTGTTGGAATCCCCGACTCGAACCGAGAAAAGTGATTCTGGGGAACATTGTCGTGAAATCCACTTTATTGGAACATATCAAGGAAACTCAGGAGAAGGACTTTGAAGTGTAAAAGTGGTTGGAAAAAGTGAATGAGGGAGAAAAGTCTGATTTTAACCTAGGAGTAAATGGCGTGCTAAGATTTCAAAATCGTATCGTGGTGCCAAAGAACGAAGGGCTTAAGAAGAAAATTTTGGAAGAAACACACCGATCTAAGTACACGGTACACCCTAGAGGGAATAAAATGTACCAGAACTTGAAGAGCTTGTATTGGTGGGAGAACATGAAAAAGGAAATTGCTCGATTCGTCCAAACTTGTTTGATTTGCCAGCAGGTTAAAGCCGAGCATCAGAAACCATCTGGCCTATTACAACCTTTAGATATACCCTAGTGGAAATGGGAAAATATCACCATGGATTTTGTATCTGAATTACCTAGGACACAAAGAGGTCACGACGCCATTTGGATAATAGTGGATAGATTGATCAAATCGACTCATTTTTTGCCGATTAGTATGAAGTACTCATTGGAGAAGTTAGCTAAGCTGTATTTGGATGAATTCATAAGGTTACATGGGATTCCAGTAAGTATTGTGTCCGACTGAGCCCACGGTTTGTCTCGCGGTTTTGACAGAAGATGCAGAAAATGTTAGGGACTAAATTGAATTTTAGCACTACTTACCATCCCCAAACCAATGGACAGTCTGAGAGGACAATTCAAACTCTTAAGGACATGTTGACATCTGACATTAGTGGAGTTTGCTTATAATAATAGTTTCCATTCATCCATTCAAATAGCTCCGTACGAAACTCTATATGGTCAGAAGTGTAGATCTCCAATTTGTTGGGATGAAGTAGGTGAACGAAAGATTTTAGACCCAACTATAGTGCCTTGGATTGAGGAGGCACGAGAAAAAGTGAAGTGGATACGTTAGAGGATTCAAACCGCAAAGAGTCGTCAAAAGAGTTATGCAGACAATCGAAGGAAGGACTTAGAATTTGCAGTTGGAGACCAAGTTTTTCTCAAGATTACTCCTCTGAAGGCGAGTCTGATGACAGGAAAAGGAAAGAAGTTACAATCGAGATTTGTAGGACCATATAAGATTCTTCAACGTATAGGAAATGTGGCTTATAAATTGGAATTGCCACCAAGTTTATCTCGGATCCATAATATTTTTCACGTATCCATTCTTAAAAAATATCATCCGGATTCGTCTCATGTTCTACAACAGGAAAATATTGAGATCGACGAGGCACTGACCTATGAGGAGAAACTGATAAAGCTTCTAGATCGTAAGGTGAAGGAACTGAGGAATAAGCGAATTCAGTTGGTGAAAGTTCTATGAAGAAACCACGGACTCGAGAAAGCAACTTGGGAAGTAGAAGAAGAAATTCGAAGAAAATATCCAGATCTATTCCCAAATCAAGGTATGAATTTCGTGGACGAAATTCTCTTAAGGGGGAGAGGATGTGAGAACTCATGTTTTTATTCTTAAAATAATTATTTTTATAATTATTTACCCTAGTATTAGTTAATTATATTATCGTTACATGAATTGCTTTTAAATTTCGCTTTATCGCGCGCAAATTAAAAGTTCGCGTATATCGCGTCAAAACGGCTCAATGGAGATTTGAGAAATTTATACTAGACTACTAAGAGTGAATAATTACAGTATTAAACGAATTGCATTTGAGGATTAGTGCACAAGTAAAACAAACAAGAGAGAAAAGTGGTAGTACGGGACACTATTCGAGCACTATTCAAAGTTGACTTTGGCTAGCTTTAATTTGCTTTTTCCCTCCAATCTTCCAAGGGAAGCTTCACACCAACCAACACTCTCTCTCTTCTCTCCTTGCTCGGTCGAACCTCAAGAGGAAAAAGGGAGGAAGATAACTCCATTTCTTTGGCTCCAATCTTGCTCCACAACTCCATCTAATCTTCTAGTTCTTGGAGATTCATCTTGGCTTGAAGAAAGGCAACCCCTTGTGGTGTTTCTTGGAGAGTTTTTGGGTGAAAAATTCTGGTTTCTTCAAGGGTTTAAGAGGTAACCCTTCACCTTCTTCAATCTTTCAAATTTCTTCAAGAATCATGATTGGTTTGCATGGGTTTACAACCCTAAGTAAGGAATAGGCTAGCGGACTTGAGGTATTTCATTTCTTGCTTTAATCTTTAGGCTAGCGGCCTTGAGGTGGATTATAGGTAGCTGACTTGAGGTGTAATTGGTTGATTGATGTTGTTTATGTGTTGTATGAGATGATATTGGTTAGAAAGTGAAGGAAAAATCGAAGGAAAATGGTGCAAGAGAGCTGGCCGAATTTCTGGTTATGATGTTCTGTTTTAATTTCGAATTTTTGATGCTAGTTTGGCTGTGAAATTGATGGTTATATGTGATATATTGTGTGTACAAAGCGTCTTCCGAAAATCATTTCATTTGGTTGTTCAAAACTAGGGTTTTCGAAATTGAAAGAAATCTGGAAATGGTAATCAGGATGTCCGAACAGTGACTCTTTGTTTCAACGTAACTCTTTGTTCAAAATTCAAAACTGAGTGCTACTTGCGGCATTCAAAACTAGGCATCTGTAGTTTTCTAACGGTATAAAAATCACCCGCTAGTTCATTTTGAGTCATCCGTTGTGATTTGGCAAAGTTTGCTGTTCTGTTGTGACTGTCTGTCCGAGAAAAATAGAGAAGTTGCGTCTTGTGGCTCTATTTTCTCTCACTTGTGAACTGATTTTGGAAATGACTCTTTCCGATGAAATGTAGCATTTTGAACCTAGTTTATAACGCTATAAACCATTCTTAATTTGAACTTATATTGAGTGAGATGTGGTCTGATTTCGAAAGTACAACAAAACTGGAAAACTGGAAAGTTTTTCCCTTCTTGCTGGCCGAATGGTCAGAGTTGTTTTAGGATGTTTTGTCTCAAAAATTTTGATGTCAATTACTTGTAAATTTCTTATTAAATGTTTATAGGACCTTGGTTTCAAAATGGATCGAATTGGGGCTGATTTCATTGTGCAAAATGTTTGGAAAAGAAAGAAAAGCAAGAGGGTAGATTAGCCTTGAAACATTTTTCGAACTTTGGTCGTTTCGTTAGTGGCCTTCCCACTTGATATTTTATGTGAAATTTGGTAGAGAGGTATGTTACATATGGAAGTTTAAGTGTACCAAATTTGGTGTAATTTCAATACCATTTCGATACCCAAATAACGCTCCAAAGATTACTCTTCAAATCTGGAAATTTCTGATCAGTGTACAAAATTCAGCCAACTTTAAGCTACTATATCTTGATGTTCAAACTCCGAATTTAGTTCCGTTTTTATGTTTGAAACCTTGTTTGGAACTCTTATTGTGTTACGAATTTCAAGGCCTGATTCACTTTCTGTGAATTATGCCGAATTTCCAAAGATTGCTGGAAAACCAAGACGGGTTCAAATCTGTCTTCTTGGAACTGAAACTTTGAGCTGAAAAATGAGTGCTTTCCGTTTAGAATCTTGAAAAAGTGTCTTCTAGGAACTTTTAGTACTCCGAACCTAGTTTCTGACAGTATAGAGTTTTCCATTTTTATACATACCAAACTCAAGATTTGATTTTTCCAAATTTGTCACTTAAAACTGAAATTTTCCGATTTCTTATGAAATGAGTTTTTGAGGACTCGTCACCTTATCTTGATATCGATGGACTGTTTTAAACTCGATTTCATGGTAGAGGCAAGTCTCTCTTGGGACTTTGTCTCCTCACTTTTCAACCTCGATTTTCGAAAAATTAAGGTTCTTTTTTAAGGCATTGACCTAAGCTAAACAAGTGTACATTTTTCCTTGATTGAGGCATGTTGTGAGTGATAGTTAATCGTTATTTTTTCAGGCACTCAAGAGGATGTTCAAGAGAATCTCGGAGTGAACGCCTGAAGACTTAATTGCTCACTTACCCACTTTTGACTTGGTGAGTGTCAAGTGTATGGAGTGTTACTACGTGCTTAATTGCTCTCATTAATTGAGTATTTTGAAAGTGTCGAGTCGAGTATGTACGTTATCGTACTCGTTCTCTTTTAAGTGCATCATATTTGAATTGTATGAAGTGAATTTACTAAGTGAATAAAGTGAAGTGTTGAAATAGTGAATTATACTATGGTTGAATCAATGTCGATTGGTGTGAATCTCCTCGACTTAAATTTATATTAGTGGGGGACGCCCAAACTCATCGGCCGATCTTACGACTCGAGCTGGCATGGGCTTGGTCGTGAAACTTGGTGAGCCATGAGAAAAATTTATATGCTTGATCTATTTGAGAGATCTCGCTTGGCATACTCAAGTAGTATCGCCTTATATAAAAGAAGTGCGGGCTCGGAGTAGGGGGTGTAATGGTGATCGGGAGTGCGAAGTAAGTGGGGTTCTACGGACCTATAACCTACCCGATTGACGGAGTGTCTGCTCATGGTGGTACTGGATCGATCATCGGCAGAACAAGTGGAATATAGCTCCTGAGAGCTCCCGTATCCTTATCAAGTGTGTTTTATTGTTAATTGTGAACCATTTGAATGTTATAGCTTTAATTCTCCTATAAGTGCTATTGTTATTTGAACTATGTGTTTTGCATGTTTTCTTGGCCTCACTGAGCATTAGCTCATCCCATTAGATTTGTTTTCCTTAACAGGAGCCAGAATGGAAGGAGTTATGGAGAAGCCGACTTGATGCACTTTTGATTAGGGTTTTGAATGTAATTGATTAGATGACTTTTGAAAGTTGTATATTTTGGGGAAAGTGATGTACTTGGTATCTTGAAATGTAAGAATTGAATACTTATTAAGGAAACGACCTTTTTCTTTATAGTTTCGACTCTTATTGTTGAATGTTATCTATAAGTTTGAATTCGTCTCGAAGTGAGTCCTGGCGAGAGCTAGGCAGGCGTCTCGCCAATACCCTTGGGTAACCCTAAGGAGAAGTGGGGGTGTCACACTTCAAGTTAGTAGCCATATTACGTTTGAGTTGAAAAATCCAATTCAAGTTACTTCAAGAGGCCGCCCTAAATCTTTGAGACAGAAACATCCTAAAGAATGTCAATTTGGGAAGAAAAGAAAATGTGGTAATTGTCAAGAGTTGGGACAAAATAAAGTTGGTTGTCCTGCCAAGAAACAAAAATGGTAAACATGACTTCTCTATCTATGTTCTTATTACTTTGTATCTTTCAATATAACTTTTAATTTTGTTTTTTTGTCCAGAGATCATGAAAGTAGTGGATTATCCACCTTGAATTCTTCAATGAGGTATAGAAAATGATACATTACTCATAGAAGTTGATGTGCCTTTGTTTATTTATGTCTTAAATGTTAGTTAACTATATACGGACAAGAGCACTTGGTCTGACTATCCTTGAGACTTGCTCGACTTAATTCTCAAGTTAATGTAAGGTACTAATTTTGTTCTCTTATTCTGAATGTAGTCGGTGCTTTGTTTGATAGCATTGTTGTGATATCTTTTTTTCACATGATTAGGAACTTCTAATTGAGGCTTCAAATGAAACATTTACAAGTGTACTACCAGAGGTTGGAGTGTTGTGCTAGAGACCCAAGCTCTATACGGGACTTTTTGATTGATTTTGTGTATTTGGTGTACAATTGTTAAACACCTATTATTTTGGAAAGAGAATTCAATCATGTGCTCCACTGACATCTTTAATTTTCTATTATTCTCAATTTATCTATATCTATTGGGTGATTTTTTATTTTCTACAATACAGGAAATTATATTTGGCATCTAAAATGAAATTTAAGAATAAGTTAATAAAACTAGTAAGCAATAGTCTTAAATAAGCAGTAGTAACAATTTTGTTTCCAATGTAAAAAGAATACTCTGGTGTTATCTTTTAAATTTCTGTTCAAGTTATTGTGAAATTTATAAATTTTTTATAAATTTTTTCATGTGTTTCTTTGGGAAAGAAAAAATGACAACAAAATATTTTTTCCTTTAAATTTAATGAAAACCAAAAAAAAGGGAGAGAGGGAGAGAGAAAAGAGAACACTTTTTTTCTGGAGGATGAACTTTAGCAAAACATTTAAGAGGTTCAGAAGTCCGTTAGATGGTAGACAAAGTTTTTGTCCACACATGCAAATAAGTTTTTAGTTAAAATATTCTTTAAATGCAATAGGGAGACAGGTGTTGCGTTTGGCATGGGATCCGAACATATCTTCAGTTCGGATGATCTGAACCAACTTTTATCTCATTCCATATATATACTTGTATGAATGTGCATACATTTGTTAGATTTGCATAGGAAACATGGTAAAAGTAGTTACTCACATATTGCATTTGTTTCTTTTGGATAAAATATAGTAAACCCCCGTGGTTAGGGAAATGGACACGAAACCCCCTCATTGTTTAGAAATACCCACTTAACCCCCCTTGTGCTTTGGACTTCTTTGGATTTTATTTGCTAATTAGCTGGGATGTTAGCGACCGGTTGGGAAGCTAGCGAGTGACATTGACGCGACCTAATGATCGCTTGTGACTGAAAGAGATTCATTTATGGAATAAGATACTAGTTTTCATTCCAATTTTACCTTCCATGTCTCTTACAAATGAAACCTACCATAGTTGTAGTTCTGCAAATAGCAATATTGGACAGAGAGACGCAAAACTAGAGGGGAAAAGAAAGCTTTATTCAAGGGAGAGATCGAAAAAGTCAAGCTCCCAAAACTTTGGCAGTGGATCGAGGGACCTAAGGTACCAAAACCGGCGATGTTTCTACAAGAATAAAGTAAAGATTAAGATAGTGAAATCTGAAAAACTATCAAAAGGTATGTTGTATTTTGTATGTGAAAATGGTGCTTGTTCATTTTGGGATCGTCCTGCCAAAGTCCGTACATGGAAGGGGTTTCACCAACTGGACTTGCAACGGCGGAAAGAATTTTCATGTCTGTGTAAGGGATGGAAAGTAATAACTAGAACATCATTATGGGACTATAGTCGAAGATTCACAATGTCGAAGCAATGATGGGGCTGATGAAGATGATGATGTTGGTGTCTGTATCTCTTTTTCACTAGTTGTTATATGTATAAGATGAATGTTGGGGACAAATTGTAGTGTAAAAGTAGTGTAGTAGAATCTGGAGTTGGGACAAATTGTAGTGTAAAAAATATGTAAAAAATAAGGGAGTTGGGTACAATAGTAGATTTTGTCATGTCCAATATATTGTCACATCCTGACTTCAATTGCATGTAATGAAATACACATTTAGGTTTCAATTAAGAGGAATGAATGAAGCTGCTTTTGTTGCAAGACATCGAAAAAATACATGACAAAAAAATTGAAAGACCTGAGATTTCACTGCAATGAACTTGTCAAATTAAGTCATGTTTAGCATAGATATGACCAGCAATACTACCATCCACAACTACAAAAACGCAGCATATTGTCACAACCATACCACAATGGTATCAGTCTACCATAACATGGCCAAAAATTTTAGTTTTCTAATTTCATTAAATATTACAATCCAATCCCAAAAAGGTTCACCAGTAATACTGCCACAAGTGCCACAACAAAGTAGCATATTGTCACATTCATACCATAATGATATCAGGTAACAAAACCATAGCAAAAAATCTGAGTTTTCTAGTTAACACAAGCAGTATATTCAACCAACAAAAGGGAGATAACTGCAGTTCATTTTTTTGGTCTCTTGGAGCCACAATGTCACAGACTTGACATCCTTGCAGCTAGTTGCTTCCTCTTTGAGGATCTACTTTGCTAACTTTCTTGGTTGACATCTCTTATAGGCTGACTTGGTTCCTGCAGATAAGTCCTCATGGTTAGTATGTAAGTAGATCGCAGCACCCAAAAATAGGCAATTGAGAACTAGTACCTATGAAAGAGTAGTAGCTGTGAGGACCCGAAAATTTTCTAATTTTATCTTATTTTATTGGCTTATTTAATTATTTATTCAACCGCTTTTTCCGAATAATTTATTTCAACCATTTTAAATCTATTTACGTGAAACAAGATCTCACTTATATTTTTAAAATGTCCCGTTAGCAAAATTAATTTTCTGCGACTCGTTTGGTAAGGAATAGCGAATACACATTTTTCGAGGCAATATTCGATCCGAGAGTGCAATAATCTTGGAGAATTAAAAATGATTAATAGTAGACTAAGAAAAGTTAATTGAGGGATTAGATGTGAGTGAGTTTAAATTAAGCTTTTATCATGTTCGCGTCGAAAGTTTCTCGTAAGTCGTGCCGGTCCGATTAATTGGTGAATTGAGGAATTTGTATTAGACTCGTAAGTATGAGTAATTACAGTATTAAAGGAATTACATTGGAGGATTAGTGCATGAGTGTATCAAACCCGAGAGAAAGTGGTGGTACAAAACGCTAGCGCGACACTATTGAAAGTTGACTTTTGGCAAAACTTCCTAGCTACTTTTCCCTCCAATCTTCCAACACAAGACTCACATTCAACACTCTCATCTCTCTCTCCTCCATTCGGCCAAGACAAGAAAAGAAAAGGGAAGAAAGAAACTCCATCTCCTAGCTTCAATTTCACTTGCCAATCATCATTCAACTTCATAGATTCTTGGGATTTCATTCCATCTTGGAGAAAGAAACAATCTTGTGGAATTTCTTGGAGGAATTTCGGTGGAAAAATCTGGTTTTTATCTAGGGTTTAAAGGGTAATCACTTCATCTCTTTAATCTTTCCATTTCTCCAAAGTTTAGCGGTTGATTTTCATGGGTTTGAAACCCTAATCGCAATTATAGGTTAGCAGACTTGAGGAAACATTTATCTTGCTTTTAATCCTAAGTTAGCTATCTTGATGAGGCCTTTAGGTAGATGATTTGAGGCTTTAATGTTTGATTGTGGTTGTTTATGTGATATATAGTTTGATTATGGTTAGAAAGTGGAGAGAAAGTTGGAAAAATTGGGAAAGGCAAGCTGGCCGAAATTCTGTTCATGTTGTTCTGTTTTCATTTCGAAATTTTGATGCTTGGTTGGCTGTTAAATTGATGGATATATGTTGTATTATGTGTATAGAAAGTGCCTTTCAAAAATCGTATCGAATGGTTGCACAAAACTTGAGTTTTGGGAAAAGTTTCAAATCTGGAAAACGCCTAGCAGGGTACCCGGACAGTGGTTCTTTGTCCGAACATAACTTTTTGTGCAAAAGTCAAAATTGAGTGCCGTTAGTGGCATTCAAAACTAGACATTCAGAGCTTTCCAACAGTATAATATTCCCCTACTAGTTCATTTTGAGCAAACCGTGGTGAGTCGGCAAAGTGGACTATCCTGCTTTGCCTATGTGTCCGAATGAAACTGGAAGCTGCATTTTGTGGCTCAATTTTGTCCCACTTGTGAAAAGATTTTCAAAAAAATGTCTTCTGATAAATTGTAGAATTTTGAACCTAATTTCCAACGCCATAAACCATTCTCAATTTGGAGTTGTATAGAGTTAGATATGGTTTGATTTCGAAACTGTGACAAAGCTGGAAACTGGAAAATTTTCCCTTCCCTGTTGACCGAATGGCCAAGTCTGTTTTGGGATGTTATATTTCGAAAATTTTAATGTCAATTACCATCAATTGCTCATTAAATGTTTCTGGAATCTTGGTTTCAAAAATGGAGCGAATTGGGGCGGATTTCGTTGGACAAAACTTTTGAAAAAGAAAGAGAGATAGGGTTGGCAGATTAGCTTTGAGAAATTTCACAAACTTTGGTCGTTTCGTTAGCTGCCTTCCTGTGTGAGTTTTTGCCTAAATTTTGATAAAGCGGTAGTCCATATATGGATGTTTAAGTGTACCAAATTTGGCATAATTTCAATATCATTTCGAGGCCCAAACAATGCCCCAAATATTGCTCCTCAATCTGGAAATCCACTGATCAGGTTTCAAAAATCAGCCGACTTCAAACTGTTATATCTTATTGCTCAAAACTCCAAATTTAGTTCTACTTGTTGTGTTTGAAACTTGATGTGGAACTCTTGTTGTGTTATAAATTTCAGAGGCTGATTCACTTTCTGTGAATTCTGCCGAATTTCCAAACATCGCTGAAAACCAAGACTGGTTCTGTCTTGTCTTCTTGAATCTGCAACTTTGAGTTGAAATTTGAATGCTTTTTGTTTGGAATCTTGGAAAAGTGTCTTCTGGGAACTTTTAGTACTTTGGATCTAGTTTCCAATGGTATAAATTTTTCCATTTTTAGACGTACCAAACTCAAGATCTAATTTTCCAAGCTTTGTCGCGTAAAGCGGAAAATTTCCGATTTCGTAGGAAATAAGTTTTAAGAACTTTTCATTTCCTTTCGCTATTGATGGTCCGTTTTAAACCCGGTTTCATGGAGGATACAAGTTTCCCTTGTGACTTTAAATCCTCACTTTTAAATCTCGATTTTCGATGGATTAAGCTCTTTTAAGACATTGTCTTAAGTTTTAAACAAGAGTACTTCTTCCTTGTATGATAAGTGATTGTAAGTATATGTGAGTGATAGTTGATCACTATTTCTTCAGGTGCTCAAGAGGGGTTTGAAGGAAATCCCAGAGCGGACCATTAAAGACTTTACTTGCTCACTTACTTTTGATTTGGTGAGTGTCAAGTGCATGAATTGTTGCTATATGCTGAATTGTTCCTTATTAATTGAGTATTTTGAAATTGTCGAGACGAGCGTGTACTTTATCGCACTCGTCATCTTTTAAGTGAATTTATAATTGAATTGTGTGAAGTGAAAAAATTATATTTGTGTTGAATCGATGTCGATTGGAGTGAATCTCATCGACTTATAATTATATTTGGGTTGAATCGATGTCGATTGGAGTGAATCTCATCGACTTATAATTATATTTGTGTTGAATCGATGTCGATTGGTGTGAATCTCATCGACTTATACTTATAATAGTAGGGGACGTCCAAACTCATAGGCTAACCTTGTGACTCGAGCCGGCATGGGGTTGGTCGAGAAGTTTGGTGAACCATGGGATAGATTTTAAAGCATGATCTATTTGAGAGATCATGCTTGGCATACTCGAGTAGTATTGCCTTTTCTAATTGACGTTCAGGCCCGGTTAGGGGGTGTAACTGTTGACAGAAACTTGATGTTAAGTGGAGTTCTACGGACTTAATACCTACCCGGTTGACGGAGAGTCATCACGTGGAGGTATTGGATCGAGTCTCGACAAAACAAGTGGAATCTAGCTCCTGAGAGCTCCCGTATCTTTATTGATTGTGAATTACATGAACTTTTAGCTTTATCTTTCGTATAAGTGTTATTGTTATTTGAACTATGTGTTTGCATGATTTTCTTGACCTCACTGAGCGTTAGCTCATACCATTAGTTTGTTTTCCTTAACAGGAGATCGGAATGGAAAGAATTTTGAGGAAGCCGATTTGATTACTTTTGATTAGAATCTTGAGATGTTATTGATTAGTCGACTTCTAGTGGTTGTATTTTGGGGAAAGTTGATGTACATTTGGTAACTTGTAATGTAAGATTTGAATATTTATGTAAGGAAGCGACTTTTCTTTATTTTGGCTTTTATTATTGGTGGTGTATTATTAAGTTTAAATTTGACTTGTATCGAGTCTTGGCGAGAGTTAGGCAGGCGTTCCACGGATACCCTTGGATTCGCCCTAGGGAGAAGTGGGGGCGTCACAGTAGCAATAGTACTTGAGACACTAGCTTGAGCTACAGAAGTTATGGATGTTGTAGTTGAAGCTGTTGGACCGACTTTAGGTGCTTATAGTTCAAATCGAAATGAATTAGTGTATAAGTAGCAACAAAACAAAGTAAAGAATTGATTTGGTTCTGAAATGTTACATTACTTTGTAAAGTTTGGACTTAGAATGAATTGCTAATTTGCAAGTTCTTATGTTATGTCCAGATTTCAAACACCTTCGGCAGTAAACTGCAAGATCCTTCCTACTTGCTTTCTGCTAATTTGTAGGCTTTTCTGAACCCTTCTTCCTCTGCTTCTTTGGCCTACTAGGTTGTTTTTTCACCAATGATAGGTTCAAATATTGCATTTTGCTATCCACTCATAACTGTTTCGAAGGAATATGACCAATTGTGAAGTTGTAGGCCCTTAAATATGCTTCCCTATGGTACCAAACATTAACATATTGCTCAAGTAATTTACAAAGATGAGATACAGTGTAAATCACTCCAAATGCTCTTACCTACCGACTAGGACTCTAATTAAGCTAAAATAAGTTTGGTCAATCTAAAAATGCTGAAAAGGGAGTCTTTCAAGAATATTTAGTTTCATATTTTTCTTAAGGCAAATGATGTTTTCATTCCAAAAAAAAAATTCAAACACTCCAACCTTCATTTTTGTTTAACAAAAACACAAAACTCTAAAAGAAAGTCCAATAGATGAAATTTCCCTCTATGCGTTTACCACTAACTCTTTCTATTTTGTCTCTTTAATTTATTCAAACTTTCATACATTTGCATCAACCATACATTGTTTTATTATTAATAAAAGCAAGTTTCTAATAGTGATGATTTTATAAGTATCTTGTGAGTGTGAATTGTCTAATAATTTTAGAGTAAAGTTCTACCTTATATATTTTTGAATTGTCTGCTGCTTTTGGAATTTGATCATTATTCTTTATATGGAACTTTATAGCTTTAATCAATATTATAATTGTTTTAAGTTTTAAGATTTTATAATTAGCAATGCAGAATTCTCGAAAAAATTGCTTTAGTTAGGACTTGATCATTATTCTCCACTTGGAGGTTTACAACCTTAATTAAGGTTTTATATATATATATATATATATATATATATATATATATATATATATATATTCTCCAAATAGATTTTGTACAGCACCTGGTTGTTGAATCGGATTCGATGATGTTAATACAGATTCTAAGGAATAATTATCAGTGTCCTTGGTCTAATCAATAGTGAGGTTGAGCAGTGTCGTGAGATGTTTAGGGGGAGTATTCAGTTCAAGCATTATTACCGAGAAACTAATAAGGTCGCGGATGTTCTGATACGAATGGCACCAACCTTGTGATGCAACCCGTACAGAAAGGCAGGATCTAGAAGGTAGGGATTCACGTTGATGACAAACGAACGCAGCGGAATCACCTAAACCCGTTGATCACGTGGTCAACGAACCTCGGTATTGGTAGAAGACGCCACAATCTAGCGCGGTCCTAGATTGATAAGTCGATTTGAATACCAAAAAAATGAATCTAAGATATTCAAGGATGCTTCAATGAAGCTTTTGAGAGAACTCTCAAAGTAATTTTATTAATCATCAAAAAAACTCAATGTAAACAATGACATTAGGCTATTTGTAGCTGTGACTGACTCAGTAACCAACTAAAATTAGGCTATTTGTAGCGAGACCCCCGACAGCTCAGCGGAGGGACTAACTCAGTAACCAACTAAAATGCTATTGGGCCTAAGGCCCGCATGGCCGACACTAGGCTCAACATGAGCTAATCATAATCCTCACAGAAGGCCGTAATTAAGACAACATGTCTAGACTCGTTGAGCCTCTCGATGGCCTTTGGCTCTCCACTAGACTCTCGGGCCGCATGAACCAAGGTTTGTAACGCCTCTTTCAACCTTTTCGCGCGAGCGCGTGTCATAGGCCCCAATGGCACCTTCACTTGCTCCACTTGGATAGCCCTATTGACCTCCTCCTCATCATGTTCTGTCCAGTGAAGGTTGTGCTCATGTTAAGTCCTCAGTTTGTGTCTATGAACATGTAGCTGATTTACCAATACTAGGGGGAATATCAATTGTATAAGCTAGTATTTGAAAAGTACAAACATGTTAGTATTTGAAAAATCTCTGAAGGAAATCTCTTGGTTTCTCAGTATGACTATTTGTTAGTTTTATTGAAAAATTTAGGAAGCATTTCTTCTTTTTTTCGATAGATTCCAAGAACTTGTAGATTGTCATTCTCTTTTCAATCGAATGAGTTAGAGCATGTAGTTATGTCCACTACTTTCTTATGCTTCTTCGATGAAACAATTTGAATTGTCATCTTAGGCATACCTTTGTCTAAATAAAAGTATAACATCTTTTGACTAGCAAATTTCTTTTATTATTACAAATCATTGGCATTGACCATTAGTTTAAGAGGAAAGTTGCACAAAGATAACGTGTAAGACTATATTCCAAAATACGAACAAACATGAAGGATTACACTACAAATTGTTGAATTTGATCACTAGTTTTGATGATTATACAAACCAAATGATGATTAGTATTAATGATCTTGTGTAAGAATTATGTAAAAGTAAGAAATTAACATGTTGGGAATCACAGAATTTTAAAGCAAAGGAAATTACAAGTTCTCACAAACTATCGGACACTCAATACCAATACTGAACATTTGACAGATCGCAACAAACCAACGAATGCTCATGTCAGACGTAGTAACTAACTTTAAAGTGTCAGACGTCCAGAAGTTCTAAAGGCTAGTTTTTGGAACATTTAATGTTTGACCGTTGAAAGCTATTAAGGCACCATTTCTCAGCATCTATGTAAGGAGTAATTCTAGAATTGAACAAGGCTTTTGCCTACAATAATTGCAAGCTCTCAAGAGTGACTTTAGTTAGAAAATATTGTTCTTATACACTTGTGTTTGTTTGTGAAGTGAAAGCCTTGTAAAAGCTTTTCAAGTTTGAGTAAGTCATTCAATTTGTAGCTTTGTGAGGATTAACTAGAGGTAGTTGTAGAATCCTTTGGATCAGCCAAGGAGTGCTTGAGGTGAACAAAAAGGGTGATCCTTCTATTGTACAAGATTGATTTGCTTCACCAAATTGAAGAAACTTCATTAGTGGAACAAAACTTCAAGTTTGGTTAAACTTGAAAGTTGTTGCTTTGCACTTTCTTATCCCTTCTCATATTCTCTTATTTAGTTGTCTACTTGTTCTTCATTGCTTTATTCTACTTGATTATATTTGGTTGGTGTGTAAAAGAGTAATTTGATCACTTGGCAATTTGGTAAATTTTAATTGTGCAAAATTGCCTCTAATCCAACCAGATTTTTAATTAACCGAATTCGCCCCCTCCTCTTAAGTTGCTTTGAGATCTAATATAAACTATATCGAAGTATACTATAGCTTTTTTTTTGGACTAAGATTGATCTTTAGTCCAAATATTAACTCTATTTTTAACTTTTCAAATAATTAATAGGTAAATCTTATATACATTCACAATATATATACTAGCATTATTAGGTTTTTGCTACATGTGCAAAAATAAAGTTCAATGAAATTGCATGCATCCAAAGGTGCTAGTGTGTGCATGTGTGTATATTGTATACAAAGTTAATTCTTATTAATATAGCAAAATATTGATCATATCATCTTAATTTTTATGTAAACTTTTTTTTTTGAAAAATATAAACTCCTTTTATTCTTAAACCATTCAGTTACATGAGGGGGACTAGGCCTTACCTCAAGTGTGTACTACAACACCCTTTAATTTTTCTTACAGAGGGCAATCCCAATTGATCTAGTTTGACATCACCCCTAGCCAACTGTGGAAGTAGGCTTGTGTTATCATAAACACTAATATAATCCTGGGGATGAGCTACACCGTCGTTAGATAATTTATCAGCAACCTTGTTAGTCTCTCTATAACAATGCGAAAACATGTCAGGACCTGCAGTCAGTTGCCATATTTGCCTTATCTGTCTACGAATATGCCAAGGACATTAAAATCGCCGCTAGAGGATACCAATCAGCACCAACGAGTCAGATTGTACTCTAACCGGGGAGAGTCCCCTCTGGGAATAGAGGCACAGACCAATTAATAGAGCTAATGCTTCTGCATGCAAGCTTGTAACTTTCCCCATATACATAGAGAAAGTTAATAACAAACGATCAGAAGAGACACGCAAGATTCCTCCTTCTCCACCTAATCCCGGATTCCTCTTCGAGCAACCATCAGCATTAAGTGTTGGCACCTCCATCTCCGAAGCCTGCCACTGAACTAGCGCAAAGCAAAAAAGTGATGACGGCTGAGATATCATGTCAAAGAATTGGTGAAAAATTTGCGCAGCAATCGATTTTTGAAATTGAAGCTCAAAGGCCATTTTCACCTCGTGGAAGATAATCTAGCAGATATCTCCACTTCTCATCTTAGCCCCTTGAAGCACTGCTTTGTTCCTTGCCTTCCAAATATTCCAGCATATATAGGTCGGAAGAATTGAAACAACAAACCTTCTTGTGTTAGATCTATGCGACGATAGCCACCAAGCAACTAATCGTGCTCGTAAATTAAGATTGGACAAAAATAAGCCACATAGACTTTCAAAATGGTTCCAAATCTCCATCGCAAACTGCCCCATGGAGAATATATGCTCAATAGATTCCCCAACAGCTAGAGAGCAATAAAAACATTTTGACGGCAAATGAAAACCCAGACTACTTAAAGCATTGTCGAAAGGCAACCTCCCCACCAGTAGTCGAAGCATAAAAAAAGAGACTTTTAATGGGATCCTAACATGCCAAATTTTTGAATAAACCCAGGAGGAGTTGCGAGCTTGTCTTACCTCTTGGAACGCTGAAGACAAAGAGAAATCTCTTGATGCTGTCGGCATCCAGACAACCTCATCTAGGCTCCAATCATTCGGAATTGGGTATTGTAAAATAGCAGCAGTAATCTCTATTGGAACAACCCGAGACAATAAATTTGGGTCCCACTTCCCATTGACACTAAAATCCCCAAACGACAGTGCCAAATTTACGAAAACTTTTAGAAATAAAGCTCCATTTCCTTGCCAGTTGTCATGTCACAAGCTACAAGATCCCTCGTTTACCAGCTATCACATAGATAACTCCACTTGCCGACTTACATTGAGTAATCATTTCCAAGTTGCTGATAATCTCGAACTAAATTCCACTTGACAAGGGATGTTGCTGTCTACAATATTTTGCACGCAGAAAGGTTGCCCAAAGGGATGTCCCTGTTCGAAAGCTCCACTTTAGTTTATACAAAAGGCTGTATATACATCTTTAAGCAGCCGAAAGCCCACTCCACCTGTGACAGCCCCACCTTACCCTAAGGCGAACCAAAGGGTTCGGCGGACCGCCTGCCCAGCTCTCGCCAGGACTCGTTCACTCACATCAAAGAAAGTAAGATAAAGCCTCGAGAATAAGCGGAAACGAAACCCAGACTTGAAACATATACTTACATTTATCCCAAGTTCAACCAAATATACAGTCCCAAATGTATACATAAGCTTTAAATTCTTAGTACATTCCAACCCTAATCAAGCACTAGAACGAGATCAAAAGCCAAAACAATACAAAAGGCTAAACTATACTATACAGGTCTCTCGCCCTTGCTCGCAACCCCTGTTAAGGAAAACAAAAGACGTGGAATGAGCTAAAAGCCCAGCGAGGTTCTATATATTCAACTAAGCAATTAAACAAGGACATAAGCAGGTAACAACAAGTATCCAGATAACATTTACGATATAAAGCAAGAATAACACATTCATTCAAAGGATACAGAGTCATTCGTTCGTTCGTTCGTCGACCATCCATTCCTTCAATCATTTAGAAAAATTTCATTTGTCATTGAAAATCCCTCCGTCATTCTTGCCATTCATTCGTTCATTTCGTTCTTCCCCTTCTGGCCAGCGCACTGGCCAGTCCTTCCCAAACTTCATGGTCATACTCGAGTATACCAAACATTCACATTAACCCAGAGTCACTAATCGCCCGACCGAGTCCGCTTCTGGCTCGAGTTGACCAGTAACAAAAGGCAAAGGCCCAGTTCAGCCCGAAGGCTTACATTCATGCACAAGTAACATTTAATCATTCAATCATTGAAAATTTCACGTTCATTTAGGTCGAGTGCGATAAAGTACACACTCGCCTAGTAAAAATCATTTTTTTGCAATCATTGAGAACATTTAACATTTAATCAAGTATTTCAACTAGCCACATAGTCAATGAAACATAACGTATATAGAACACTCACCTAATTAAGCAAAATTACGTCCAAAGTATCCCTCCGGATATCAACTTTGGTCACCAAGAAACCCTAATAACAATCATGAGAAAATATTATGGCTCAACCATCAAAATGTCCAGTGAATCAAAGAAAATTCAAATAAAACGAGTACAAGGGGGAAATATGATTTTTTTTGAAAGTGAAAAGGGTGCATTTTGATCAAAGGAAATGAGTAACTAAAGGTTTTCCAAACCAAACATAGAATTAACCTCAAAAGAGTTTTGGAAAATTTCATCGGAAAATTTGGAACAGTGCCACGTCAGAATCCGGCCAGAACTTGGTCGGATACACGGCCGGATAGTGAACAGTAGTTTTTCCTCATTTTTCGTAAAACGTGTTTTTGGTTCAAAACTAACACATTTACAAAGAATTAATGTATAACAAGTATCTTGGTTAAAAATCATATGAAAAAGGTAGTCAAATACCTTGAATTCACACTTTAAAACCTTGCGCGTTAAAATTAGGTTTTGTGGCCGAGAAACCCTAGGCCACTCCTTTTGTTTCGGAACGAAAATGAACACGTATTTGAAGTTCAAAACTCGACAATTGGAACCAAACATTATGGTACAAATGGAAACGTACAATTGCAAGTAAAATGGCTCACATAACACTACTCAAGTGAAACTAAGAATGTCTAAGCAAGGAAGTTCAATCGCATTCCAAAATCACCTTTCAAACCTCATTTCCATTCACTCAAGTTCAAGAAAATAAACGGACAGCATTTCCCCTTGTTTTTCCTTAATTTCCATGCTACAACCCAACCACCAAATCATACCATTCAATCACAATTTCATATACAAACCATAATCTATCAAAGACCCTTAAAATGCAACCAATTGAAGCTTTACAACCAACCACCACAGGCCCTAATATTCCATCATAACTCAGCACACACAACTCCGATTCAGTTGATTCCAAAGCCATATGAAAGCTAAGATACAAGGCTACAACTCTTAAGAAGGCATCAAAAGCTAATTCATTCATCTTCCCAGCCAAAAGAGCCAATTACAGAGGCTGATTACCATTCTCGGACAGAAACAGGGCAGCAGGGGTAAAATAGTCATTTCACAGGCTACAGTGTTCCGATTGAGCTGAAATTTTACAGGCATAACCTACACTCAATTCTATACAACTTTCATGTTTTGAGCTAAGTCCAATTCGGCCTCCATCATGACCGAACAACACTGATCAGATTAGGGCAGAAACATTCACACTAAATCAGAAATCTAACCAACTCTCCACTAATCCACAAAATCATCCATTAATCATGTTAGCAAGCCACCATAGGCCACTAATTTACAACAATTGGAAACAAAAAGGATGTTCTTAGCAATCTTACCTTGAAACCTCAAAGAAAGTTGGTAGCTTAGACTTCCTCCTCCCAAAACAACTCCACCAAGGCCTTCAATTTCCCTTAGCTAGCACTTGTATGGTGTAGTTTTCAATTTGGTTGGTTAAAACTCAAGATTTGGGCAAGGATTGAAGCTAGAAATGGAAGAGGTTTTCCTTGTTTTTCTCTTCATGAAGTTCGGCCAAGGCAAGGGAAAATGAGAGGAAAATTGGTCAAAAATTTGGTTTGAAGAAAGTTAATCTTCTTGGTCAAAGTCCAACTTCCAATCAAAACATGACACATGGCCTCTTGAAGTTTCTAAGCTTATCTATTCTCCTCCAATGATTCAAGTAGCTAACTAACCTCTAATTATCTTCTAACACCATGTAGAATAATATCACTTAGTATTTCATCACCTAATCGGCAAAATTATATCGCACTAGCGGGCCCCACATCGAACAAATGCACTTCAAGTTACGTACACTAACTTATACTAGGAAAATGATTTAAAAATTGTACTTACTTGTAAAATGTACAAAACATTTAATATTTTCAAAGAATAGTATAAAATATAGGCAAAGAAATAAAATAATACTTGAAAATGTGAAAATTTTCGGGTTCTCACACCACCCTCCTCCTTTAGATAGCATAGCTGAGACCATCGAAGCCAGTGATGTTTGGGTTCCTCATGATTGCATCCCACAGAAAATTAGAGCAGACCTTCTTAATAATTCTGAACACAGAAGCAGGCATAACCGCAGTAGATAACAAATGCATTGGGATAGAAGATAGCATATGCTTAATGAGAATGATCTTCCCTCCTGTCACAAATAAGACCGGTGACAGTGGATCTCCCTGCCATAAGCCCCTACTTGATTTGAAAATTTCATACGATGCTCCATTAATGATAACCGAGAACCATACATTGGAAACTAGCCTCTAAACCATGTCGATGAACCTTTCCCCGAACCCAAAGCTCCTTAGGACATTAACAAGAAAATACGAAAAGACACGATCATACACCTTAGACATATCTAGCTTTAATGCTACATTGCCCTCTCTAGATGCTTTCCAAAAAATCGACATCATCTCTTGAGTTAGTAAATAATTTTCTGTTATATTACGACCCTTAACAAAACCAATCTGCTGGGGTGAAGCAATTTTTGGCAAAACAACCGCCAGCCTATTGTCTAAGATTCTAGACAAAACTTTATTAAAGAAGGTGCACAGGGTAATAGGTCTAAATTTTGAAAAGTCCTGAGAATTCGATACTTTTGGAATCAAAATAATAGAGGTAAAGGTAATAAAATGAGGTAACTCTGTACCACAGAAAAAACTTAATACCGCATTATAGATGTCTTGAGCCATAACTTTTCATGCAAAAGTAAAAAACTTACCCATGAAGCCATCAAGACTAGCCGCACTCTCGCCGTCCATGTTAAAGATCACTCGTCTAACCTCTTCCATAGTCGAGATCTCCTCCAACTGCAGATTATCCGCCTCCGTGACAATGGATGGAATTAAATGCAATAACTCGGATGAAGAAACCACTGAGTCAAAATATAGCTCAGAGAAATAGCGCACTGCTTCATTTGAAATATCTTCGTCCGTGTCCACCCAAGTCCCATTCATATCTTTTATCCGATGAATTGCCCCTTGCACTTTCCTTTGCTTGACGATAGCATCAAAGAAACTTAGAATTGTAGCCTTGTGGTGGAACTACTTAATGCGAGCCTTTTATTTTCAAAATTACTCCTCGATAGCTAGTGCATGTCGCAAATCCGCTTGACATCTATTCAGGTCCGCCTGCGCCTCAAGCGACTCTTCATCTTCCATTCGCACTTCTGCCTTTAATACTGACTCTTCTGCCTCCCGAATAACATCAAAAACATTTCCAAAAACCCATTTTATTCCACTCCTGAATGGCCCTCCTCGCAGCCAGCAATTTGGAACACAAAACTTCATGGGCGAGCCACAAACATTTATCTGCCAGGCTGCTTGAATCACTTCCAGCAGTGATGGTTTGGACGTCCAAATGTTCAAGAATCTAAACGTATGGGGCTTGTTATCTAGCCGAGACGTGAAGGAGATTTTCAATGGTGCGTGATCGAAGGGATGTCACGTTAGGTGGGTTACAGAGATTGCCGAAGATAAACCTGAACATTCCCAGTTGATTAGTAGCCTATCCAGCCTCTTCCATATTTTAGCCCTACCACGACGGTTATTACACCAAGTGAAGCTAGATCCAGAGAATCCCGCATCAAACACTTCGGCCTCTTCAATAAATGTCATGAACTCCAAGCCTTCCAAACTAACAAAGGATTGGCCTCCTCTCTTTTCATTAGGTGACAAAATGACATTAAAATCCCCACAGATACACCATGGCATTGACCTCGACTTATCTTCTAATAATGCCTGCCACAACTCTCATCGTTTTTCCGCTATGCACTTTGCATGCACAAAAGAGAAAATCACTGATTTGGGTAACCATGCATGCTGAACTAGCAAAAAGATATGTTGATCAGAATTTCCAACTGTGGAACATACAAAAGGTAAGCTATAAAATACCCACAGATCCCCTGACAGATTTACAATCACTAAATCGAATGGCAATCACAACCGAATTGACTCAATTTTAACAGCATCAAGTTTTGGTTCACATATGACCACAAACTTAACAGCATGCACATGTATTAACTTAATTAGCTGTCTTAGGTTTGGGGGTTTAGACACCTCTCTAATATTCCAAAATATCCCATTAATCATGATTCAGAACTTGGAAAGAGTTGTTGGATGAAGTTGAGTAGGAGCGAAGCTGCCTATCCGAAGGGAAACAAGCCTACACTCTTTTCCTTTTCACTTGCTTGAAGCCCTGCTCAAGTATTGTGGATTGATCAATATTCAAAGTCGAGAGTGGGGAGGCCTGCGAGTCTTCTTGAGGGGCAATGGCTCACGGGGATAGATTACTTGCCACAATAGATAAGTCGACCACAACCTCTGCATTTAGAACCTCTAAACATGCACCTTCACCAGCCAGCGCAACGTTAGTAACCATCAGATTATGTTCACGACAGTCACCCTCAACAACTGCACTAATGTTTTCAGCCTCAGATTTTCACCAACCACCACATGGACTGATGATCCATCATTCATTCCACTATCAGGTGCGATACTTGCTGGGGCTAAATTCGATAAAGTTGCTAGCTGAATAGCCCATCAGTCTCAACCTGATCAGTTTTCCCTCCCATTATCATATTTTCTTGACCACCCTTTGCCCCAAGTATTGTTTGGTCCTCACTAAAACCACAGCAGCCTTCGCGAGCCACTAGAGATATTTCGCCAGCTACATCCAGATTTGAAACAGGGATCGATACACTCAAACCCTTGTTGGCAGTCACCTCCATCGTGGATGTTCTAGCAACCTGCTTGGGCAGTTACTGCATCCTTGGGTTGTGTTTGCTATGCTTAACAGCCATAAAATTCGAATTCTCTTTCCTGCATTCCTCAATCAAATGGCCCAATCGCCAGCAAGAGGAGCAGTATTTGGCCAGGTCCTCGATCAATATTCATTGCCAAAAAACGCCCTCTCCTTCCGCAGCCACCCATACCCGAGGGTTGTGAGGATTTGAAATTTATTTTATATTTTATTTTATTCCTATGAATAGATTTTCTTTACTTTACTTTATTGCCTTAATTTCCTAAATATTTTTATAAGAGAGTTAAGATTTTTAATCATTTTTTTCCATAAGTTAGTACATGTTAAGTTCGTAGTGCATTATGGAAGTGGGACTCACTAGTGAGGTGTGTGCGATAAATTTTAAAGATTAGGAGGAGTTTTGTACAAAGGGATATTATTTTATAAGGTGTTAAGGGATAATTAGCGATTGGCTAGATATTTTCGTATTTGAAAGACATTAGATGCGGATTAACCTTGGAGTGTCATTTGTCAACAAAGCCATGGAGCTTTGACTTGGACCAAGACCATTTTTAGCCTTTAACAAAAAAAAATTGACCAAAAACCCTTCATTCTTCTTCTCCTTTTGGCTATCTTCAACTTCAATTCTTGCTTGAATCCTAGAACTTTCATCCAAAGCTTGCAAACCACTCCATAAAAAGTGACACTTAGGAAGGATTAAGGACTTTGGTGGAGAGATTTGGGAGAAAGAAGCTCTTGGGTTGCATTTCTTCATAGGGTTTTAATGTAACCATGTCCAGAAATCATCTCTTCTCTTTTCACTTGCATATGAGTAGATTTAAGACTTGATTTTGGTAGATATCTTGGAAATTTTCATAGTTTGTGTAGTAGTTGGAAAATTCCAACTTTGAATGAGAAATTTCAGCTTTGATATATTACTTTGAGCTTGGGTATGATCTAGTAGTTTGCCATGTGAATTTTCTAGTTTTTATATGTTATCTTGACTTCATTATAGAAATTTTCAGCTTGTAGAGGTGAATTTCAGTTTAGAGTTAACATTTTTCCAGCTTTATTATGGTTGTTTTTGAGCTAAATAGTTGTCTATTTTGGGTGGCTTTGTGGCCTTAAACAAGTGTCCTTTATAGCCTATGACTTGTAGTCTTGATTGAGGATGGTTTGCCATGAAATTAAGTGTTGAGTTTGGAAGGGAAAGTTAAGGAAATAAGGGGAAGTGCTGCTGAAATTTTGTTTCCCTCTTTCTTGTGATATGAGTGTTGTCAAAGGGGTGATTTTGGGTTGGTTTGGACTTAGGTTACTTATGATTGCTTGAATCCACCTTGGTAGTGACGTATAAGCTGAAATTTTGTCAAAAATCATGTATAAAATAAGAGAACAAGTAATAGTTTCTTCTAGCATGCTCTCTAGTTTCGTTTGCCCAACTCTAAACTCGAGATTGGTTAAGTTGTGCGTATATCTTACGTAAATTTTGCTAAGCTTTATGAGTTATAAATATCTAATTTTCCTCTTTTGGTCACTCACATCTTTTGAGTCTAAGTGTTTTTTTTTCACACTAATAACTTACTTGAATCATAGCCCTAGTATGCACCTGGATAGTTTTCGATTGGCACTTTCAAATTTGTCTTTGAACTTTATGTTTTGAGAGGCCAAACTTGGATAGCCGTATGGCTCATAGTTGAGTCTAAAGTATGCATTTCATTAACCCAAGTTTTGAATGGTCGGACCATGACATCTTGTCTTGGTTACTTTTAGGATTTGACGGTGGAACGAGCACAATCCGAGGTCGAACGTTTAGCGTTGCTCTACTTTAAAATGGTGAGTGTACTACTTGCATGACTTGTTGCTTAAAGTGAACTACTTGTGACTGAAATTTATGAGTTGTATAATTGTGACTTGGTTTAATCTGGACTAGACGGTCTATTTGACTGCTTGACTGGTCTACTGTTCATTTGAAATCTGTTATTTGTGCATGAATTTGATGTCGTTTGGAGCCCAATATTCAATGACCTTACTGTGAATTTGAGCTCAAACCTCATTGGTAGTTAATCAATTGAGCTAGCAAGGGCTTTGTCGAGGTAGATTGACGAACTATGAGGAAACTGTCACTGATTTACTGAATACTTGATTCTTCTGATATTTGGTATACTTGAGTATTACCATCACTGTTTCTATTTGATGTTTAGGTCCGGTAAGGGGTATGTTTGGTGAACGAAAATTGGTGTAAAGCGGGGATCTACGATCAATGTTTTGCTTCTCTAAATGTTGACGGAATATCAACGGGCTTGGATCAAGCTAATGCGATTGGAAATTTGGCTCTTGAGAGCCATCTATATCCTTTTACTTGAAATACTTTGTGTTAGTTGTGGTGATTACTATTCTCCCTAATTGATGCTTATATGTGATAGATTAAAGTTCGAACTATGTGATTTTCGACTGTGTGACCCTGTGGTACCTCATTGGGCGAAAGCTCACTTTGTCACATTTGTTTTCCTTACAGGGGCCGAAGTTGTGGGAATGTGATTTTTGGGGAAGAGTTGAGCTAGTTATAGCTTTTTGGCATTTTGTTTAAGCTCCTCTGTAATAGTAACCTTATATGTATTTGTATAAGATTGAACACTTTGGTATGTACCTTTTGAAATTAATTGTGCGTTTTAGTACCTTTTGTGAATGTTGGATTAGTTAGTCCTGACGAGAGTTGGATAGGCAGTGTGAGAACTCGAGGAAGAAAATCCGGTTTTAGGGTTTTATCGATTCTCGTGCACACATTTTCTATATTTTCTTTATTATAATCATTTTATACATATTTTATAAGTAAATATAGTTTTTAAGTCATTTTTCTAGTATAAGTGAGTTCACGAGAAATTTGGAGCGAATAGCGGATGTGGGACCCGCTGTGCGTTAAGTGAGAGAAATTCGGCCAATTTAGGTTAAGTTTTGCAGAAAGGCATTTAATTAATGAGTGCTAAGAGATAATTAGAGGTTGGTTAGATACTTGATCATTTAGTGAGCTAAAGGATAAGAAAGAAATCTAAAAAGATGCCAAGTGTCGCGACGGGATTGGGCCAAGTTTGCCTAACTTTCTTACAACTTTACTAAAAGCTAAATTTGACCAAATCATCTTCATTCTTCAAGCATCTTGGCCGAAACTTTTGAGGAAAAAAAAGAAAAGAAAGCTTCAACTTTTCTTTCAATTTCTTGTCCAAATCTTGAAAACCAAGCCGAATAAAAATCCGAATTCCTCCGTAGAAATCGCTTATTAAGAAAGATTAAAGGTGCTAGTGGAGTGATTTTACAGGGAAAGCTCTTAAGTTGCTACCTTTTCTTGGATGATTAAGGTATTTTGCTTGAAACTTCACTTTTGTTCATAATAATGATGAATTTAGTGGTTTATAACGGTTAAGGAGCTTGATTATGGCTAGTTTCATGGATTAAAGTGAAGTTTGGTGAATTTATTATTTTCTTGGGAATTTTTCTGTTTTCCTATTATAATTATGATTGGCTTGGATTGATGGGCTTAATATGGTGTAATTTTGAGGTTATTATGCGATAAATTATAGCGAATTGCGGAAAATTTCCAGCTTTGTGCGGAAAATTTTCAGCTTTCCATGGAAATTTTCAGCTTTAGGGTTTGTGAATTTGGGGCTTTCTTATGGTTGCCTATTGAGCTTGAAATTTGGCTATGATTGAAGGGTATTGTGACCCTAATGATGCTGTGTATTTACTAGTTTTATGGTTGATATAAGAAATTGCTGTTGGTTTGGATGCATTTGAGTGATTGTTTGATAGGGTGGAAATGCTGAATTTAAGGGGAAATGGCTGTTCGATTTTCGAGAAACTGGGGCTTTATGAATCTAGGGCAAGAATGAGTGAATGTGAAATGCTTTAGGGTTTTCTTGAACTTTTAACCCTAAATTCGATGTGTTTTTCCATTTTGAGCTATAATTGAAGCTATATTTGAATTTTGCTCTAGGATCTATTTAAGAGATACTCGATCCGTATTTGAGTTTCAATTGCATCTTCTTGATTGTTATAGGACGTGTGGGTGATCCAAGCATCCGCCGGACGGGAAATCTGTGAATTACCTTCCTTTTGAAGTGGTGAGGTACTATTGCATGATTTAGATGCCTAAGTGGTTATTTGTCCTTGAACTGTGAACTAAGTGACTGTGAACTGTGCATGACGAGAGTGTACTTTATCGCTCTCTTCTCTTACTTGTATAACTGCTTTCCGATATACTTGAGAAATTGCACTGTGTATGACCTGAATCATGGGCATGCGCCCTACCACTGTACTGTGATAACTGAGCTCAGCCCTAGTGGAAGTACTCTGAGTCCGAGGCCAGCAAGGGCGCGGTCGACTAGGCAACAACCATAGGGTCACTGTGTTGTCGAGTGGAGTGTATCTCCTCGACCCTACGGTATACTCGAGTATTACCTTCTTAATCACTGTGAGGTGTTCGGGCCCGGTAAGGGGAATGTACGGTGGAAGGACTGGGAGTAAAGTGGGGTCTACGGTCATGTTACTTTCTTTAACGTTGACGGAGGGTCAACGAGGTGCGATCAAGAACTGAATGGGGAAACTGGCTCCTGAGAGCCACCCGTATCCTTTTATTTGAACTTGTTATGGCACTTTTATTCTATGTGTGGTTGTTAACTGAGCTTGTTACTTGTGAATTTGGGGCTGCATGATTGTTAGTACCTCATTGGGCGAAAGCTCACCCCCGTTACCTTTGTTTTCCTTACAGGCAAATTTTTGGGAAATATGATTTTGAGAAGCGAGTTGAGCTAGTGAAATAGTTTTGTTTCTTTGTTTAGCTCCTCGCCAGTAGAAACCTAATGTATCTTACTTGAATATCCTTTTGGATTGTAATTTTGGCAACATGTATATGTAAATGGTCCTTCATGTGTAATGATATTATATGTTGGGAATGTATGTTTCGCCCTATCTAAGGGTCTTTTGCACTTGGTTTCGCGTGTGTGACCGTTTAGTAGTCCTGGCGAGAGCTGGGCAGGCAGTCCGCTGATACCCTAGGGTACGCCCTAGGGAGAGGTGGGGCTGTCACAGTTGGTATCAGAGCTTAGGTTAGAAATAACCTGGGCGAACCTGATTCTTAGAACTTTTGGGATTATATTAGGCTATGTTTAAGTGTATTATTACCTCTAAGTTGTAATCTATGTATATCTATAGGTTGGATGGAGCTAGTGGGAGTGGAGGCGGGCCACCTCGGAGGCCTTTTCGTGTTATTGACTATGAGGAGACACCTGGAGGACCGATGAGACGTTGGAGTACGGCCAGTCGGACTAGGCGTTGTACTCGTTGCCAGCACTACTCATACGCCGACCATTGGTTGTGGCCGTTTAGGTGAGCGGAGGCGACTTAGGCGTGCCGCCGCCCGAGACCATACTGAGCTGCAGCGACTGAGAGGCGTTGCTAGGATGCAGGCCGATCGGATTGGGGAGCTCCAGGGGGATATAGCCATGGAGCAAGAGCGGACGAACGCCTTCGCGACCAGTTACAGGTGGTTAACGACCGCCTTACTAGAGTGGTCGAGAGGTTAGGGACCGGTCCGGGGGCATTATTAATGAGTGTGGTGCCTGATTCAGGAGGTGATTGGCGCTAATGCGCCAGGGGGAGCTCCAGGGAGGGAGGTGCCCCTAGCTCTAGCTCTGGCTCCGAGGGGAGTCGATTGGCTCAGTAGAGAACTAGGTTGAGTTCGAGCCATGTTTTGATCCTTATGTGAGGAATACCTAGGAAAGCTTAGTGAGCTTTTTGTACTTTTGGGACCTAGGTTGTACATTGTACTTTTGGATGACCTCACTGCTTTTCTGGCTTGTTTTGTAAATATTTGACTGACTGTTACTGTATGACTTGTTTGCTATATTGTGATATATGTACAGTTGCTTGTATTTGGTGTCCTTGCTACTAGTGTTTATTTTTATGTACATATTGCTTGCTTTGATATCGTGTATATTTTCAACCCTAGAGTGGGTGAATCAATGGAGGGTACTCGTAGTGGACGAGGCCGTGGTCGTGGACTAGGCAACCCCTCGAGGAGGTACTCGAGTGCCTGTGCCTGAATAATCCTGAGCCTAGGAATGACTAACGCTCAAGTAGCTACTGCTATAGAACGAATGACTGATCTATGGCCCACGTAGTGGAGCATCAGGGCCAAAACCCTAATCCTCAACCGAAAACCCTGGAAACCCTGTGGAGAGCGAGGATAGAGCTCTCGAACGATTCCAGAAATTCGCCCCACCAAAGTTTATAGGAGGGCCAGATCCAGATGTGGCCGAAGGTGGTTGGAGAAAATGGTGAATTTTTGCCGCTTTGCACTATACTGAGGAGCGGCAAGTGACTTTTGCTATTTTTCAACTGGAAGGGGCCCCGTTCTGGTGGAATGTTATAAGGCAGAAGTGGGAACGAGAATTGACCCCAAGGACGTGGGTAAACTTCATGAGGGAGTTCAATGCTAAGTTTTTCCCTCCTTAGTAAGAAAAGAAAGAGGAAGAGTTTATACGCCTTCGCCAAGGAACCCAGACTGTGCCGAGTACGAGAGCCAATTCACTCGGTTGTCTAAGTTTGCCCCTGAACTAATCATGACTGAGCAAGGCGAATAGACGTTTTATCCAGGGCTTGAACGTTGAGATCCAGAAGGACTTAGCTGTAGCCCGAATTGATGCCTTTAGTGACGCAGTGGAGAAGGCTCAACGAATTGAGGATGCTAGGCTACAAGTGCGAAATTTCCAGGCTAGGAAACGGGGATTTACTGGAGTAGCTCTGGATATGGAGATAAGGGTACCCCTCCCAAGTTTGGAAGGGGAACTGGAGAGGAGACTGCCGGGGATGTCGAGGGGAACCCCGTCGAGAGGTGGCCAGTTGGTCGAGGCCAACAAAGGGAAATTTCCAGGGAGGTCCAGTTTCTGCATTCCGTGGTTCCTGCGGGTATTGCGGAAAACGAATCACACGGAAGATAATTGTTGGAGGAAGGAAAGGAAGTGCTTACGCTGTGGAAGTGCGGAGCACCAAATTGCCAACTGTCCAGTCTTACCGCGAGAGGCGAGAGGGACTCCGCAACCATCGAAGGCCAACCTGGACAGTTAAGGGGAAGGGACGAGATCGAAGGTGCCAGCTCGGGTGTATTCCCTTGAGCAACATCAGTCCCTGACTCCTCTGGGGTCGTAGAAGGTACGATCCCTGTTTTCCACCGTTTAGCTAGGATTTTAATCGACCCTGGTGCTACCCATTCCTTTGTTAACCCTGATTTATGTGTGGAGTTGATATAAAACCTGTTAGCCTACCATATGATTTGGAAGTTAGCACTCCTACGGGAACAATGCTTACTTACTAGTGTAATGTATGCTAATTGTGAAATTTGGGTAGGAGAGAGAAAACTCTTTGGGATCTTATCAGTTTAGCTCTTAAGGGGTATGATATTATTTTGGGTATGGACTGGTTAGTTAAGTATAATGCCCAACTTGACTGTAAAAGGAAGGTGGTAGAACTTCATATACCTGGAGAGGCAACTTTAAGGTTAGATGTAAGGGGAATTTAGCCTCATCTGCATTGCTTTCGGGTATTCGGGCTAGAAAACTCCTAAGTAAAGGAGCGCAAGGGTTTCTCGCTTTTCTTATAAACACTCCCACTGATAAGTTGAAGGTAGAAGATGTACCAATAGTTAGGGAATATCCGGACGTGTTTCCTGATGAATTAGCAACCCTACCGCCGGAAAGAGAGATAGAATTCAAAATTGACTTGCTACCAGGGACTTCACCTATCTCTAAAACCCCTTATCGGATGGCCCCTGCTGAACTTAAGGAGTTAAAGTGCAATGCAAGACTTATTAGAGCGAGGGTTTATCCGAGAGAGTGGATCTCCATGGGGAGCTCCTGTACTGTTTGTTAAGAAGAAAGACGGGAGTTTGCGGTTGTGTATAGATTACGAGGGTAAATAATGTGACGGTTAAGAATAAGTATCCACTGCCCCATATTGATGAGTTGTTTGACCAGTTGCAAGGAGCAGTGGTCTTTTCGAAATTAGATCTCCGCCAGGGGTACTACCAATTGTTGATTAGGAAGGAGGATGTACCTAAAACTGCGTTTAATTCAAGATATGGGCATTTGAGTTCGCAGTTATGCCTTTCGGACTGACCAATGCCCCTGCTGCCTTCATGGACTATGCATAGGGTTTTTAAACCTTATTTGGATAGATTTGTGGTTGTTTTCATTGATGACATCTTGGTTTACTCAAAGTCACGAAGAGGAGCATGAGCAACACCTAAAACTCGTTTTACAAACCCTAAGAGAGCACCAATTGTACGCCAAGTTTAGTAAGTGTGAATTTTGGCTGGAGAAAGTTTCTTTCTTAGGGCACGTAATTTCACGAGAGGGCATCACAGTCGATCCGGCGAAAGTAGAAGCAGTAACTGAGTGGAAGAGGCCGGAAAATCCCACTGAGGTTCGAAGCTTTCTAGGGTTAGCTGGGTACTATCGGCGATTTCTTAAGGATTTTTCAAAACTTGCCGGTCCTTTGACCGACTTGACAAAAAAATGATCGTTTTATGGGATGCTAGGTGTGAAGATAGTTTCCAAGAATTGAAACGACGGTTAACTAGGGCTCCTATTCTAGTTTTGCCTAATGGTACCGGATAATTTCACTGTATATACGGATGCTTCGAGGGAAGGTTTGGGGTGTGTACTGATGCAGAATAAGAGCGTGATTTCCTTTGCCTCTAGGAAACTAAAACCTCACGAGCAAAACTACCCAACTCATGACTTGGAACTAGCTGCAGTTGTATTTGCCCTGAAGAAATGGAGACACTACCTGTACGGGGTGACCTTTGAGGTTTATACCGACCACCAGAGCCTTAAGTACCTATTTTCCCAAAAAGAATTAAATATGAGGCAACGACGGTGGATGGAATTCTTGGAGGACTATGACTGCTCAATTAACTACCATCCGGGGAAAGCAAATGTAGTAGCTGATGCTTAAGTCGGAAGGCTCAAATAGCTGGGTTAATGGTTAAGGAATGGGAGATGTTAGGAGCAGTTAGTGAATGGAACCCTAGCTTGAAACATCAAAGGGTAATTCTTGGAAATGTCCGAGTAACCTCTGTATACTAGATCGAATTAAAGAGGCCCAGGAGGAGGATCGATGGTACGAAAATGGAGGGAAAAGGTGGAGAAAGGGGAAACACCTGATTTAATTTGAGTCCTGAAGGAATTTTTAAAGTATCGGAATCGGTTAGTGGTGCCTAAGAATGAATCATGAAGAAAGAAATTTTGGAAGAGGCTCATCGGTCGAAGTATACAATCCACCCAGGCAGTAGCAAGATGTACAAGATTTAAAGGAACATATTGGTGGGATAATATGAAAGAGAGATTGCCCAGTACGTGCAGACCTGTCTCATCTGCCAACAAGTTAAGGCTGAACACCAAAAACCCTCCGGATTGTTACAACCTCTTGAAATACCTGAGTGGAAGTGGGAAAATATCACATGGACTTTGTTCTGGGTTGCCAAGGACGCAAAAGGACATGATGCCGTTTGGGTAATTGTAGATCGGTTAACCAAATCAGCTCATTTCTTACCTGTGAACATGAAGTACTCTGGAGAAGTTGGCTAGCTATATAGGATGAAATTGTGAGATTACATGGAGTCCCTGTGAGTATAGTTTCGACGAGATCCGCGTTCGTGTCTAGGTTTTGGCAGAAATTTCAAGAACCTTGGGAACTAAACTCAACTTTAGCACCACCTATCACCCCCAGACAGATGGACAGTCTGAAAGAACAATTCAAACCCTCGAGGATATGTTAAGGACTTGTATCTTGGATTTTGGGGGTAGTTGGGGACAACACTTGACCTTAGTAGAGTTCGCCTACAACAATAGCTACCATCGTCGATTCAAATGGCTCCGTATGAAGCTCTTATGGACGAAGGTGTCGTTCACCATTTATTGGGATGAAGTGGGAGAAAGAAAAG
The DNA here is from genome assembly GCA_023065735.1 of Coffea humblotiana. Taxonomy (NCBI): domain Eukaryota; kingdom Viridiplantae; phylum Streptophyta; class Magnoliopsida; order Gentianales; family Rubiaceae; genus Coffea; species Coffea humblotiana. The sequence goes on along the minus strand of JACYVW010000089.1, from coordinate 3,416 downwards.
CTCTAGATCCAACGATTATTCCGTGGATGGAGGATGCACAAGAAAAGGTTAAGCTGATACGTCAAAGACTCCAGACCGCTCAAAGCCGACAAAAGAGCTACGCCGACAACCGAAGGAAAGATTTGGAGTTCGAAGTTGGAGACCGTGTTTTTTGAAGATTACTCCATTACGAAGTGTCACGACGGGTAGAGGAAAGAAACTTCAACCTCGATTTGTAGGACCCTTCAAAATTCTCCAAAGAATTGGAAAGGTGCGTATCGACTGGAGTTACCATCAAGCCTATCTAGAATCCATGACGTTTTCCATGTTTCGATGCTCAAGAAATACCATCCTGATCCAACCCACGTTTTACAACCGGAGGAACTCGAAATAGATGAAACCCTTACCTACGAGGAGAAACCTGTGCAATGCTTGACGAAAGGTTAAAGAGCTTGAGAAACAAACAAATCCCTCTAGTGAAGGTCTTATGGAGGAACCATGAAGTAGAAGAGGCAACCTGGGAGTGGAGGAAGAAATGCAAAAGATACCCTGAGCTGTTTAGTAACCCAGGTGAGTAATTTCGAGGACGAAATTCTTTAAGGGGGAGAGAGTGTGAGAACTCGAGAAAAAAAATCCGGTTTTAGGGTTTTATCGATTTCGTGCACACATTTTCTATATTTTCTTTATTATAATCATTTACATATTTTATAAGTAAATATAGTTTTTAAGTCATTTTTCTAGTATAAGTGAGTTCACGAGAAATTGGAGCGAATAGCGGATGTGGGACCCGCTAGTGCGTTAAGTGAGAGAAATTCGGCCAATTAGGTTAAGTTTGCAGTAAGGCATTAAATTACTGAGTGCTAAGAGATAATTAGAGGTTGGTTAGATATTGGTCATTAGTGAAGCTAAAGGATAAGAAAGAAATCAAAAAGGTGCCGTGTCGCGACATTGGGCCAAGTTTGCCTAACTTTCTTACAACTTTACTAAAGCTAAATTGACCAAAATCATCTTCATTCTTCAAGCATCTTGGCCGAAACTTGAGGAAAAAAAAGAAAAGAAAGCTTCAACTTTTCTTCAATTTCTTGTCCAAATCTTGAAATCCAACCGATAAAAATCCGAATTCCTCCGTAGAAATTGCTTATAAGGAAGATCAAAGGTGCTTGTGGAGTGATTTTCAAGGGAAGCCTAAGTTGCTACCTTTCTTGGATTAGGTATTTTGCTTGAACTTCAATTTTGTCCATAATAATTGAATTAGTGTTTATCGGTTAAGGAGCTTGTTTATGGATGATTTTGGATTAAAGTGAAGTTTGGTGAATTTATTATTTTCTTGGGAATTTTTCTGATTTCTATATAATTATGATTGGCTTGAATTGATGGCTTAATATGGTGTAATTGAGGTTATTATGCGTAATTATAGCGAATTGCGGAAAATTTCAGCTTTGTGCGGAAAATTTCAGCTTTCTATGGAAATTTCAGCTTTAGGGTTTTGAATTTGGGGCTTTCTTATGGTTGCTATTGAGCTTGAAATTGGCTATGATTGAAGGGTATTGTGACCCTAATGATGTGTATTTACTAGTCTTATGGTTGATATGAAATTGTGATTGGTTGGATGAATTTGAGTATTGTTTGTAGGATGGAAATGCTGAAATTTAGGGGAAATGCTGTCCGATTTCGAGAAACTGGGGCTTTATGAATCTAGGTTAAGAATGAGTGAATGTGAAATGCTTTAGGGTTTTCTTGAACTTTTAACCCTAAATTTGATATATTTTCCATTTTGAGCTATAATTGAGCTATATTTGAATTTTGCTTTAATGATCCGTTTAAGAGGTACTCGACCGTATTGAGTTCAATTGCATTTTCTTGATTGTTATAGGACGTGTGGGTGATCCAAAGCATCCGCCGGACGGAAATCTGTGAATTTTTTGAAGTGGTGAGTGTACTATTGCATGATTTAATGCCTAAGTGACTTACTTGTCTTGAAACTGTGAATAAGTGTGTGAACTGTGCATGAGACGAGAGTGTACTTTACCGCTCTCGTTCTCTTACTTGTATAACTGCTTTCATATACTTGAGAAATTGCACTGTGTATGACTTGAATCATGGGCATGAGCCCTACCACTGTACTGTGATCACTGAGCTCAAAGCCCTAGTGGAAGTTACTCGAGTCGAGCCAGCAAGGGCCGGTCGACGGTAACACCATAGGGTCACTGTTTGTCGAGTGGAGTGTATCTCCTCGACCCTACGGTATACTCGAGTATTACCTTCTTAATCACTGTGAGGTGTTCGGGCCCGGTAAGGGGAATGTACGGTGGAAGGAACTGGGAGTAAAGTGGGGTCTACGGTCATGTTACTTTCTTTAACGTTGACGGAGGGTCAACGGGTGCGAAAGAACTGAATGGGGAAACTGGCTCCTGAGAGCCACCCGTATCCTTTTATTTGAACTTGTTATGGCACTTTTTTCTATGTGATGGTTGTGAACTGAGCTTGTTACTTGTGAATTTGGGGCTGCATGATTGTTAGTACCTCATTGGGCGAAAGCTCACCCCCGTTACCTTTGTTTTCCTTACAGGCAAATTTTTGGGAAATACCTGATTTTGAGAAGCGAGTTGAGCTAGTGAAATAGTTTTGTTTCTTTGTTTAGCTCCTCGCCAGTAGAAACCCTAAATGTATCTTACTTGAATATCCCTTTTGGATTGTGAATTTTGGCAACATGTATATGTAAATGGTCCTTCATGTGTAATGGATATTATATGTTGGGAATGTATGTATTCGCCCTATCTAAGGGTCTTTTGCACTTGGTTTGCGTGTGTGACCGTTTAGTAGTCCTGGCGAGAGCTGGGCAGGCAGTCCGCTGATACCCTAGGGTACGCCCTAGGGAGAGGTGGGGCTGTCACAGGCAGTCCGCTAACCTTTAAGGTACGCCCTAAGGGAAGGTGGGGCTGTCACAAGGGCAAATTAGTTTTAGCAAATCCACCTCTATGCAAACTCGAGCCATACTAGGCCGCAAGCCTAATGCATTGGCCGAGTCCAAGAAAAGAGGTTTACCAACTGGAGATAGTATAGAAAACAATGAGTTTTTCTCAAAGTAGTGCACAGGAAGGGCCGGCAGTGATACCCAAACAGGGACCAAAGCCAATTCCTTCTGCACATGAAAATTCCTCGTCCAACGAAAAACACGCATCGGATATTTCCCCAATTGCCAAATCCTACGCATCCAAATAGGATTGAAATCTGCCTCAACTGTGCACTTAATTAAGACATGTCTATAGTACATTAAGCCAATGAAAATATGATCCCTTAGGTTTAGCGCAGAAAAAAACTTTTGAATTTTCGCTAATGTCGGACGTCCATGGGAGAATTTACCCACCAATGCCAAGCGAAAAAGTGTCGCCAACTTGTCCACATCATCTTTGGAGAAGACAACAGCCGCCTCTTCC
>JACYVW010000088.1:0-157743 GCA_023065735.1 Coffea humblotiana | reverse complement strand
TAGTTCCCCCGTCTGCCTCTGTCAAACTTCTGTTGACCACTCAATTTTTTCTCTTTCCCGGTTGCCCTCATGCTACAGTCAAGGGTTGGTTTAAGTGTGAATCAAGTTATATGTTAGCATCATAAAATCAAATGTTCTGGAGATTATTTTGAAGGAAATTGAAAAAAATTCACATGCCAGCTAATTCTTGTTTATTAAATGTGTGATTTATTGGTTCTTATAATCCATAATGAATATTCTAATAGAAAAAGTTTTTTTGCTATGCATGGCTATGTTGATATGGATTCAATGACTTTACTTGCATGAACTTCTACAAGGGATTCCTTAGCCTCAGATGTCTAGTTCATGTCACATGCTCTATTTCAGCTCAAAGTGCTCCTTTGCAGTCATTGATTCAGTAATTTATGTTGTTTCCTCAATTACATCAGAAGACCTGTTATTTATAGTGGTTAAAGAACTCTGTATCTTTTACAGCATATTGTGTGGTTGCTGAAGAATCAGCTGGAAGACAGATCCCCATAGCTTTTCTGGAGCGTGTCAAGGATGACTTTGTATCCAAGTATGGCGGTGGGAAGGCTACAACAGCTCCAGCCAATGGGCTTAATAAGGAATTTGGGTATTCAATGATTATCTGTCTGATGCTATATTATTGCAACTTTTGGTGTATATCAACTTATTCAACATATTCTTATGTGCAGTCCAAAGTTGAAGGACCATATGAAGTATTGCATGGATCATCCAGAGGAGATAAGCAAACTTGCTAAAGTCAAAGCTCAGGTTTCTGAAGTAAAAGGTGTTATGATGGAAAACATTGAGAAGGTAATTGCAATGTGCTCTTTGATCCTTGTCTTTTCTTCTACTGGTTGATCAGTATCCGAGATATGCCAGATTGAAGACTGTCTGCTGGCTGAAATTGTTTTGACTGTGTCATATGATAAAAGAAAATCACCTAAAAGATGAAAAGACATGCATTATATAATATGACCAGTGATATTAAGGATCCTATAGACTGCAGTGGATTTCTTATTTATTGCATATATATTCAAAGCAAAGGTCTAAAAGATGGTTCATATGTTTATCTAATAGAATAGTATTTGAGCATGATACTTGAGACATTAACAGAAATGGCTCTCTTTGTTTGGGCTAACAATCGGCAAGTTCACTATATTCTTTGTACTGTGTTTATATTGTAGTAATTGCCACTCATACTTGTCAAATGTTGTAGAGTCTTGAGAGTTGGTTGTATCAGTTTCACAATTGGTGCAATGTGCTAAAGTAATATGATGGGGCAGAATGGTGATGAATCTGATGATAATAATATTAACCTGTGGCAACTCTAGTGGTATCAACATGAGAAACATGAACAGTTTATTGAGCTGCTGTATCAGTAGCTTGGATGATAATTAAGGTTCTATCTTTTAGAAAATTCCCCTTTAAAGGCCCCTCTTCTGTCACATCACCAACCATCTTCTACAATTGGAGTAAATTTCAGGCTCTCATTGATTGTGCATGCTAACCGTTACATGAGTATGTGATATCTGAATCTTTTTCATCCTTTTTCTTCGCCGTTAAAGTATATGTGGATATCTTTCAACTGGTTAATTTGTTTTGGCACCTTTGGGTTGTGGTTGGTGTTGGGAGGGGCATATCTGTAATTTAACAAGCATGTTGTAGTAATCACCTTATTCTAAAGGAATACATTTCTTTTTTCCTTTTTAATTTGGTTCTTTTTTTTTTCTCTGCATATAATATACACTCAAAGTAGATTCTATGAATTGGTTTCTTCCGCAAACTTTCTTTTGAGTTCATGTATGTGCATTGTATCCAGACTCGTTACCTTCTTTACTTTGTAGAATACTGGCAGACTCATTCTTCTCTTTTGTTCCTTTCTCTTGTTTTCATTTCCTTCTTTTTTCATGTGGGGCAGCAGTAATTTTGGGAGTCGACCGAAGCATTTAAAATGTTTCGTGTGGAATTTAACTTTTCCTTTATTCTGTTTTTCTATCAAAAGGGAAATTTTGATGGGTCACTAAAGTAATGGTAGTTTCCCTGTGCTTTGTTTTAGGTTCTTGATCGTGGGGAAAAGATAGAACTTCTGGTGGATAAGACTGAGAACCTTCATCAGCAGGTACCTTGTTTCCTGTGTCTTGGTCCCCCTCTAATCTCTCTCTCTTATTATATGATTTTCTTTCCTTATCGTTCTTTTTTGTGAGGCATGTATACCCTCACTGGCATATGTTGGATGGGTTAATGTTAAAGGGCCATAATCTTGTCTACCAGATGATGATGTATTTGCTACTATAATTGGCATATTGTCAAGTGTTAATTGCAAAATGCACCTGTGAAAGTACATGCTTCTCACTTCGTCTTCCTCATTGTCCAATAATACTAGTGCGGCCTCTAGGCCTTTCATTTTTCTCAATATGACATCGTCAACCAGCAAATTGTAAATTGAACACTACATCATCATTTTAGTTGCATATTGTTAGCAGAAATGACATTTATGCCCTCAATCAAAGCAATAATTTAGGGGGAGAAACATGTAATTTCACATGCATGAAAATGGAAAGAATAATATGCCTTCCATTAAAATAGAAGAAGATTTTGTTTTGCTGACAGAAATGCCCAAATCGGTGCTTGTTCATTTAATTGAAGGCATATTCCCCTTTCCTTGCGATACTGATATGACAAAACAGATAGAATCTAGGTTTGCTATGTTGATCATGTCGCATTGAGAGAAATTGAAAAGCTGAGGGTGCAGATTTAATTTAATTGGACAATCAGGGGAAAGTGATAAATATGTCTTCTTCTAGGGGTGTATGCTGTAATTAACTCTATTGTGAAATGTTTTATTATGTAGCTCAAAACTTTGACGTGACAAATGGGTTGACTAATGTCTCCACTTGGTTTGTCTCTTTCCAAAACCCCCCCCCCCCCCCCCCCTCTTCTCTCCTTTTCTCTCTAAATGCAAGCCTTAGAGAGGCAAAGTTGCAGAAATCTTTTGTAGTTGGATTTGATATACAATAGAATTTCATGATGCATTAATACATCAACAAAGAACTGAGAGATAGGCGGTTGACAATGTTATACCCCATCAACCATCTTCCCAATAGTAAAAAAGTTAAAAAATAGAGTGAAATCGGAATTCCTCTATTTTCCCCCCAATCGTGGGGAGATTTAGATGTGATTGATAGTTTTTGCTCTTTTGCCTGTCTTGTGTGCTAAAATGTTTTTCTATTCTCTTGTGATTCACTTATCTAGAATAGACGCTCATTGATTATTGTTCCAATCTGATGCAATTTGTTAGAGGAGAGAAGTTGGAGGAAAGGATGTTGGTTAGTACTAACAGGGGTGAAGAGAGATGGTGAGAATTGGGGCTTAACAATTAAGTTATAAATTTTAGGGACTTAAAAAGGAACCAATATATTATACTATTTTTACAATCAATATCTATAGAGGCTTGATCTGGCTGATGAGATTTTCCGTGATGGGCTATTTAGCTCAAAGTTGCTGTCTTTTGTTGCCTTGCCTTGCTCTATCCTAATCTTTAAAGAATTATGATGAGCCAGCTTTTACAGAGTCAATGATTGAGCACCAAGCTGCTTAGTTTTACTCCTATTGAAGTTGATGTCTTGTTTCCGTTCTCACTTTTACTTGAATCAGAAATTTGTTGTTTCTGCGGATGTGGATTTATCAAGCTCTTTCTCGAAGAATGCTATTCATGTTTCTGGAGCTGATCAAGCATTGACATTGTGACAGCTCATATATACATTTTTTATGATTTTTTAATTCTTGGAACAGGCTCAGGATTTCAGGACCACAGGAACCAAAATGCGAAGGAAAATGTGGTTGCAGAACATGAAGGTCAAGTTGATTGTGTTAGCTATTGTGATTGCCTTGATTCTCATTATAATCCTTTCTGCCTGTAAGGGGTTCAATTGTGGAAAGTGAGCATATGTTAGTGATGATGGTGAATTTATGGAAAGCAGCAGCTCTGTACTGTTTTTACTATCGAATGATTGGAATGATGTTTTTCCGAAGCCTGTTATTATGTATATGTATCAAGGAACAAGCAATTTCCAGATATTGGCGAATTGATATATCTGTTTTTTGGGCAGTAGAGCTAATAGCCTAGTATATATGTATTTTCATTGCGTTGGCTGTTCTTTCTTCTGAGTGCAATAAATTTTGTTTCTCTAGAAGGATAAGACGTTGTAGCGTATTTCATATTCCAATACTCTGGATAGGAGAATCTACTCATAATCATAAAGAACTCAACAAAACACAGAAACTGCCCAAACTTTTTTGGACGAAAAAAAGGTACATAAATCCAGAAACCACAAATGGGCTGAGTTTGAAAGACACGAGGGCGTCTTTTGGTAATCAAACTATACACAGGAGAAGAGGAAGGCAAAGTTGAAGAAGATTGAGAGGGGTTGCTGGCGTTCTCATCTTGGATCTGAATTCCTCTTTGAGACGAGGACATGAAAATAAGAAGGCCTTTCTGCTGCGTTGAGTTGAATGTCAAAATATAGGTGAGATGGAAATGAAGATGAAGAAGATGGAGAGGGGGGAAACAGCATTTACCAGATGATTTGCTGTTCGTATTGCTCAAAGGCTTTCGATTAAGAATCTTTAGCAACGCAAGAGTGTATGGAGTCACGAGGCAATATCTGAGTGAGGATAACAGCCAATTTGCAGAAAACGGCGCTGTCATCAGATTCTGTTACGAGTATCTATCAAGTAATGAGCAAAATTGGCGAAATAAAATGCCCGGTTCTGGGAATAAACTAACCATTAGACTAGCTTACGCATATGCATTGACAAGTAGAAACCTTGTTTGCACAAGTTTAAATTTCTTTACACTAAAAGTAGCTATAATTCAAGAATAGATGATAATGTTATAATGTTGTGTATTTGCTGTGTTTATCTTGTATCCTTAGATATATGACGTAGAGCGCCTTTTGAATTCCATTAATTGTGGTTCGCCTCAATGAGATAGATGGTGATGATTTTTTTTCTTTCTAGTCATGGAATGGATATTTCTTCAATTTCTGGAGTCATATCTGTACTTTTACATTTTTATTTCCCCCCTTTTTCGTTTTTTCTTTTTATGGTAATCACATATATAGCTTGGCCTGTGCCAAGTACAAGTATTAATATTATGTTGTTCAACTAAAAAATGAATTGGGCTTTCGGATCATAGATTTAATTGCCTAATTGGACTTCTACCATCCCGAAACATACCTTTCTTTAAATAAAATAAAAAGAAATTTTTATGGGTTTTTCTAATGGGTGCCTTTAGGATACTCGTTAACAACTTAATATTCACCTAACCTACCATAATGCTGACTCTATAAACTCCTTTTTCATTTGAGATAGCGCCATCAAAACACATCTTTGATGCATTTATGTGTTGTAGGATTGGTATTAATGACTTAACTTATTAGTATTGAAACTGGCATGTAAATTTAGATGTTGAAATGGGGAATTATCTCTATATTATAACATTTTTTGGTGGATATATAGATGGGCGAATGGTTAATCGGATTTTCACTATTTACATATTTGATTCAGCTAATAGGAATATTAATTAGGTTCTTAATTCTATTATCAAGTTCTCTCCTTTTTCCTTCACCTTTGTTAGGTATGGAGTTTTTAATTTTTAAAACCAAAAAATTCTCTTGTGTATCTGATTTTGGACAATACTTCAACCAAACAAAAAAAAAAGAAAAGTTTATTTCTTCTATCTTATTAACTACACCATATATAAATTTATTGTGAATCAAATTTACTAGCTGCTCATTAATTAAATAGAACAGGCTTCCTTATACTATATAAGATTGAGTTTTGGTCAAAGAGGGAGTTGAATTTCAACCGCATGCGCGGGGTATTTTGGAAAATTGAAAAATTTGTTGCTTTTCTCAAACTTTTGGTACAACTGATTGCAGCATGTGTTCGGGTGTTATTACATTAAAGCCCTTATGTTTGTACATTTAAAACTTGTATTTATAGATACATCTGGGTATTTGTGGAATGTGGATTTATTTGGCGATCATTTGTGCATTTGATCCAATTCATATAAGCGTGTGTTTTTGTGCAATTACTGCAATTGGGTTATTATGCAATTAAAATAGAGTTACTTTGCTGTTAACCTCAGTAGTTGCAGTATAACTGTATTTCAATTGTCTGAAATACTCATAATTATATCAACACATGCTTTCCAATGTCTGAAACTCAACCGTTTGAAACAGCTTCTCTACCAGCAATAAAACACTATTACATCCCAATTAAACAGCCATAAATGTGGGTATGCTGCTGAGTTATTGTCTGAGTATCAATTATGGCTCTTTCAATTCTTCTTCCCTCACATTCTTCTGTTTTCCCCATTTTGGCTTCCAGAATTGCGTTATTTTTTTAGCCTTTACACTCAGCATTTCACAATGGTTTTCGGCAGTAGCTATATTTCCGTAATATCACTTAATATGCGCTATTATCTTATATTTATCTTCATTTACTTGCTCACCACAGACAGCTAAAAAATCATCTTTAACCATACACGCCAAACACCCGCGCGATTCACGGGCATTCCCCCCTAGTCTTCCTGATAAAGACCAGTCTTGCTAAGCCTATATAAATCCATCTTTATCTAACTCTTATTTTCATTCTATACTTCCTATTGTGAAAATTTTCCATTTTCAACATGAACAAAATATCCCTGCAAATGATAGCAATTTCACTTGTCTTGGTTTTTCCTCAATGGTTAAACGTCGGCGTAGCTGTGGAGGTGGCTGAACCCGGGGCCGCCCCACCTGAGAAATTGAGAGTCTTCCCTTTTGAGCACCCAAAGCTGAACACCTCCAATGATGGTTATGCTTCTGAGCTAAAGAACAAAATTCTGTAAATGTATACTTTGCGTGTGCAGTTGTCCTTGTGCCTATTGCGGCTGTAAGAAATCCCCCTTCTAGTGCTCCTGCTCTTCCTACAAATGTCCTTCCAACTATTGCGCCTGCAAATCATTAAAAACTCCAGAAAGATGGTGAAACACCTTAGTAATGAATAAAATTGGTGGGAATTTCCATAATTTTCTGTGAAGGGCATGATCGACCCTTGTGGTTCTCTCAAGGGTTAACAATGATGTATAGCTTAAGGGGTTACAACCTATTACACAAAAGTGACCATGAATTATTTTGTTAGTTTGATTCAGTTGATGTTTTTCTCCATTCTAATCTCCCGTTTTCTCTTCCATCCCTGTTTTCTTAAATTTCATCCTTTTCCTATTTTTAAAAAAATGTTTTCTTGAGCAATGCAAGCGTGCAGCGGAGTTCTTGGTTGTTAATCATCCTTAGCCTGCCATTCATCCAGGCTTGATGGAGTCACGAGGGAATATCGGAGTGAAAATGGCCAATTTGCAAGAAAATACAAAAAAAAAAATTGTATTATTTTTATTCTTAATTTCTATTGGGATAAAATAGAAGACAATATTATTAATAATCTAACTGAAAATTGTCCAGCACAATTATTTGATAAAAAAGAATGCACTAATTGCAAAAAATACAAAGAATGCATCGGAAATATATCTCTGATATGAAAAATCATTAAATTTAATAGAACTACAAAATAAGAAATATCACACAATGAATCACAACTATCAAATATAACCAATTGTACGAGCGTTCTATAAAATATTGTGCATGTCTATTCTTTCAAATCTATTATCCAACTGGTTCGAGTTCAATTATTGATACTGAAATTTGATGAGAAGATTCAAGAAATTCCAAATTTAAATATATAGATGTGAAAAAAAATTCTTAGATTTGAGAAAAAATAACAAAAAAATTCCTACTAGGATAGCTTAGAAGAGAAGAAAATCCTCACTAATAAACACTAGAAGAAAGAAAACTTTGACTAGGATATGTAGGAGAGGCTTTATTAAATATAAAATAAAAATAATACTAGGAGAGAGAAAATTCTGACTAAAATACCCCAAGAGAGACTTTATAAAACATAACACATAAATAAAAGATGAGGAAGGTAGACTTAACTTGAGATCAAGATCTCCCTCTTATGAAGAACAATGAAGAGAAGATTGAGGTTAGAAAGAACCGATGTATATAGAGAGAACGTATAACAAAAAAAAAGCGACGTCATCAAATTCTGATGTTAATCTATCAAAACTAATGAGCAAAATTCGGAAAATTGGCAAATAGATGAACCCTTTCTTTCTCTTCTAATTTTTACCCTATTTTTGGGGCTAAACGAACTAAGGGACTGGTATTATTTATTGCATACGTATTGCGTTGGCTAGTATTGCTAGATTGGATTCTTCTACCTTTCGTGCAATAAGGAACACTGAACAAAAAACTCTGTTCAATTTCTTTAACAATGAAACATCTATATAATTCAGGGGATTACAATATTGTATTAGGCTATCCCCTTCTTTTATTGTGCTTATTTTCGTATTCTTAGGTGTATAGCACATAATTTGGTTCGCCTCGATGCTGTAGATGATGATTTTCTTCCTTGTACTTTTTGAACTACCGCAGTCATATCTGTACTCTTACATTTTTATTTTCTACTTTTTTCATTTTTATGGCTAACTACAAATATTACGTGATTCAAATAACAAAAAAAAAATAATGGGCCTTCGGATCACATATGGAACGTATCTTTGAAATATTGGATCACAGATGACTGCAATTAATTGGAGTGGAACCATCCTAAAACACATCTTTGAAACATGTACAAGTCGTAAATTTAGATGTTGGTATATGGACTTATCTTTGTACTGTAATTGCGGGTTTAGATGGACAAATACTGAATTTGACTGGCTATTTACATATTTAATCCAACGGTTAGGAATATTAATAAGGTTTCTTGTACAACTATCAAGTCCTCCCTTTTTTTCTCTACCTTTTCTAAACCGGCCAAAACATGGGTAGATTCAGTATTTAAAGATTCAATAGTTTAAACTGTGCCACATCACTTCGTAAGATAGTGTGGCACAATCTAGATCATTGAATCTTTGAAAATTGATTCTACCTAAGTGTGAGCTTCTGAAACGTTGTTTGATAACTCAATTTAAGATTTAAATTTAATGGGTTCAACTTTTAGATGCGTTTGATAACAAAAAATAGAACATGTGAATTAATTAAGTAGTACTGAATTTTCTAAATAAAACTTGCTCCAAATAGTAAGTGATATTCACTTACCAGTTAATGTGATTTATACTCAAATGTATCAAATTTAGTACTTAATAATTCAGACGAATTTGGATTTCAAACATCTGATTTCATTTTTTATTAAATGCATCCTAAGATTTTGAGTTTTTAACCCAAAAAATGAAATTAGAAAAAAAAAACCACCGAAAGGTCGGTTGTGGATCTGAATTTTTGCCGATACAAGGTTTGTTTCTTCTATCTTATTTACTACACCATATATAAAAATATAGAATCTGACCATCGAAAAGTCCGTTGTGAACAAAATTTGCTATATGCTCACTAATTAAGACAGGCTTCTTCAGAATCCTAAATAAAGAACACTCTTGCTGCGTCTATATAAATCCATCTTCATCCCCCTCCTAATTTCATCCTATTTCCTGCTGTCAAAATTTTCCATTTTCAACTTTCAGCATGAACAAAATCTCCCTGCAAATGATGTTGGTGGTTTCGCTTGTCCTGGTTTTTGCTCAGTGGATAAACTATGGCGTGGCTGTGGAGGTGGCTGAATCTGGAGCCGACCCGCCTGAGAAAACGAGAGTCTTCCCCTTCCAGTACCCAAAGCTTAACAGCTCCAATGTCAGTTATGCTTCTGAGCTAAAGAATAAATTTTGTAAATGTATATTTTGCGTGTGCAATTGTCCTTGCGCCTATTGCGGCTGTAAGAATCCACCTGCAAATGTCCTTCCACCTATTGCAGCTGAAAATGATTAAAAGCTTCAGAAAGATGGCGGAACCTTAATTAGTAATGAATAAAATTGGTGGGAATTTCCATGAATTTCTGTGAAGGGCACTGGTGGATCCTTGTGGGTTCTCTTAATAGCTTAATAATGATGAATAGCTTGAAGGGCTTCAACATATTACACAGAAGTAAGCTTGAATTATTTTGTCGGTTTAACTCAATTGATGTTTTTCTCTCCCGTTTCTTAAATTTCATCCTTAATTTTTCTGTAAGATAATATTTAGTAATTTTATTGTGCTTATGAAAACCTTGCGCGCATTGTGGGGGTGGTGATAGTTAAACTTCAACATAACTGCAGAACTTTTGTAATGAATCAATATACTGGAGATTATGCATAATTTCTATGCAAGGCAATGATAAAGTATCTGCTTATGGATTTGTTTTTATTGGCTAAACAATAATGACTTGCTAAACGGGTTTCAAACACATCGCATAAAAATGACGTTGAATGATTTGGGCAGTTTGATTAAATTCATGATTTTGTCTCTCAATTGTTTGCTAAATCCTAAACAAAGAAAGTACTCAAGATGCTTTGATCGCAGACAGGGATACTTAGGTGACCATTAATGAGTTGATTGGTTTGATTTGCATAAAATCTAAACATGTAAACTACACAAAAGATGCCTCAATTGATGACCAGAATAAGTACAAAAGCCATTAGATTTAAGCGTTCAAAGTGACAAGTCTAACTTCTATTTACCGCACACCCAACTTTTTCTTTTTAAAACTTGGACCAGATTGGCTGGTCCAACCAGTTGGACCGAGAAAGGACAAGTGTCCGGTCCAAGTTTATTGCAAATATTTCCAAATATTCGAACTTCCAAAGTGAGTAGTGAATTAGGGATATAAATGAATCTAAACAAGCCAAATACTCTAGTATCGAAACTTGTTTGATTAGTTTGAAATTTTGTTCAAAATTGACTTCTACTTCTCAAGTCAAATTCTAACGAGTTTTTATTGAGTCAAACTCAAATAACTTAAACTTTTTACATATTAATTTACCTTATATGCATATTGAGCCGAGCGCAAATCGAACTTAAAAGATTTATCAAACAGAAATTGATGTTCAAGTTTGATTTAATTAGCTGGTAGACTTGCCTGGCTGAAAATCCATCAAACTCTTTTCAAAAAATTGGGTTAAACCGAAACCAATAAAACCGGTTTGGAGACCGTTTCCTTTTTTTACTCTCTCTCTTCAATTTTCCATTTTTGCTTACTTTTTTTGCCCTTTTAGTTTCACAGCCGACAAATCTATTTCTTAATTCCTTCCACCTGTTCTCACTCTTGGTAGCCACTTGTCATCAAAACGAACACTGAATTCATTTCTTCAATAAATTTAATCGATTTCTTCTAACTTTTCAGTTTGATGTCTTGTTAACCACACCATGTGTAAACTATTGAATTTGACTATAAAAGAAAAGGTGCTAATTACCACTTTCCTTTTTGTGATTGAGATTGACTATTTGCCCATTAATTAAATCAGACATTTTTCCTACAATCCAAAAGACACTCTAGCTAATGTTACATATATAAAGCGTGAGTTGCTTGTGAATAGTGCAGGATGGACCGGTTATGCCGTGATTCTTGTGAGTTTGAGGGCCATTTTGGTCTTTTGCCATTCGGTAGTAGTGGCTTTGCTGGAATTCGCTGCTGTCCGCGTGGCTTTGTTTCCTCTGATTTCTAGCAATTTAGGCGGTGAGTTCACTGCTGTCCTCGTGGCCTTGTTCCTTTCATTCTTTCCGTGGCCTTCTCTACCAGGTGTTTCTTTTTTTAGTACAAGGGAACCTTGCACTCAGTTGCAAGCTACTGCCCAGTGGATTTTTAAGTCCAGAGGGTCCTCATGTTTTGGAAAAAAAATTAAAAAAAAATGAAGGAATCCCGTGGCCGTGTAAACATTTTTTTTTTTTTTTTGCAAAAGGATAAACTTTCTTCATAAAAAAAAAATGCAATTTAAGAAATGGATTATAGTTTTTAAACTTTTACAGTAGTCCCAATTTTTCTTTCGAGCATGAAAAAATGATTCTATAAATACATATTTTCGGATTTTAAACACGAGTTTGTTACTCCATTTTTAAAATAGATCCACCCTTTATTTCTTAGCATTTTATTTCAATCTATCCTTAAACACAAGTCAATTTGGAATTCACCATTTAAAGATTCCAACTATCTCTTGATTTTGAATACCACTTTTATTTAAAAAGGAAAAAGAAAAAGAGAAACTCACCTATTTTAGCAAATGATTTAAGAACACAAAATAACCTATAAATTTGCAGCTTATGATACAGATTAAAAAAAAAAAAATCATCAGCCAAGTAACAGAAAGAATCATCAAATAAGTAAGAATTATAGATCCAAAAAACCTAGAAAATAGAAAAGAAAAATTTTATGCTCAAGAAATCATTGGATATTGTATATATCTAAGCCATTATCTTAGTGAAAATTCAAAGATTTTCTTCCATGCTCATTGTACTCACCACATAGTGCTGCCTCCTATACAAATGATTAGAACCAAAATCATCAAAATCTCCAAAAATAAACAAAGAATAGACAACCAAAAAAGGGAAGAAAGAAAGAAAAATAAGAAAATATATATATTTACTCTTGCAAGTTGAAGTTATTCAATATTGAGAGTCTGAGACTCATTTTCAATACATGATGTCTAAAAATATTTTTAAATATGTTTGAAAACTCATTCAAGTCTAGCAAACAAAAGAAAATGATAAACCCATTTTATAATTGTCTTTCTTTCTTTTTTTCCTCTATCAGACTGTTAAATGTGAAATATCAGCAAACAGAAATAAAAAAAATTGAAAATTGTCAAATTGCGTATCTTAGAGAAGTAACGTGACTAATAAAGAATGCTACACATTACATGTACAGCCATATTAGTTTTACCTAATTTTAGGCATTATTTGGTGATTAATACTGCATTAAAAAAGTTAGATAACCATGCCTTATAATTCTACCTAATTTTAGTCATTACTTACTAATTAATGCTACATTAAGAATGTTAGATAACCTAATTTCAAGGTCTTATATATCTGTGCAATTAGAAAAAAATACACACTCACACACATGACTACTACATCTAACAAAAAAAAAAACACACACACACACACACACAAACACAACAACAAAATAACGATTCTCAGCTGCCTGATGCATGGCGTAAGGGCTGAAAAACTAGTTCTATAAAAATCGGTGGTGTTAGTCCTAGTCTTTTAAACCCAGGTACCAAAGTTCCTCCTATTTCCGTTCTATTTCCTTTTGTCAACATTTTCTATTTTCAACTTTCTTTCCAAGTGGACAAATTCTCCCTACAAATGATACTAATTTTGCTTATCCTGCTCTTTGGTCACTGGTCCAACTTCTGTGTATCAGTGCAGCTAGCCGAATTTAAGCATGATCCCACCTCAAAATATGAGAGTCTCCCATCTTGAAAGCACGCAAATCTTAACAGCTCCACTAGTAAATTTTATGGGCTTCATGGTATAGTTTGTAAATGTGTATTGTGCATTTGCAAATGTCCCTGCGAGTATTGCCGCAGTAGGTATGGTGATAGTGAAAACTGAAAACTTCAAGAAAACTGCAAAAACATCTGCAATGAATAAATGGTGGAATTTTCGCATTAGTTCTCGGAAGGGCGTTGATGAAGCCTTGCCTAGTGGTTTTTCTTAATGGCTAAACAATAATGAATTGCTAAACTGTTTCAACTTGTAGCATCAAAATGACCATGAATGATTTCCTCTGTTTGATTTAATTGATGTTTTTGCTTTCCATCTGTTGCTAAATCTTAAACAGACAAGTACAAAAGATGCATTAATTGTTGCCCCGCATAAGTAGATAAGCATGGATGCTTTAGTTGGTTTGATTGACATGATGTTTTTCTCTCCAATCATTGCTAAAATCTAAACATACAAACTACAAAAGATGCATTAATTGTTGACCAGCATAAGTGCGAAAGCAACTAGATTTGATTGTTCAAAGTGATAACTCTAACTTCTATATACAGATGAGCATTTGAATTATATAGGTAATTCATCTCTACGGTTTATTTATAGTTTTAGTCCTATTTGTACTGTTTGTTGCTTTCGAACTATAAGGAGAGCATCGTTGGTGATCCAAGCATGCCAGAGGAAGAGCAAGACAAGAAATGCTGAAGACAGAGTCGAAAGTGAAGAAGATTATGAGAGGGGCTGATCATTGATGAGGAATTGAGCTGCAAGATGAGAGGAACCTCACTTGATGATCAAAGCAAAGACAAGATCAGCATAAACAGAGGGGTTTTCTACTGTGTTAATGATCAAAATACAGATGCCATAAAGAAAATCAAACAACAATAGATGATTTGCAGCTTGAATTGCTCATAACTATTCTGCAATGTAAGTGGGCATCCTCCATTTGTCCAGGCATATCAGAATCGTCATTGCAGAGGCCTCCTCATTTCTGTGGCAGAAAGTTTGAAAAGATGGATAGCAGCATACGCCTCGTTTTGGTTATATAACTCAAATCTTCTGGTTAACAAATCCAAACAATTTTTTCCGGCCTATCTAATTTTCATATCTCCAATTCATGAAAGGAGTGAAAATTCTTCATGGAGAAAGTTGCACCAGTTGATCTGCTTGTTCTATTCGATGACAAATGCTTACAATTTGGCCAGGAATCTCCTTTAATCTCGACGAAGAGAAGTTCCAGTTAGTTAAATCGACGCAAGAACAAGCATGGAGAGTGGTAAAATTCAGGATAGGGGTAAGGAGTAGCTGTATGGTAAACTTAGTAGCAGCAGTCCTGAATATTTTGTCTATCATGTTACAGAAGGTGACAATGGTTGTTGCTGGATTAGGCATGTGTTTGATCCTGTATGTAATCTCCCTTCCGGCCAGATATCCTTAATGGCTTGGAACATGGTTGATAAAATCGGGCGAGAACTCGGTCGAGACAAATTTATGCTAAGATCATCTGGAAAACAAGTTTGAGAGGTTGGTGATAGGCAAAGCTTCCCATGTCACTGCATTGCTCTAATTTCCCAGTCAAGTTTTTCTTGTCTACTGGAACGATACTACACCATCTAGAGATGATTTGTTTGCTTAGATTGAAGAAGCAACCTAAAATTCTTTACCATAAGTGCTTTGACAAGGTTTCTGGAGTCTGGATTGCATTCTTGATATAACTAGAGCAGTAAAATAAAATAGATGAAAAACGTACCAAAAGAAAATGTAAAAATTCAAAGGTAAGAAGTACTTCACTCAATAATTATAGGCAAAAGAATCTAGCAGATATGATATCTAATTGTCCAAAAAATTATCATCATCATCATCATCAATTTCTCATCTTGATCTCTTGATCACTCTCTTCTTATTCCCTTCCTCCTCATTCCCATCACCATCACTCCAACTCTCACACAGAATTCTCTTCCCAATTCCACCTCTGTTTAATACCCCATTCCTCCTCTCCATACCAAACCCCCAATTCCCACCTCCCATTCCCATTCTAAACCTCACTTTTCCTCTCTTTTCAGGCAATTGATATCCCTTCCCCCTCCCACTCCCCATTTTTGCCATCCTACTTTGATTCCTTTCTTCCCCAACAAAACCCCCTCCAATATTCCGCTCTTCATTCCCCTCCTTTTCGATTCCCATTCCATCCACTACAGGCATATCTGGTAGCCATCTGGGCACGTGCTTCAAACCCATCTCATTCCCACTTTTCCTTGATTCCACCGGCTGATTTTGCTTGGGAATCGGCTGACAAAAAGGGATTTCATCGCTGTAAAATAAAAACCTCCTAATTTCTTTCAAAATCGAAGATGAAATCAAACAATGTGATGAACTATTAGGTGCACCCAGGAATCCTTGTACGGAGCCCAGTTCCTCAAGGGCAATGACGATGTCAAATATGTTAGATTGGGTGCGGCCGGAGGAATTGGCGGAGGCGGCAGCGAAATGGGCTACGGCTTCCAGGTACTGGGCGGCGACGCTGGCAAGGGTGTCTAAAGCGGAGGTTTGGGCTGCACTGTAACCCACTGATTGGGAAATCTGTGCCACGGCAATTCTTGTGATGGTGGCAGAGAAGCCTGATTCTGATGGATGGCGGGTCATGTTGGGAGGTAGACGGCGGAGGTGGCGGTGTTTTACGGTGGTTTGGATTTTGGAGTTCTCTGCGGAAACGGCCTCTGAATTGAACCCTAATTTTTTACTTGCATTAGGAGGAAATTGTATTGCAATTTTTGGGCTTCAGTAAGATTCGAACATTAGTAGTGTTGGTTACGGACTAGTCGGTTATAGAGGGAGCAACCGGTCGCTTGTTACTGAAAATGGAAATTAAATTTTTATAAATTTGAGATTAATAATTGCATGAATTGATTAATTACACTTGCCTTCCTGTGATTGGCGTAAAAAGAATATATTAAATTTTAGTTAAATTCATTTGTAAAGAAAATAGCTATGCAGGGGAAAATGGAAAATTAATGTTTGGATAGCAAATTTTTTTTAAATAATATTTCGCTTGCATGATAAATATATTTTTCAACCTATATTTTTATATTTTTAATTATTTTTTTATTTCATTTATATCACATTATAAAAAAATATTATAATAATTATTTTAAATAATACTCTATTCAAACATTCAGCGGTGACTCCACTATGATAGTGTTCCTCTCCAATTTCCTTGATACGGTCTTATTACATGTTTGGTACATCGGAATGTTTAGAATGACAAAATTTTTCTATCCAAAATATTTTTCTACTTGGAATGTTGAGAATTGAAAGGCGCTCTCACCTTAAATATTTTTCTATTTAGAATGATCTAGAAAAGAATTTATCAATCTAGAAAGCCTGGTACATAAGACAATGGAAGATTTATTCTAATTCTATTGTTTGATATAATCAATTTTTAAATGTCAAAATGAAATAAAATTTGTATAAATTTGACATAATTACCTTAAAGTGTACAATATCACTGCATATTTTTTGTTCTTACTTTATTCGTTTATGCTATGTTAGTTTTTTACTAAGAACTTTGAATTTGTACAAAGAACTTTGACTCTTTTTTTTTTGTTTTTTCACTTTATAACTTATATAATTACTGAAATACTAATTGGATTACAATATTATCTTAATTTTTAAATATGAATTTTTTTATTTTGACTTGTTATTTTCATCAGCAATATAATTATCAGCTTATAAACAATTGTTTTGAAAAATAACATCTAAAAAATCTTTTAAACATAAACTAGAATTGTTTGATAAAATGACTATTGACTAAATCAACAAGTGGACTATTGATTAAAAAAAAAATCAACAAGTAGACTAACATTTGGTAATGGAGTAATGAGATGTTTGAAGATAAACTTGACCCTAATATTTTTGGCTATTTCAAAATAAAGTTAGAAAGAATGTTCCTTAAAATCTTGTAAGACTGGCTTTCGTTTAAATGCTACGGCTAATAATGGACTCATCGCTGTGAAATTGCACAAGACACAGGAAAAAGAGAAGCAATTTGATTGCAGGAAATTATTTCGTAAACATCCGATATACAGCCATTTTGCAACTATAAAAAGATTCCCTAAATACTGTAAAATGAGGTGAATGCAGTTTGGTGATGATTTAACAGTTTGGCCATATAACAGTTGGTTTAAAAATGTAGATTCTAGTTTTAGAGATGCTTCGTACCAATTCTGTAGATTCTAGTTTTAGTGGATCACAATTAGAAATTTTTGTTGCTCTCCCTTTTTCTCCTTTCTACCAATTCTGTTACTCTTTTTACTACAAGCAAAACTTAGGATTCCCCTTTTGTGGATGGTAAAAAGATAGTCTCTGTCCAGTGGAAACCTTGAACTTCACAATGTTATTGGCATTTTTTTTCAACTGCTGCTTCCCTTTAGTTTAATAAAGAAACTAGGAGACTCACTTTTTGCATTTCTACTTTGTGAAGTTAAAATTTGTTACATTCAAATAAAATTTTTTTGGTTGACAAGGGAATCCACAGCCGTTACGCGAGAGTGCATATTGGATAATTTATTTGTAGAAATGACATTTTTCTTTTTTTTCTTTTTTTTTTTGTATGGGGTAAGAACGGAGTATCCACAAATTTACATAACGATATATAGAGACCAGAATTTAAAGTCTCTGCAGACAAAACGGGGAAAGCAAACTTCCCTCAAATCCTCATCTAGCAAGGAGAGTGCAGCATCAGGACAGTGATAAAGAATTACAAAAGAGTCAGGCATGTTGCTTTCCATCTTTGCCAGCTTGTGAGCCAATTTTAATGGGAACCTGCAATCAGAGCATCTTCTCCTGTATCAGGCGTATTTGAAATCGAACAGATGAACTTTTCGATCCGCTAACTATTCTTTGAGGACCAAAGTCTACCTTAGACAGAATTCAATTGACAACTTTTAATTAATGCTGCGACATCAATTCATAGTACTGCACACATTTGATCATGAGAATTGAGATACATACATGGCATCACAACAGAATGACTCGAACTCACGATAGTACATACACATCTTCTTTTTTTTTTTTTCTGGTTAGTGAGATTAAGTGAAAGAAATGGAGGGAACACACCTTTACATTCCAGTAGGACTTCTATTTGCCAGTTGTCTAGTAGCCATTGCCACAGCCAATATTACCACTGATCAATCTGCCCTTCTGGCATTGAAAGATCACACGTAGTTTCTGATCCTTGCTCAATCCTTGCAAAAAATTGGTCAATTTCTTTTTGTGATTGGATTGGGGTTACTTGTGACTCTAGTTATAACAGAGTGATTGCCTGGAATATTTCAAACATGGGTTTTACAGGCATGATTCCTCCTCGGTTGGGCTAAAACTTTGATTTTAAATGTTTCATGCATGGGTTCTTGATTCTTTTGACATGAGGAAAAATAATTTTCATGGTCATCTGCCAGAAGGGATGCCTCATTTACATCGAATAAGCTTCATGGCTTTGAGCTGCAACAATTTCGAGGGAGAACTTCCATTATGGTTTTGGCGTCTTGGACAGACTTCAATACCTGTCCATCACAAACAATTCTTTTACTGGTTTTCTCGCTCTTCCTCTTTTTAACTTATGAAAGCTTGAAACTTTGACTTTATCTTACAATTCCATTGGTGGGAGGATTCCTGAAGAAATTCTTAGCCTTTCTAATCTTAAGATGTTGCTTATAGAATTTAACCAACTTAATGGCTCTATGCCATCCACAATCTTCAAAATCTCCACCTTGGAAATTATTGGTTTTACAGGGAATCAATTATCTGGTAATATTCCTGCTGTCATATACCACAAGCTTCCAAATCTTAAAGAGCTATATCTGTCTTCGAATCAGTTGACTGGTCCAATACTATCAGGTTTATCACAATGCTCAGGACTTGATATATTATCTCTGTCATTCAACCTGTTCAGTGGACATATACCAAAAGAGGTTGGGAACTTTACAATGCTTCGGGACCTATATCTCGGCCATAACAATTTGGAAGGTTATTTTCTTGGTTAATAGTTGATGCCATATTTAAATTTGGTGATTGTTCAATTATATTTCTCTGTTTCCATATTCACATCTTCGGGACCTTGAAGTCTTGCGGGTACCATTCCTGAAGAGATAGGCAATCTACATAATTTGAGTCTCTTGTCCATACAAAACGGCAATATTGTGGGAAGCATACAAAAAAACATGTGCCACAATCTTTCCAAACTCGAATGGATTGATCTAAATAGTAACCTTCTATCCAGGCAGATCCCTACAAACTTGAGCAAATGCTCATCACTCTGATATTTGTCAATGGCAGTCAACGAATCGAGTGAATCATTACCGAGGGAGCTTGGAAATCTAACCATGCTTGAAGAACTATGCATTAATAGAAACGATTTTACAGAACTTGAATGTTTATATCTATATGAAAACAATTTGGAAGGCCAATTGCCAAGAAACTTATTCAGGTGTCCTACGCTTACAGTTCCCCATCTAAAGAGGAACAAATTCAATGGAGAAATACCACATGAGATTGGCAATTTGACTATGCTTAAGGTCCTATATCTAAATGACAACCATTTGACAGGTATATCTATATCTATACACCTTATAAAAGTAAGGTTCAAAGTACCTTTCTCCATAATTACTATCTGTTATAATAGTAGTCAATAATTATAGCAGTTATGAAGAAAAAATTGTAAACTTGATTCAATTTGAACTATAGAACTCCAATATATACTCCTTATAAAAGTACGTTAAGTCTAGATAAATTAGTGTAAGTTGGTCTTAGTTCTCTATTCTGTTCAAAATGCCTTTCTCCTTAATTATTAGATTTATTGTATTATGAGAGTAGTTAATAATTATAGCAGCTATGAAGAAAAAACTGTAAACTTAATTAAATTTGCATTATAGCACTCCAATCTAATTTGTTGTTGGTTCTAATGAGTCTTTGTCACTTGTACTTTATTTCAATGATTTGGCATGACTATTTGAAAAATGAATTAATTTAAATTTACTGGGTATAATGGAGTCATGGAGGGGATATTGGGAGTGAAAAAATAGTATAGCAAGAGTCTTAGATTAACAGGAAAAAAAAACCAACAAATATATTGAGCCTAATGCCTCTCTAGATTTTGTATATAATTTAAGTTAAATCTTTACCTTATAAGAATTAATGAATTCTATAAATTGATCCTAATGCCCTCTAAATTTTGATTTTATAGTTTGAACTATTACTTTATAAGTATTAATGAATTTTATAAATTGATCCTAACGTCCCTTTAGTTTTTGATATTATAGTTTAAACCTTTCCTTTATAAGTTTTTGTAAATTGTATTTGCTACTCCAACACTTGAGATATACATTTTTCTTACCTAAGGACATTGCTTTGTGTATAAAAAAATTTGAAAAAATTCCTCAAAGAAATCTTAACAAATGAGGGATACCTCTGGCTTGTTTCAATTTAAAATTATATTTTTAAGAACAATTGATTAAAGAAGATGGAAAATATGCAAATATTAAATGACGATGTTAATAATAGAATTTCACAAGAAAAATTAAAGTACAAAGGAGATATTATATTTAATGATACTATAATCATGTGCAAAACACATGACCTCCCTTGAGCTTTACCTTGCTTAAGTATCAAAAATTACACTTACTCTCTTGGCGATAAAATTGCTATGATAATCTTGAAAAGAATACTAATACCCAAATTTGAGCTTTAATCATGTGCTATAATCATGTGCAAAACACATGACCTCCCTTGAGCTTTACCTTGCTTACACTTACTCTCTTGGCGATAGAATTGCTATGATAATCTTGAAAAGAATACTAATACACAAATTTGCAAAAACCGAAAAGCAAAAAAAAAAAAAGAGAGAAAATAATAATTATGATCAATGATGATTGAAATAAAATTTTTAAAATCATATAAGGTTATTTTTGCAAAATTCGAGTGCAACCATTTTATTATGTCTAAAAATACAAATTTCAATATCTGAGGAACGTATATGAAACTAAGCTAAATCTTTGGGAGAGATGTAAGGAGTTATCCTTAAAATGTGAGTGCAGATGTGTTCGCAAATTTCCATGAAAGTTCAAAAAGAACCACACTTCATTTTGACTAACTGAGCGTTTTCAATCGACAAGAGTATATCTATTGTATTACTGCATACATTACATGGTGGGACTGAGAACTGATGAATTTGAATAAAACCACTAGTTTGTTCATAATATTTAACGGTAGCTCCTTGTTATCTTTGATGGTTCAATAACATGATATACACTTCGTCTTTTGAAGGGTCAAACAAGTCAGATCTTTCTATAGTTTAAGTCGTCATCAAAATTGAATATTAAGTTCTCACCACTTTATAACATCAACTAATTAATAAAAATCTTTAGTTTCCACAAGTCTTTGCCAAAATTTCCACTCCAACTGGCGTGTCAAATATGGAGATGATCTTTTTTCCCTCGTCACAACGTGCTTGTTAGCAGCAGAATTTATGGGAAGAAATTCATATGGTTATGTTAAGGGTATTTGTTATCAAATGACAAGTTGCACAACAAATGAATGTCCGATAATCGAAACCACAAATTCTATGTACATATGAACAAACTGGAAGTACTAAATCACATGATGTACAAACATAAAACCAAATAACAGGGCGTAGGAATTAAATGGATGGTACAAGTTAATAAATTATTAATTTATTTAGATTTCTTTTAATTTAAACTTACCACAATTAAGGAATCCTAATCAAAGGAGAAAAAAAGGGAAAGCCAACTTTTTCCACCTTGCATTAATTTTGGAAGACTTTTCTGTTTGGATTAGCTGTTTTTTGGGGGTATTTTTGAAAAAAATTTGCTGTAGCAGAGTTTTTAGATTATATTTTAGGATATTTTCAGAAAATATTTTGGGATATTTAAGAGTAGAAGAGTTTCTAGAATATATTTTGAAATATTTTTTAAAATTTAAAAAAATTTAAACTAATTTTTAGATTACTTTTAGAGTACTTTTAAAAATTTTTATTGTATTTGAAAAACAGTCCCATTCAAATAGATGTTAAAGTATTTCATATTGTTTGATCAAATCAATCTTTTTGTTTCCATTCCAATTATGAGGCAAGTCTAGGTTTTCTTCTCTCATTCATCTAAACTTTATTTATTTCTCTAAACCTTCCACTGACATTTGATTAATTAAATCTTTTCTTGGTTTCTAACATTTTTCTTCTTGATTTTTCCATGACTTTCCCCCTTCATTTCCATTGTAGAAAGATATACTTACCTTCCATTTTATTTGGATTTTCATCTTGTATGAAACTGTACATAAATTGCATTACACAATATCATTAATTACATGACCAATTCTATTCAAGTTTATACATTCCATCAAAATATTTTACATGCTTCCGTCTTCTTTTTTTTTTTTTTTGGCCCTAAGAACATCTATTTAGATGGATTATGTGGATAAATGTAAAAATTATAAGGGGATAAAATGAATATTTATACAAACTATAAAGGGGTTACATAGAGATTAAAATTTTATCACATGAGCTTTTAGAGTGTGTTTGGTATAAATGTTATAATTGATTGTGTATTTTGTCCATTTTTCACTTTACATAAAATCATAGAGGGGTTATGTAGCTATTTTAAAAATCTTAGAGGAGTCATCTTGCATTATGTAAAATCACAGGGGAATACAAGTAATTTACCCTATATTACATGGTGGGACTGCAACTTAACAGAACTAATGGATTTGAATAAAACATTAAAAGTTTGTTCAGAACATCTAAGGTAGTTCCACCTTTGACGATTCAATAACGTAATAT
This sequence comes from Coffea humblotiana, assembly GCA_023065735.1. Lineage (NCBI taxonomy): Eukaryota > Viridiplantae > Streptophyta > Magnoliopsida > Gentianales > Rubiaceae > Coffea > Coffea humblotiana. Next base: position 134,481 of record JACYVW010000088.1, on the reverse strand, counting down.
GCATTTAGTCTTTTGAAGTGTCAAATAAGCCAAGTCTTCCTATTGTTTAAGTCATTTTCAAAGTTGGATATTAAATTTTTTTCTAGTTGGACATTAAATTTCTACGACTCACAGAACATCAATTAATCAATAAAAATATGTAGTTTCCACAAGTCTTTGCCAAAATTTCCACATCAATTGGCACAGAAGGAGACAGCCTACCGCTAAAATTTCTAATAAAATTTGACCAATTTGCTCGCTCGTCATCAAAGTTGGATATTAAGTTTCCTCACATCAACTGATTAATAAGAATGTTTTAGTTTCCACAAGTCTCTGCCAAAATTTCCACGTAAACTGGCGTGTCAATTATGGAGATGAACTTTTTCTTCCTCGTCACAAACTACTTGTTAGCGGCAGAACTTATGGGAAGAAAATTCATATGGTTATGTTAAGGGTGTTTGTTACCAAATGACAAGTTGCACAACAAATGAATCGAAATCACAACATATGAACAAACTGTGAGTACTAAATCACAAGATGTACAAGCATAAAAATCAAATAACAGAATGTAGGAATTAAATGGATGGTACAAGTTAATACATTATTAATTTTTTAGATTTCTTATAATTTAAAGTTACCACAATTAAGGAATCCTAATCAAAGATAAAGAAAAAAAAGGAAAGACAACCTTTTTTCACCTTGCATTAATTTTGGAAGACACAGATGTTAAAGACTTTCATATCGTTTAATCAAATCAATCCTTTTGTTTCCTTTCTTCTTGTGTGACACGTCTAGCTTTTTCATCTTTCATTTGTTTAAACCTTATTTACTTCTCTAAAACTTCTACTCACATTTGATTTTTTCTAATCAGTTCTTTTTCTTGTTTTCTAACATTTTTCTTCTTGATTTTGATTTTTCCACGACTTTTTTCCTTCATTTCCATTGCAGAACCAAATACTTACCTTCCATTTTGGATTTTCATCTTGTAAGAAAACATACTTAAATTTGTATCACACCGTTATTAATTGCATGATCAATACTATCGAAAGGGTATTTGGATATGCTTGGACCATTTCGAATTGGCTAAAACTCGGTCTAGACGTTTGAGAATAGAAAAGTCAAGTGAGTCTAGTCTTCCTATAGTTTAAGACGGGGTTAAAATTGGATGTTAAGCTACTCTCACATCAAGTGATTAATAGGAATGTTTTAGTTTCCACAAGTCTTCGTCAACTAGCGGGTCAAATACGGAGAGCCCATGGGAGTCATCTATGGGAGAACCCTAGGAATGTGCAGCGCGAAGATATCGACAGCACATGGAAGCATTCTCTGTGAGAAGGCAAGCCCGCGCCTAAATTCCCACGGCAAAGAAGAAATATTTGATGTGATCTGTGGCAGGTCCCAATGATAAATAAATTTCATTTAAATTTTTATTGTTAATGCAAAAAAAAAAAACATAATTTCACATTATAATTTTTATATTAGTAGTTATAATGCTTAAGGCTGATTATGTTAAAAAGCAAAAAATAAAAGTAAAATGAATAGCTATTTTGACAATTTTTATTTAGGCAGTTAAAGTAAAAGTGCCTAAATACGTGGGTAAAATTTGACGGATTCAAATAATTAAAAAAAAATGAACTTCTTGATCGAAATATCTAAGAATTGTATATTTGGAATGAAACAGGAAAAAATACAAACTTTGGTGCGGGGCCTTGCATACAATGTCATTGTTAAGACAGAATCCATCTAACAACCATAGATGCTGACAGTAGTTGACAGCATTTGATCTTGAGATACATATATGGCATCAGAATTCAAGTTAAAATAGTATACCTCAGTCCCATAATAGTATACTAATACTTCCCCATCCTCAGTTCTATTTGCCAGCTTAGTCACAAGAAATGGAGAGAACATGCTATTACTTTCCTATAGGATTTTTATTCGCCATTTCTCTAGTAGCCCGTGGGCACAGCCGATATCATAAATGATAAATCTGCTCTTGTAGCTTTCAAAATCACATAGTTCTTGATCCTCACTCAATTGTGGCCAAAAATTGGTCCATTTCTTCTTCTGTTTGTGATTGGATCGGAGTTACATGTGACTCTAGTCGTCAAAGAGTGGTGGCCTTAAATATTTCTAACATGGATTTTGCAGGCACGATTCCTCCACAACTGGGAAACCTCTCATTCCTTGTTTCTCTTGACATGAGCAGCAACAGTTTTCAGGGTCATTTGCCAGAAGGCATATCTCATTTGCGTCGACTAAGTTTCATGAGTTTAGGCAACAATAATCTCACGGGAGAAATTCCATCATGGTTAGGTATCTTGGATAGACTTCAATACCTATCCTTGGGAGAGAATAATTTTTTTGGTGATCTTCCTAGATTTCGTCTCAAAACAACACCCAGGCGGACATATAAATAGTCATCTGGTCTTAGTATGTAAATACAGCCCAGGCCCACCAGCATGACACAGGGCAAATCATTTCGATGAATACAGCATTGCATGAATTAATATTATTTTGTGCAAACGAAAACGTGAAACTCATTACAAATATTTTACTAATAACAAAGATATCACTTGTAGTGAATATGCCAACAACAATCAATGAACACATTTTCAGTTCCAGCCTTCTGTCTAAATTAATATTCAAGGCAATCTTCTCAATTTGAAACTCTTGCCCATAAAAAAGATATTGTGGGAAGCATACCGGAAACCATGTGCAACAATCTTCTCAAACTCGAGGAGCTTTATCTAAGGAATAACTAACTAATTGGGGCAAATCAAGGCAAAAATTTTTTTTTTTTTGGGGATCTTTCAGTCTTTTTACATTCTATCCAATTTTGAATTTGCAGGTGAAAGACCGAAAGAGATTGGTAATCTCCAAAGCCTTGAATCATTATTCATGGCAAATAACATGCTTTTGGGATCCATGTCGATGGAAATATATAACATGTCCAAGTTACGAGAAATTGGCATTGGTAATAACAGCCTGTCTGGATCTCTTCCAAAAAGTATACGTGACCAGCTTCTTGAACTCGAAAGTTTATATCTACACAGAAACAATTTGGACGGCCCTCTGCCAGAAAACTGATTCAAATGTTCCGCACTTGAATCTCTGTACCTAGGGAACAATAAATTCAATGGACAAAAAAAATATAGATACACAGTAACACTCTTAAAAACACCCAAAACAATGCTAGAAAATAATTTTAAAAAACCCAAAAAACAAAAAACACACCAACATGCAAACACGCATGTAGCCCTTCTCCCTAGATTACCATTTTTCACCCTATCCCAAATCTTCCTCTGCCACTTGCCACCACTTCTCCCTCCTCCCCTCTAACAGACTCCTACTAGCCTCTTAACCCTACCACTACTAGGGAGGGGAATTACTGGAGGAGGGTTGAGGGAAAAGGTGGAGTCTAAAGTGTAATTGAATTGAGTTGAGTCGAACTCGACTCTTCTAGTTAGAGCTCTTAAAAGTTGAGTTTGAACTTGAGTCCAAATCAATTTTATGTTACTTGAGCTCGAGCTCGATCTTGATTCGTTTAGTTTAATCAGGTTCAACCGAGCTCATATGAGTCTAATCAAGCTTAAATGTTATAAATTAATATTTAATACAATTTAAAAAAAAAGATAAAATAGACACTCCAAACTATATATATATTTATTAATTTTTAAAACTCGATTGAGATCGATTAAACTTGATGAGCTATCGATCCTCGTATATAAGACTCTTCATAAATAAGGCTCAAACTCGAGCCCGTTAATATATTTAAGTTGTCTGAACTCAACTCAAGCTCAAGGCTCAGTTAATGCGAGTTCAAGTTTTTATTTTGACCAAATAAACTCATACGAACAAGTAAATTTTTGGTCAACATTTTGTAGGATTGTATGTTTGATATGATTAAGCGATTACATGAGAACTGAAATTTTCGACTTGTGATTTTGCAGTCATCACTTTTTGTAAAATGGAAACAGAAAGTGGGCAACTAGAGAAGCCAATAAAGAATTTCTAATGCTATAGTCATCAATTCCTTTCTTTGACTTATTTACCAAGGTTCCTGTTTTTATCATTGTATTCTACACTCTTTGTAGTGTTCATTTATTTCTTGAAGTCAATGGGGCCCAATTTTGACCAATTTATTTGCAGGTGTATTGGTGGTTGATGGTAGTGAAACTTATGTCCTAGACCCAAAAATATTTTACTTACTGGATGATGGCTAGATTTCGGCTTTAAAATAACCCCTAGGCCGACCAATAATCAGATTGCTTGGTCACAGTATCTAAATGCAGCCCAGGCCCAGCAGCACTACGGGTCCATCATTTCCACAAATGCAGCATTATGTGTATTAGTATTATTTTGCGCAAACGAACATTTAAAAAAATGAATGAAAAACATGAAACTTATAACACATATTGTCCTCGTAAGAAAGATACTACTTGCAAAATACCAAGTCATAGGTAGGGGTATTATCAAGCAATCGTAAGGTTACAGGTTTCACTCTCAAACCCTCCTTCATTTTTTTTTCATTTTAAGACGAATACAAATTAAAAGATAATTTACCATATAATTTTTAAGAATTTTTATATTTGTATATATCATTGGCATTGCCTGTTTTTAAATCCCTTTTTTTTTTCTTGTAAGTGAAGCCGTATATATTGTACTTAGTAAGAAAGAAACTACTTGCACAATACCAAGTTATAGGCTAATAGCCTAAAATATTACTATTCAACTTGGCTTTGTCTCTTGGCTATCAAACCACATCATTGCAGCCATAAATATGCCGGAGAGCCTGTAAACAACAATCAATGAATACATTTTCAGTTCTTGCCTTCTGCCCAAATTAATTTTTATATCTACCAATTTTCATTTCGAGTTGACTAAAGTCAACCATAGCTAGATGATGAGGTTTAAATATCAAGGGGAATGGAAATTTAATCTATGCTTAATAAGCTGCATCTAGATGATAGCTAATTTGACAGGTATGCTAATTTTCAATTAACTGTAGTCTTGAATGTGGTGTAACTTTTGGAGTATATTTAAATGAGATTGGCTAGCAAGTACATTATTAATTTTTTTAGTATTCTTGTAATTTAACATTTATTACAATTAAGGAATCATAATCAAAGGAAAAAGGAAAGGCAACCTTTTTCCATCATACATAATAGTGAAGCTATTTATGGTGCCGCGACAGTTCGTAATTTACCAATTTTTGTGCTCGTTTCTATGTTTTGTGAAACTGAATTCTCCTATCAAGAGCTTCTTCCACTAATATGAAGTAGTTTTAACGAAGTTTTCTATTTAAGTGTAATTGGCATGGACTCACTTTATGTAATTTTGTCAAGGGTTGCACGAGAATTTGAAAAAAATTAACCGCATTTCTATGAAAGTCATGCACGTAATAGGGTATGAATTTTGAGGAAAATTAATTCTAATTAATGAAATCACATTGGTTCTCGTAAAGCTGATAAAGTTTCAACAGATGGAAATGTACTCGTCGTCTAAAGCTTCGCAAAGCTAATCGAAGAGGAGCCAGAAAATATCTTTAAAGTAGCCTTGCTTAGGCATCAGAAATTACACTTACTCTCTTGGCAACACAATACTATAATAATCTTGAAAAGAATACTAATACCCAAATTTGCAAAAACCTAAAAGCCAAAACAAAAGAGAGAAAATAATAATTAAGATCAATGATGATTGAAATAAAATTTTAAAACCATTTAAGTTTATTTTTGCTAAATTCGAGCACAATTTGAGATGATGTCACCATTTGGGTTTATTTTGTCTAAAAATACGAATTTCAACATCTGAGGAACGTATATGAAATTATGCTAAATCTTTGGGAGAGACGTAAGGAGTTAGCCCTAAAATGTGAGTGCAGTTGTTATTCCAAATTTCCATCAAAGTTCAAAAAGAACCACACTTCTTTTTGACTGATTTAGTGTTTTCAGTTAGCAAGAGTATATCTGTTGTACTAGTACATAAATCACATGGTGGAACTGGAACTTAAGGGAACTGATGGTTTTGAATAAAACCATTAGTTTGTTCATAACACCTAACGGTGGTTCCTTTCACCTTTGACGTTTCCATAACGTGATGTACACTTCGTCTTTTGAATGATCAAATAAGCCAAATCTTTCTATTGTTTAAGTCGTCATCAAAGTTGAATATTAAGTTTCTACCACTTATATATAACATCAACTAATCAATAATTATGAGACAAGTCTAGGTTTTCATCTTGCATTTGTCTAAACATTATTTATTTCTCTAAACCTTCCACTAACATTTGATATTTCTAATTAAATCTTTTCTTGGTTTTTAACATTTTTCTTCTTGATTTTTCCATGACTTTCCCCCTTCATTTCCATTGTAGAAAGATATACTTACCTTCCATTTATTTGGATTTTCATCTTGTACGAAACCGTACTTAAATTTGCATTACACAATATGATTAATTACATGACCAATTCTATCCAAGTGTATACATTCCATCAAAATATTTTACATGTTTTTTTTTTTTTGGTTTTTTTGCCCTAAGAACATCTATTTTAGAAAAATTGAATTTGAAGGTCATGCCCCTTTTCTTTCTTCGTATTCTTGTTATTGAATGATAACCTTTTTTCTCTTATTCTCTTGTTTTTTAAAGGTTATGGATAGGAGAATTTTTTTTTTTTACGATTAGAGATAGGCATTTCACTGCCCAATTCTTGCTAGGCATCAAACTAACAGGTTTAGAGTGTTGGGTGACCGTGCAGAGACGTGTATAATGTAGGGAAATTATATTTTATTCAATCTGATTTGTTGAAACTGCAGCTGATGCATCCACAACTCCAATCTAAGGTACAACAGAGGTGCCATTGGCGACTACTCAAGGGAACATATGTAATTTAAGAATTCAAGAGAAATTTATTAAGGTTTCATTTCATGTAATCAATATGATTCAACTATTGAACCAAATTATTTCGGATGTGTCGATTTTTTTCTGTGTTTCATTTCTTTAGATCCGAAAGGTTCTTGTAAAGATGATTAAGATTTCAACAGATGGCAAGGTATTGGTTCCTCATGTCTAAAGCTTCACCAGATGGCAAGGTATTGGTGCATACATTGTTGCAAGTTGCAACTGTCCATAAAGTTAGAATCTTGGGGTGGGATGACTGTAAAACCAACATAATGGTGCCTGAAGAGACACTAAAAAAATGTTTATTCTATACATAAAGCGTGAGGCTATTTATGGTGCTAATTTTGTGCAGACACTAAAACAATGTTTATTTTTTTTTGCGGTACAGCCAAAATTTTGTAATTTTCTAAGTTTTGTGACACTGAATTCTTCTGTCAACAACTACTTCCACTGATATAAAGTAGTTTTAATGGAGTTTCCAATTTAAGTATAATTGACGGGGTCTAACTTTATGCAGTTTTGTCGAGGGTCACATAAGAATTTAAAAAAAGAAACCGCGTTTTCAGGAAAATTGATTCTATTAGAGAAATCACAGTGGTTTTTGTAAAGGTGATAAATTTTCAACACATGGAAACATACTCATCGTCTAAAGCTTCAGCAATGCTAATTAAGGAGGAGCCAGAAAATATCTTTAAAGTGGTTTAAATTCGGGAATAACTTTACATACCTCCCTTGAGGTTTAGCCTTGCTTAGGTATCTAAAAAATTACACTCACTCTCTTGGCGAGACAGATGCTATGATGACCATGAAAAAGAATACCTATACCCGAATATGCAAAAATCAAAAAACAAAAAGAGCAAGGAAACAATAATTAAGATCGATGATGATTGAAATAATTTTTTTTAAAACCACATATGGGTATTGCAAAGTTAGAGTACAATTTGATGATGTCATCATTAATTTTGGGTTTGTTTTGTTTAAAAAAGCAAATTTCAATATCTGAGGAATGTTTATGAAACTCTACTAAATCATGGGGGAAATGTAAGGAATCATCCCTTAAATGCAAGTGCAGATGTTATTGCAAATTTCCATCGAAGTTCAATGTTTATGAAGCTATGCTAAATCTTTTTGACTTAGTGACTTCTTGGCAAGACTGTATCTATTGTGCTAATACATATATTATAGGATAAATTACATATAACAATCTTGAAGTTTCTCTATTGCCACATTATCTTCTGAACATTTTAAAATGTCCACTTCACCCGCTATGATTTTATTGAAAGTGAAAATTTGACAGAAAATAATCTTAACGTCGATAACTGAAATACCAATAGTGCCCTTACTTAAATGCTAAATCAATTAACAGTTTAACTACTTTGTATAAAAGTATAGGAGGATTACGTGAATAAATACAAAAATCATAGGGGAATAAAGTGAAAATTTATACAAACCATGAGGAGGTTACATAAAAATTAAGATTTTATCGCACGCGCTTTTAGAGTATTGTTTGGTACAAACACCGTAACTGATTGTACATTTTATCCATTTTTCACTTTACATAAAACCGTAAAGAGGTTATGTGGCTATTTTAAAATCGTTAGGGGGTTATTTGGGATTATGTAAAGTCACAGAGGATTATAGGTAATTTATCCTATATTATATTGTGGGACTAAAACTTAATAGAACTGATGAATTTGAATAAAACCATAAAGTTGGTTCATAACATCTAACGGTAGTTCCACCTTTGACGGTTCAATAATGTGATATGCACTTCGTCTTTTAAAAGGTCAAACAAGCCAAGTCTTCCTATTGTTTAAGTCGTAATCAAAGTTAAATATTAAATTTTTTTTCTAGTTGGATATTAAGTTTCTGCCACTCATATAACATCAACCAATCAATAAAAATCTGCAGTTTTCACAAGTCTTTGACAAAATTTCCACATCAATTGGCGTGTCAAATATGGAGATGATTTTTTTCCACAATTAAGGAATCCTAATCAAAGGATAAAAAGGAAAGACAACTTTTTTCCACCTTGCATTTATTTTGAAAGACATAGATGTTAAAGTCTTTGATATTGTTTATGAACTGATGAATTTGACTAAAACCATAAAGTTGGTTCATAACATCTAACGGTAGTTCCACCTTTGACAGTTCAATAACGTGATATGCACCTCGTCTTTTAAAGGGTCAAACAAGCCAAATCTTTCTATTGTTTAAGTCGTAATCAAAGTTAAATATTAAATTTTTTCCTAGTTGGATATTAAGTTTCTACTACTCATATAACATCAACCAATCAATAAAAATTTATAGTCATCACAAGTCTTTGCCAAAATTTCCACGTCAATTGGCGTGTCAAATATGGAGATGATTTTTTTCCACAATTAAGGAATCCTAATCAAAGGATAAAAAGGAGAGACAACTTTTTTCCACCTTGCATTTATTTTGAAAGACATAGATGTTAAAGTCTTTCATATTGTTTGATAAAATCAATCTTTTTGTTTTCGTTCTTCTTGTGTGACAAGTCTAACTTTTCATCTTTCATTTGTTTAAACCTTATTTATTTCTCTAAAACTTCTACTCATATTTGGTTTTTTTGTAATCAACTCTTTTATTGTTTTCTAACATTTTTCTTCTTGATTTTTCCATGACTTTTCCCCTTCATTTGCATTGTAGAAATATATACTTACCTTCCATTTTAATTGGATTTTCATCTTGTAAGAAAGTATACTTAAATTTGTATCACAAAGTTATTACTAGCATGATCTATCCTATCGAAGAGGATATGTTAGCAATAAAGTATTTGGATATGCTTGGGCCATTTAAAATTGGCTAAAACCTGGTTGCTAATATGAAGAGTCAAACGAGGCTAGTTTTCATTTAGTTTAAGTCATCATCAAAATTGGATATTAAATTTTTCTCACATTAACTAATTAATAAGAATGTTTTAGTTTCCACGAGTCTTTGCCAAAATTTCCACGTCAACAGGCGTGTCAAATATGGAGAACCAATAGGAGTCATCTATGGTAGGTACTGATGTTCCTTCCTACCGTAGCGGTAGCACATCATGAAAGCATTCTCAGTGAGAAGTCAAGCCCACGTCTAAATTCCCACGGCAAAGGAGAAATATTTGATGTGATTTGTGGCAGGCCCCAATGATAAATGAATTTCATATAAAATTTTTATTGTTAATGTAAACAAAACAAATTTTCACAGTATACTTTTTACATTAGTAGTTATAATGCTTAAGGCTGATTGTGTTGAAAAGTGAAAAATAAAAGTAAAATGAATACTTATTTTGACAATTTGTATTTAGATATTTAAATTAAAAGTGCCTAAATACATGGGTAAAATTTGATGGATTAAAAATAACTTAAAAAATGAACTTCTTGATCGAAATATTTAAGAATTGTATATTTGGAATGAATGGATGTTTCGCATGATAGAAAAAAATACAAATTTTGGTGTGGATCCGCCACTGTTAGTGCCACAAATCAAAGTTAATCTCTCTACTCTTACTAGGAAAACTCATCAGCACGCGTTCCCACTGTGGGTTGATGGAGATGGTCTGTGTTTCCCTCCATACAATGTCATTGTTAGACACAATCCATTTCATAATCATAAATGGAGAGAGCATTTGATCTTGAGATACATATATTGCATCTCAATGGAAGTATATATATACTTACTTCCCCATAATAGTAGTATATACATACTTACTTCCCCATCCTCAGTTCTATTTGCCAGCTTAGTCACAAGAAATGGAGAGAACATACTATTACTTTCCTGTAGGACTTTTATTAGCCACTTCTCTGTTAGCCATGGGCACAGCTGATATCATAACTGATAAATCTGCCCTTATAACTATAAGAGACCACATGGTTTCTAATCGTCACTTAATCTTGGCCAAAAAATTGGTCCATTTCTTCCTCTGTTTGTGATTGGATTGGAGTTACATGTGACTCTAGTCGTCAAAGAGTGGTGGCATTAAATATTTCTAACATGGGTTTTGCAGGCACGATTCCTCCACAACTGGGAAACCTCTCATTCCTTGTTTCTCTCGACATGAGCAACAACAGTTTTCATGGTCATTTGCCAGAAGAAATGTCTCATTTGCGTCGACTAAGTTTCATGGCTTTAGGCAACAGTAATCTCACGGGAGAAATTCCGTCATGGTTAGGTATCTTGGATAGACTTCAATACCTGTCGCTAAGAAACAATTCGTTTGTTGGCCATCTTGTTGCTAACATATGCGACAATCTTCCAAATCTAAAAGAGCTCGATCTGTCTTGGAATCAATTGAGTGGCCAGATACTATCAGGTTTATCAAACTGCTCCGGACTCAAGACGTTAGATTTGTCATCCAACCAGTTCAATGGTTACATACCAAAAGCGGTGGGGAACTTGAAAATGCTTGAGGAGCTACATCTCGGCAACAACAGTTTGGAAGGTTACTTTCTTGGTTTCTTATTCTTTATTCAGTTCCATATTTGCATTTTGTCACTGTATAATTATCTTAATTTCTTGTGCTACAATCTCTTGATCTTTGGCCCTTCAAACATTTATTTAAAATTAAAGAGATCCCCTGAAATGAAATTCTGAAACTTTTATTTAAACTTTGGCCCTTTAACATTTATTGTGTTCAACGGATACATACCAAAAAGAAGTTGGATATTTGAAAATGCTTCAGTATCTATATCTTGGCACATTAACAATTCGAGAGGGGGGGTGTTGGGGGTGGTGGGGATGTTGGTCTTATTGTATTAGAAGGGTATAATTGTCTTTTTAATTGAACCACCAGCAGGGGACCAAAAGTAAATCAAAATTAATGCTAAGGTGAACCATGGCTGATACCAAAAATCAGGGAGGCTTATTTATAATTAAAATTATTCTTTATGTATTGATCTATTTAAATTTTGTCACTGTACAATCGTAACTCTTGTGCTACAAATCTCTTTGATTTTGGGCCTCGTAAACATTTATCTCAGATTTCGGGCCCAAAAAAGAAAAAACATACATTTAGTTCTAACGAATTGGTGGTAATTCCTCCAAGTTTCGCAGGTAGCATTCCGGAAGAGATAGGCAATCTCCAGAGCTTGAGGGTCTTGTCCATAACACGCAGCAATTTGAGTGGATCAATACCCAGGGAAATCGGAAACCTAACTATGCTTGAAGGAATAGATTTTTTTAACAACAGCCTTACAGGTAACAAAGTGGTGAGAAGTTTCTAATTTCTGCTGGTTCTGTTAACAATTGTTAGCAGATTGGTGCGACAGAATCTATATATATATATATATATATATATATATATGCAGAACTAAAAAATTTGTTAAGTGGGTGGTTTTATTATTATTTTGTTGGTTCAACTAGTCAGCAACAGTTTTAGTGGGAAAATTTGCCTTAATTTTAACTTGGAGGGGCAAACTGACATGAAATTAATGAACTTCAAGTTGCTAAAAATCTTGAATTTTTTAGAATTCAATCCTAGGGACTCGTTGGTTTCGTTGACTCGGATTCAATTGTGTATAAGAAACCAAGCATCCACTTGATAAATGCTGAAGAAGAAAGATTCGGTACAACAGATGGAGGAGTTTTACGTCCAACAATGACGCGTGGGCGAAGCAATAAAATCATTGTACGAAACAATAAAATAATTTCTGGCACTGGTGGCGTGGGATTTCGGCGTCCAGAGGGGATGTTTTAGTTTGATGTAGATACGGTTAAGTGAAATTAAGTGAAAGAAAAGCTGGATTTGTCTTCTGAAAAAATTGAAAGAAAAGCCAGCTAGATTTGTCTTCCTAATAAATGTCCAAATTCATAGTCATTACGGAGCAGAATCTTGCGCGACATTATTGGCAGTTGATAATAATTGACACGGAGGAGACGCTAGTCTGGCATGGATATTCTCTAACTTTTATTCATTCACAGAATAATTGAACACCTTTGAAATGGAAATTTTTAGGAATTCCCTTTTTTAAACTTTTTTTTTTGAATTTTGTCAATTTTAGATATACAATTTTTATTGGTGGAATTATATAACATGTTCCTGAATTTGGAAGTTTATATCTACAGATAAACTTTTTCTTAAAATTCTTTACGTAGGGATCAACAAACTCAATGGGCAAATACTAAGGAGGGATTGGAAATTTGTTAATCTACTATGCTTAAGAAGCTGTATCTAGATGATAGCTAATTTGATAGGTATATATGTTAATTTTCAATGAGTTGTAGTCCTGACTTTGGTACAACTTTTGGAGTATATTTAAATGAGATTGGTTTTGTTCATGAATCGACAGGTTTGATTCCAAACGAGATTGGCAACTTGCTTAAATTGGAGAGCCTTGACTTGGTTGGGAATAGCTTAAGTGGTTTACTACCAGTTGGGATCTTCAACATCTCAACTCTGAGGATACTCCACCTTTTTGAAAATCATCTATCTGGCGTTCTTCCATCAAATATGTGCCATGGCCCACACAATTTGGAAGATATTGATCTTGGTTGGAATAACTTCAGTGGAGCCATACCCGCCTCTATCTCAAACTGTTCGAAACTAACTAGAATATATCTTGATAGTAACAAATTCAGCGGTCCAATTCCCAATTCCATTGGAAATTTGAGACGCCTCGAAATTTTATTTCTGACTGCTAACAATTTAACGAGTGAATCTTCATCCCCAGAATTGGATCTTTTCACTTCCCTCACAGGTTGCATCTCTTTAAGGGCTATCCTGGTAGGGGACAATCCGTTAAATGGGGTTCTTCCGAGATCCATCAGGAATCTTTCTATTTCTGTTGAAGAGTTGGAAGTAGGGAACTGTGGACTTAAGGGGAACATTCCAGACAGCATTGGAAACTTGAGCAATTTAGATTTTTTGGATCTAGGTGGCAATAGTTGGACCGGATCAATTCCAACTGCGATATGGGGTTTGCAAAAGCTTTGGTTTTTGGATCTTACTAATATTTCCCTCATTGGTCCACTCCCTCGTGGTCTCTGTGGTTCGCAGAGTTTGGAGCTTTTACAACTAACTCAAAATCAGATTAGCGGTTCAATTCCAGGATGTTTTAATAATCTTACATCTTTGAGGTATCTTAACATAGCTTTCAATAGATTAACCTCTACTCTGCCAATGAGCTTGTGGGATCTTAAAGGTCTCCAAAACCTCAACTTGTCGTCGAATTTGTTGAGAGGACCTTTGGCTCCGGAGATAGGAGAATTAAAGAATTTGACAAGGTTAGACTTGTCAAACAATCAGTTTTCAGGCAAAATCCCCAGTACCATTTGGAGTTTAGAGAGTTTGGACCATCTTTCTTTATCAAATAACAGTTTGAGAGGATCAATCCCGGACAATCTTTGAATTGGTACCTTTGAATTTGGGCCTAGAAAATTAGCCTATTACAGAGTAACCTCTTCGGTCAGATTCCTCGATACTTAAATATTCACTTTTCTAGAATTAAGCGGTGACTCATGTATTCTTGCTCTGTAATAAATTAAGGCTTGTGTAGAATTTTTTATTCCAATATCCACCATACCAAGCTATTCTAAACAATAAATTCAAGGACAATAAAGGGCCTATGCATATATTTATTATGCCAGAACTGTTCTGATTTTTTTTTTTATAAAAATTCAATTATGAAGTGAAAGTTTCTCCTAACTAACAAAAGATATAAAGAAAATAAATGTTTATTGTTACAATTTAGCCCATGGAAAAAAATTAGAGTTGTCCAGTTCATTTAAAGTGATGGTAATTTTTTTTTTGAATTCAAAAAAATGTGGCCTCTTGGAAGGCACATTTTCTTTTACCAGTGAAAATTTTGGAATTTTTTTTTAAAAAATGTAGTACACTTTTTCTTTGTCAGTACCACCACTCCTACTTCATAATTGGAAAACTACAGTCAAAAAGCTTTTGGTATGATAATTGAAGACTAAAGGGGTATTGTTATTTTCTTGTTGCTTTGGTGAAAATAATATAACAGACCGGCATTATGGAAAGTAAGGGAATATATAGTGGCCTTAATTTTGATAAAAAAAAAAAAGGAAAATCGTCTGCTAAAACAAGGTTAAACATATTTGCAGCAAATGACTGACACAAATTCACTTGTTCTTCCACTTGAAGTTCGTGTCATGGAATATGGAGAACAACCCCGATTAAATCAACAGATGAAATATCTATCTATTAATTTAAGTATGCGTGAAACAAAAAGTTGAAAACTAGTAAGGGAGCCATCAATATTTGTTTTTTGTCCTTTTAGCTTTTTTTTGCCCAGGACTTTTGCGTCTTTCTCAAAGGCTTGGAGGAGGCGAAGTACATATATACAACATTAATTTCAGTTGAGGATCATATAGTGCAATACATATATATACACACCGATTAAAACCACTATTAGTTGACAAGAATATATTTATAGTACTGTAGGGATACCGCCGTGATTAATGAGTTACTTCTAAATACATGAATCATGCCATAAGACCTGTGCAATGGCCCCAATAATTTCTTAACGATGGGAATGGAAAATTGAACCTCATGTAATTGAAGCCTGTGTTTTAAAACTCGGACCGGACCGGCCGGTTCAACCGGTCGAGTCGGGAACCGGCCATGTGTCCGGTCCGAGTTATACTAAAAAACCGGGAAAGTAAAAATCCGGTCAAGAACCGGGTTTGACCGGGAAAAAACCGGATTTCCGGTTCAAAAAGCTTTTTTTTTTAAAAAAAAAACTCAAACTTTTTCAATATTATATTTTGACCCCTAGATTGTTAAAAATTATTAATATACCTCAAATATTTCATACTTTATCAATGTTTTCTTAAAGTTTGGTGTTATTTTTTAATTAAGTCCATAATTTTAATTCTAAACTTGTTAATACTTATTAAATAATATAAATTGCTACTTGATTGTTCTAATTTCTTTGTATTTTCTTGTTAAATATATTTGAAATATCAAATATATATGAATATACCTTTATTAATATTAACATGTTATTAAGTATTTTACATATAATATTTTAATTTTTAAATAATTTTTATTTATGACGTCATCCGGTTCAACCCCTATCGAATCCGATTGAACCCATTGACCCCTGACCCATGAGCTTGATCGAATCGATACCCGGTCCGGTTCTGAAAACATAGATTGAAACTCTCTATGTTTGGTCATTACCAATTGAGTAACCCCTTGAGAGTTGTCAAGGATAAACTTCATTAGTACACCCAGCAATTTACACATTTTTTTTGGTTTTAAAAGATACGTTGATATACATAATGTTGTTGGTTGTATAACTTTATTCAACTCATCTGTAATTTTGTATTTGTTTAGAACACTTTTTGGGTTTCTTTTAATGCTATCTGTGAGTGAACTTACATACCACTCTAACCAACATATTGCTTTTCATCGAATCACTAATTGATTAATTGATAAGACTCAACATTTTGCAAGTTAGTATGTTTGCTATGATTAAGCGATTACACGAGAATTGGAAATTATCGACTTGTGATTTTGCTGCCATCACTTTTTGTATTATTGAAACAGAAAGTGGACAACTAGAGAAACCAATAAAGTGTTTCTAATGCTATATAATATCATCCATTCATTCCTTGACTTATTTTTAAACCTTCCCGTTTTTATTTTTACTTTTTTTTTGACGCATAACCTTCGCCTTTTTATCATTTTTCGTATTCTATAGTCTCGTAATGTATTTCCTGAAATGAATCTGGCCCAATTTTTGCCAATCTATTTGCTGGTGCATTGGTGGGTGAGGGTACAGAAACTCATGTCTTAGACCCAAAAGTAGTTGTCTTGCTGGATCAAAGCTAGATTTCGTCTCAAAAGAACACCCAGGCCGACAAATAATTAGTCATCTGGTCTTAGTATGCAAATACAGCCCAGGCCCAACTGCATGGCATTGTACTGATAACAAAGACATCACTTGTAAACGTAAGGCTATTGATTCGACGCTCAAACCCTTTCCTGAAGTTTTATATGACGCATACAAAACTAAAAGATAATTCATATCAAAATTTTAAAAAACTTTTGTATTTGAATATATCACTGGCATACCTTATTTTTAAATTTGTATTTTTATAGGTGAAGTCATATAACCAAACCTTCTGTCTAAATTAATATTTCTATTTACCAATTTTCATTTCGAGTTGACTAAAGTCAATCATGGACAGAATTCAACCTTAATTGCTACGGCCCTAGAAAACTAGTGTTTTGGAGGGAAAATTTTATGGTACA
Organism: Coffea humblotiana; assembly: GCA_023065735.1. NCBI lineage: Eukaryota > Viridiplantae > Streptophyta > Magnoliopsida > Gentianales > Rubiaceae > Coffea > Coffea humblotiana. The sequence goes on along the minus strand of JACYVW010000088.1, from coordinate 117,373 downwards.
TAAACGGCATCCCGATTGAAATACATATAGGGAAAAAAAAACTTTTAGCTAGAAAAAGTTTATAACACATAAATTGCCTCGTGATTGAAGTCACCTTCATCTTCCAGCTTAGTCAAAGCAAGAACTGGAGAGAACAAGCAATTACTTTCTTGTTGGAATTCTTTTAGCCACTTTTCTAGCAGTCATTGCCACAGCCAATATCGCCTTCCATTTGGCGTCAACTAAGTTTTATGGCTTTAAGCAACAATAATTTCACAGGAGAAATTGCATCATGGTTTGGTTTCCTGGATAAAACTTCAGTATCTGTCCGTAAGAACCTCCTCCTCTTTTTAATTTATCAAAGCTTGAAATTTTGGCTTTACCTTATCAACCTATATAGTAAAAGCACGAAAGGATTCGTTAAGGATGGTGATGGTTGTGCTGATGTGGCTGCATTTTATTCGCTGGGGGGTCGTCGTCCATCACATGGGGCTCGCGTGCTTTCGCTGGGAGGAGAATTCGGATTCTTGCTTTTGTCCGCTGGGAGGAGAAGTGCAAGTCCTGCCTTTTGTCCGAGAGGCGAAAATGAAGACCAGCTGACTTGCTGAGTAAGCTTATGGCGGTTGGTGCGTATATAGTAAAAGCATGAATGCAATTTGGCAAAAGAGTGGCTGTCTGCTGATGTGTCAAGCTGTCATTGGTTAAAATGTGGTCGTCCTCCTCATGCCAAAATCACGTGCCTAACTAGAGAAATATTTGAGGGTTTTCTTTCTTTCTGACGTATTCTGCCGAGGATGGGACTAGCGCATGGCTCGATACATTAGAAGGGTTCTCTTTCTCCCTTGTTCATCGCTGTTCTCCTCTCTCTCTCTCGTCTGATTGGGTTTTAGTCCCTTGGTTTACCCCTCCGATTTTTCATTTACACGAACTCTCTGTTCTATGTGTGTTTGTTCTTTATCCACTGGATCCAATCTAGACGTGCAGTAGCAGAGAAAATCACATCAATTGAAGGTTGGTTAGTGGCTCGAGGATTACTACCATCAAATTCTTATCTTTTTCCTCCTCTGATTTCTGTACGATTGGGGCTAGGGCTTGGCAAACACTCTCCGTCCCTGTCACTTACTTCTTCTCTTATCAAACTCACCGGCGGACCAACATTTCTTCCATAACTCTCCGATTTTCTCCGTATTGTTTTCTTTAAAAATTAAGGTCAACAACAGCCACAGATGACCTTCAATTTTCTGGCTTTTGTTTCTGATCTTTTTAGATGAGATGAGCTGCAAATAACTTGTAGATTTATTCAACTTTTCTCTATTCTTCCAATGGTCTTTATTTGCTTAAAAATTAATAAAGCTTGGTTTAATATCTCTGTTACTCAATTATTTTCTTAGCGATAAGAACTTTGATCTTCTAATCTTTATATCTTAAGATTTTTTATTTTATTTTATGTCTCTTTTGTTTATTTATCCGATTTCCTAATTTTTATAGTATTATCTTTGCAGGAAAAAGATGAAGACTTTTATTGGATGCAAATGCAAGTACTTGTGGATATATTCCATCCTTTTCTGTTCTCCAAAGGTCTGTTCTGCTTTATTTATCTATTGATTTATTTGTTTATTTATTTTTTGCCGATAAAAACTTTGTACTTTTAATTTCGGTCTCTACTCTCAAATCACTTGAAGTTTTTATTTTGTCTTTTATTTTATTGGATTATACTATTATTTTTATAGAAAGGAAGATGAATTTATTAGGTTTTAGCTAAAAAATAGGCATGAACATCAATGTTTTCCTCTGTAAACATTTTTTCTGGTGCTGTTTGACAGAAAGTATGAGTTATAGTGGTTTCCTAAAGCATTCTAGAAGCATTTAATCCCTAAAACACCTATGCATTCTAGAGCCCCCGTTATAGAAACATTGATTGCTTCTTTTCTTGGCGCACATTCATCTGTGATTTTTTCCGTCTTTTTACTTCGTTTATACTCTCATATTACAATTTGCATTTTTACAGAGTGAGGAAGAAAAGGAAGAACAACCTCTGTGGTAAGAAACTTTTTAGCCCACAAGTTTTTTGCTTTGGTTTGTTTCCCTTTTCAATTTGTGACCTTTCCCTCTTTCCCTCTATGACAGAGGTTTGTGGAGGATGGCAAAAAATTGTGGTAAAACTCCTGCTCCTATTTTTTTCACGGTACTTTGGGCCTTTTATTTTTAGATTTTAATACTCTTCTTTTAAATACTAGTTTTGAGTGAATCTTTTTACCTGTCAGAATGAAATCTGCCAAAATTATATCAAGTGCATCTATTAAATCAGAAGTTAATGATAAATAACATTAACTAATATGGAACAAAAGGGTCGAGGTTAAGACTTTTCACTTTCACTTTTGCAGAGAAGTTCAAAGATTTTCCGAAGAAACCTCTAAGCTCGTTCAGGAATCATTTTTTGCTCAGTTAAGAGTTGAATCCTTTTGTTCTTTTCTTGTTTTTCACTGAATATGGGACCTGGTCTTCATGCAATTTCTGTCTCTAAATCTTTTAGGACAAGTCAATATTTCTGTAGTATATGTTTGAGTGTAAGACTAGAGAGATGATTGTCTACACAACTGAAGGTACTTTGCCATTGCAATTTCTCAGGGATAAATTTTTTCCCATCAAATTTTTATCTCTGACCTTTTCTTTCTTCTTTCTTCTTTTTCTGGTATCCACTACAGGAAGAAGCAATCTTTATTTGTGGTCCAGGAATAAACAAATGGTGAAGATAGCCTTTAAGAAGGTGTTTGTTCACCTTTTATTGTCGTTTTTCCTTTTTTGGGTTTTAATGATAGTATAAGTTCTAATTAATTGAGTTTCTGTTTAATTGATAGGTGAGAATATCTTAAACTAGGTGACTTGGTTTAGCAGATATTGTGCACATCCGTATTTGGAACTCCATAGCATGTCAGCTTCCTTATTTGGCTATCTAGATAGACTATTTTGTAGTGTGAAAATGTCATCTTCTTTTGATGGCCTTTTGAATAACGAATCATTAGTTTCTTTTCATTGATTAATTTTATAGATTGATTACACTTTTGTTGTTAGAGTAAGTTTTACTTGGTAATAAATTTGTATATTTCATCTTTAACCTTTTGGGTTCATTTCTTGAACTTCAATATTTATAGTTATAAACTTGTTGAAAAAAAGATGAGAGGCATTGGTAGTATGAGGAGGGACGTAAAAGAAAAGAAGAAAGGTGTGCGAAAAAGTGCAAGTTGAAATACTGATACTGAAATCATAATGGTGATTACTGTAATGATTAAAATGTAAAGAAAAAGCTAGAGATTGAGTTTCAAGAAAAGACCCTTGGGTTACTTGGCGCTGAGATAGGCATTGGTCATTTAAGTTTTTCTTTGGGAAATTCACTATTATTTGACCATTTCAATATTCTTTTACCATACTGGAGCTACTGTGTTTGGTTGACTGTATCATTGATAGCTATTTAATGTAACTTGTCTTTACTCCTCACAGCTAAAATGGATTGATGAGGATTTCCTGAGTTATGACTTTTGAGTTCAATATTTTGCTGACTTGCTAAATTTGTTAAGAGAATTTTCTTTACTTTCCTTGGAATATGTTTCTGCTGTTCTATGTGCAGGTTATTAGTCAAGATATGGAGATCAAAGGACCTCATTTAAAACATCAAACACTTCTTTAGGCTTTGTTGTTCTCGGCCCAATCAGATATCTTTATACTGACTGTTATTTGATTGTGTGGCTTGAGTTCAAATTAAGTAAATTATTTGAGAGAATGCTTAATGATTTGTTTGGCTTGTTTTGCTTAGCAATGAGTCAAAGCCCGAAGAGTGGAAGAACTCTTACCGTTTCCCTTGCATTATCAAGATTGAAGTGTCATGCACCCCTAGGATCAAGATTGGAATTATTTCTATGTCTGTCCTGCATGGATCTACAGTGATTATTTATTAGCCTCATTTTTGGATACATATTATTGTAGATATTATGTTCCTTTTACATTTTAAATAAGAGGTTTTGTTTGTAAAAATTGTGACCAACTTTTGTTTCAATGCATCATATTGTGTATATTGGACCTATTATGTACATCCTAATTTTGTCCGGTTACGGTGTGTTGTATTCTTAATGACACTGAATTGCAATTTTCACTTACCTCTTTAATTCAATAATTCTTTTTACTAATTATATGCCTCCTAATTGTATGGCCTCAAATAATTCAACATCTGTCATCACAACAATTTGCAAGTTAGATGGCCAGGATTGGGCAATTTGCATGCTTTCACCGTTTTCCTGCTATCTTTTTCCGCATAATCAGTAATTAATTTCATATAAATGGCCTGTTATGGCATGAAACTCAAGTGCGCCAAGAATTCCACCTTTCTATTTGTCAACTGGTTATTTCATTCTACCAACAATAAACTTCGGTTAGGGAACGTTTCCATTGATTGCGAAGCTAGATTGTTGCACGGAGGATCCTTTTTCAAAAATATGAACCCCTTTCATTCTCAGCGTACACCTATTTCATACCATGTATCACACTTCCATTCTCCTGACCAGAGTTGTTGCGAAACGATTGAACAACATCAAAATTAATGCTCGTTGTAAATTTAAAAAAACCACAGATAATCAATCCTCCACAGAATAATAGAAAAAATTAAGTGTTTACTCATTGTTTAATATTTTTGAATCTCCCATTTACTTCTCCCAAAACTTAATCCCATCTCTACATGAAGCAAAATCATACTGATGAGCTTGAATTTTATTCGCCTCAATTATTTTCTTTTCTATCTTTTTCTCGACACCATGTTAGATGCAAACCTTTATTTACTCGCATTTTCTTACAACATTGCTTATTTAAAAGCTTAATCATTTTATAACCAAATCACTTAAATGCAATGCATACGATTTATGATATCTCCACTTGAAAATCTAGGCATTTTCTGGGCAACATGAAATTAACACCGCGCATCGCGCGGTGATCCCCTCCTAGTAATTCCATAAGTGGGAAGATTCCTAAAGAAATCCTTAATCTTTCTAAACTCAAGTACTTGGGGATACCATTTAACCATCTTTCTAGTTCTATGCCAGCCATAGTCTTCCGAATCTCCAATTTGGAATTTATTAATCTTTTAGGGAATCGGTTATCCGGTAACCTACTCCCGGGATTGGCTCGGCTGGTGCTGGGGTAGCCTCTTTAAGTTCTGACACCGTGTGGTCGCAGTTTGATCCCTTCTACAGTTTTGTGTATCTTGGGGGACGGGTGCACAAGCGCAGGGAGATTAGTCCGAAAGGGATACTCCCTGTGTCGACAAAAAAAAATAAAGTTATCCGGTAACCTTCCTGTATGCCGCTATCCCACAAGTCACATACAGCTTCATCTGTCATATAACCTATTAAATAGTCAAATACTATCAGATTTATCGCAGTCCTTAGGACCCGAGGTGTCATTTTGTCATTCAACCTGTTCAACGGGCACATACCAAAAGAAGTTGGGAGCTTACAAATGCTTGAGAATCTATATCTGGGCAATAAGAATTCCCTAAAATCTATATTTAGCTCTAATTATAGAAATTGGAGATGAGCCCCTGCAATTTTGCAGGTAGCATTCCGGAAGAGATAGGCAATCTTCCAATTTGAAACTCTTGTCCATAAAAAGCTCCAATATTATGGGAATCATACCGGAAAGCATGTGCTACAATCTTCCCAAACTCGAGGAGCTTTATACAAGTAATAAGTAACTATTTGGGCAAATCAAGGCAAACTTGTGCAGATGCTCATCACTCCGGATCTTGTTATTGGAGGATAACAATTTGGGTGGCTCAGTACCTGACAATGCTCTTAATATACTTCAGTGCAACAATTGGTTAGAACTTCCTAAATTTCAGCCATTTTATAGTCCTGTCGACTTTGTTAACAAAATATGCTTGAACAAATATTATTGAATGGATGGTTTTATCATTTTTTGTTGGTTCAACTAGTGAACGATTAATCCAAAATTATTTTAAATGGGAAAATCTGCCTTTTATAAATTGGAATGGACAAACTGCAGAAAAATGAACTTCAATGGGGCTTTTTTTTTTTTTTTTGGGATCTGTAGTCTTTGTACATTCTATCCTATTTTGAATTTGCAGGTGAAAGACCGAAAGCGATTGGTAATCGCCAAAGCCTTGAATCATTATTCATGGCAAATAACATGCTTTTGTCGATGGAAATACATAACATGTCCAAGTCACGAGAAATTGGCTTTGGTAATAACAGCCTCTCTGGATCTCTTCCAAAAAGTATATGCAACCAGCTACTTGAACTTGAAAGTTTATATCTACACAGAAACAATTTGGACGGCCAAATGCCAGAAAACTTATTCAAATGTTCCGCACTTGAATCTCTTTACCTATGGAACAATAAATTCAATGGACAAATGACAAGTGGGATTGGAAATGTAACTATGCTCAAGAAGTTACATCTCAATGACAACCATTTGACAGGTATGATAATTTTATGAGAATTATGTGACAAAATGTACAGTTTTCAGTTTGGTAAGCTTAAAAAATGCAGCTGAATTGATGTTATCCATGAATTGACAGGTTTGATTCCGAATGAGTTTGGCTAACTCATTGAAATTGGAGGAACTTGCAATTTAATAACTTAAGTGGCTTGATACGAATCGGGATCCTCAACATCTCAAGGCTCACATTTTCTCACTTTATTTATCTGGCAATCTTCCATCAAATATGTGCTGTGGTGTGTACAAATTGGAAGGACTTTATCTTGCTGAGAACAACTTCATTGGAGGTGTGCCAGCATCTATCTCAAACTGTTCAAAGCTGAGTTTTATGTCTCTTGGGTTATAACAAATTCAGTGGTGGAATTCCTAATTCCCTTGGCAACCTAAGCTGCCTCGAATTTCTAGAGCTAATTGATAACAATTTGACAAGGGAATCTTCATCTTCAGATTTGAGCCTCCTCACTTCCCTGGCTGGTTGCATCTCTCTAAGGAAAATCTCAGTGTCAGGCAATCCGTTGAATGAGGTCCTCTCAATTTCCATTGGGATCTCTCGAGTTCTACTGAAAATTTTTATGCAGAAAACTCAGGAATCACGGACAACATTCCATAGGGCAGTGGAAACCTGAGTAATTTTAATGGTTTTAAGTTACTACAAGTCAATCACTTGACTGGCTTCATCCCTACCACGATAAAGGGCTTCCACAAGCTGCAAGGATTGAATCTTCAAAATTTTTCTCTAAGCGGTTCCCTCTTTGGTGATCTCTGTGGTTTACAGAGTTTGAATATACTACATCTAAGTCAAAATCAGATTTCTGGCTCGATTCCAGGATATGCTTCAGCAACCTCACATCTTTGAGGTCTTTTTATATAGCTTTCAATAGATTAATCTCTACTCTACCAAGGACCTTGTGGAATCGCAAAGATCTCTTTGGAATTGATTCGTCGTCAAATTTCTTGAGAGGATCTTTGCCAATAGTGTTGGGATAACTGTTTCCATTCTTGCTTGTGTGACAAGTCTAGCTTTCATCTTTCATTTGTTTATTTCTCTAAAACTTCTGCTCAAGTTTGATTTTTTTTCTAATCGAATCTTTTTCTTGTTTTCTAACATTTTTCTTCCTGATTTGTGCATGACTTTTGTCCCCTTCATTTCCATTGCAGAAACATATACTTGCCCTCCATTTTATTTGGCTTTTCATCTTGTAAGAAAATTTGTATCACACAGTCATTAATTGCATGATCAATCCCATCGAAGGGGGAATGTGGAGCACTAAAGTATTTGAATATGCTTGGGCCATTTAAAATTGGCTAAAACCCGGTCTAGGCGTTTTGCGAATGCCTCCAGGACCAAGGTGTCCATTACTCCACGTGAATTTCAGCCCGGAAAACCCCAGATCAAATTGTTGGCAGACCCGCCAAATGCTTAGAAGGGGACAGCGTACCAATTTGCTTGGCATAAAATGAAATACACGCGGTATTTTGAAGAGTCAAACGAGCCAAGTTCTTTCATAGTTTAAATCGTCATTAAAATTGGATATTAAGTTTCTCTCACATCAAAACAAAATTTTTTTTTTTGTTTGCAAAGGCAATTACACCTATTCCTTGTTGTGTAATCCCCTTGTTGAAAGAGAAGCATTATCATGGGAAAAAGAAAACACCTATTCCTAATCCATGAAGGAAAGGGTTCTAAAAAAACTTGTATGGGAGTTAGAAAGTGAACCACAAGATTAAACAAGCGCACTACTGCACTGTCTAGATAGTTTAAAAAACAAAAGGCATCATACTTTTTATGTGATGTATTGACCGGTATTTGAATATTTGATTAAGTGCAGAGGAGAGCTAACCCCAACTGATTAAAAAGAATGTTTTTAGTTTTCCACAAGTCTTCGCCGATATTTCCACGTCAACGGGCGTGACAAGCATGGAGGACCGGTGGTAGGAAGGTACCAATGTTCCTACAGTAGGAACGCGCGAAGCGAGGGCATCAAAGTGGGAGAGCACATCACAAAAGCATTCTCAGCGGGAAGGCAGGCCCACTGCAGAGCAGAAATATTTGAAGCGCATAGGACGCTCCCCTACTTATGAATGTACGAGCAAAAGTTTCCATGAGTTATTTAGTCAATTTCTTTTAGAATCAATTGCAATTTTTTGCCCCTAAGGTTTGTGGTTGATGACTTTACAAATTTAGTTACCTTAAGTATTTAACTTCATAATACATGTACATCACCTAAACTGGTGAGTGTTAAGTAGTTGTGATCGCAGATACAATTTTTTTTTTTATCTCACCGCGATTACCCAATACAATAAGCAGTAAATCAAATATGAATAAGTATTACTACTTGTATGAAGACAAATTTTTCTATTTTAAGCACAGCATCTTTATAATATATAAAGCTAGAGGATTTGTAGTTGGTACAAATAATTTTGAATGTTCTTTTGAACATTCAATTTACCTTTATAAAAAATTAATTTTTACCCTCATCATCTATTCATATATATTTTGCCATTATAACTGTTCATAATCACCCTAATATTATAAACCAAAATTCTTTTGTGAAAATTTTATATAATTTGATTTATGTAAAAGACAAAATGTATATAAAATTGCACACAAATTAGGTGTGGCCTTAACACAAGTTTTATTAAAGTACACCCTTTGTCACTATCGGTGTAAATATTATAAGTATTAAAGACATGTTTAATTATGTCAAAGTTTAATTAACACTGTTTTCTTTTGATGCTTAAATTTTGACGAAGTGTTGTACAAAAATTTTGACAAGATATTCTGTTGATACTAAATTTACTAAGTTCTTACCTAACTCATTTTTCTTGGACCGATAAAATTGTGCACCATATAATTGACAAAAAAAAATTGCATATAATTGCCCTCTAATTGCCCAACGATCTCTTCCCCTGCTAGGCGGGATATTCCAGCTTTCACAGCCCACCGAAGTCAACAAACTTTGGTGCGGGGCCTATCACAAATTCAAATTAACCTTTCTACTGTAACACGGAAATTTAGACGTAGGCCCCATCCTAACCGCTCGCACCTGCATTCCCAGGGTAGGAACGTCAGTATGCGCTCCCACCGTATCATCATCCCACTTGAAGAATGGAGATAATCGACAGAATCCATCTAACAACCATAGATGCTGGGACATCAAGTGATGGTGCTCGACACACAGCATTTGATCCTGAGACACGCGTATGGTATCTGAATTGAAGTTAAAATAGTGTACCTCTCAGTCCCATGATAGTATATATATATATATATATATATATATATATACTTCCCCATTGCCGGCTCCATTTGTCAGCTTAGTCGCAAGAAATGGAGAAAGCATGTAATTACTTTTCTGTAGGAATTTTATTAACCACTTCTCTAGTTGTCATGGCTACAGCTAACCTCATTGGGAGAGATGTAAGGAGTTATCCTTAAAATGTGAGTGCAGATGTTTTTGCAAATTTCCATGAAAGTTCAAAAAAGAGCCACACTTCATTTTGACTAACTGAGCATTTTCAATCGACAAGAGTATATCTATTGTATTACTGCATACATTACATGGTGGGACTGAGAACTGATGAATTTGAATAAAACCACTAGTTTGTTCATAATATTTAACGGTAGCTCCTTGTTATCTTTGATGGTTCAATAACATGATATACACTTCATCTTTTGAATATTAAATTCCCACTGCTCTATAACATCAACTAATTAATAAAAATCTTTAGTTTCCACAAGTCTTTGCCAAAATTTCCACTCCTGGCGTGTCAAATATGGAGATGATCTTTTGTCCTCGTCACAACGTGCTTGTTAGCAGCAGAATTTATGGGAAGAAATTCATATGGTTATGTTAAGGGTATTTGTCATCAAATGACAAGTTGCACAACAAATGAATGTCCGATAATCGAAACCACAAATTCTATGTACATATGAACAAACTGGAAGTACTAAATCACAAGATGTACAAACATAAAACCAAATAAAAGGGCATAGGAATTAAATGGATGGTACAAGTTAATAAATTATTAATTTATTTAGATTTCTTTTAATTTAAACTTACCACAATTAAGGACTCCTAATCAAAGGAGAAAAAAAAAAGGGAAAGACAACCTTTTTCCACCTTGCATTAATTTTGGAAGACATAGATGTTAAAGTATTTCATATTGTTTGATCAAACCAATCTTTTTGTTTCCATTCCAATTATGAGACAAGTCTATGTTTTCTTCTTTCATTTGTCTAAACTTTATTTATTTCTCTAGACCTTCCACTGACATTTGATATTTCTAATTAAATCTTTTCTTGGTTTCTAACATTTTTCTTCTTGATTTTTCCATGACTTTCCCCCCTTCATCTCCATTGTAGAAAGATATACTTACCTTCCATTTTATTTGGATTTTCTCCTTGTACGAAACTGTACTTAAATTGCATTACACAATATCATTAATTACATGACCAATTCTATTCAAGTTTATACATTCCATCAAAATATTTTACATGCTTCTGTCTTTTTTTTTGGGCCTGAAGAACATCTATTTTAGAGGGATTATGTAGATAAATGCAAAAATTATAGAGAGATAAAATGAATATTTATACAAATTATAAGAGATTAAAATTTTATCACATGAGCTTTTAGAGTGTGTTTGGTATAAACATCATAATTAATTATGCATTATGCATCATAATTAAAATCATAGAGAGGTTATGTGACTATTTTAAAACCTTAGAGGAGTCATCTTGTATTATGTAAAATCACAGGGAGAATACAAGTAATTTACCCAATATTACATGGTGGGACTGCAACTTAACAAAACTAATGGATTTGAATAAAACAATAAAGTTTGTTCATAACATCTAACGGTAGTTCCACCTTTTGACAGTTCAATAACGTGATATGTATTTCGTCTTGGGTAAAACAAGTCAAGTCTTCCTATTGTTTAAGTCATTTTCAAAATTGGATATTAATTTTTTTTTCTAGTTGGACATTAAATTTCTATCATTCATATAACATCAACTAATCAATGAAAATATGTGATTTCCACAATTCTTTGCCAAAATTTCCACGTCAATTGGCGTGTCAAACATGAAATTTGACCATTTTGCTAGTCATGCCATCATGCGGACCCCCTCAAATGCACAGAAGGAGACAGCCTACTGCTAAAATTTCCAATAAAATTTGACCAATCTGCTCGCTCGTCATGAAAGTTGGATATTAAGGTTCCTCACATCAACTGATTAATAAGAATGTTTTAGTTTCCACAAGTCTCTGCCAAAATTTCCACGTCAACTGGTGTGTCAAATAAGGAGATGAACTTTTTCTTCCTCGTCATAAACTATTTGCCAGCGGCAGAACTTATGGGAAGACAATTCATATGGTTATGTTAAGGGTGTTTGTTACCAAATGACAAGTTGAACAACAAATGTTTATTAATTTTTTTAGATTTCTTACAATTTAAAGTCACCACAATTAAGGAATCCTAATCAAAGATAAAAAAAAAAAAAAGGAAAGACAACCTTTTTCCACCTTGCATTAATTTTGGAAGACACAGATGTTAAAGACTTTCATATCGTTTAATCAAATCAATCCTTTTGTTTCCATTCTTCTTGTGTGACACGTCTAGCTTTTCATCTTTCATTTGTTTAAACATTATTTATTTCTCTAAAACTTCTACTCACATTTTATTTTTTCTAATCAGTTATTTTTCTTTTTCTTTTTTTTAACATTTTTCTTCTTGATTTTTGATTTTTCCACGACTTTTTATCCTTCATTTCCATTGCAGAAACAGATACTTACCTTCCATTTTGGATTTTCATCTTGTAAGAAAACATACTTAAATTTGTATCACACCGTCATTAATTGCATGATCAATCCTATCGAAAGGGTATTTGGATATGCTTGGACCATTTAGAATTGACTAAAACTCGGTCTAAACGTTTGAGAATAGAAAAGTCAAGCGAGTCTAGTCTTCCTATATTTTAAGACGTGGTTAAAATTGGATGTTAAGCAACTCTCACGTCAAGTGATTAATAGGAATGTTTTAGTTTCCACAAGTCTTCGTCAACTAGCGGGTCAAATACGGAGAACCCTTGGGAGTCATCTATGGGAGAACCCTAGGAATGTGCAACGCTAAGATATCGACAGCACATGGAAGCATTCTCTGTGAGAAGGCAAGCCCGCGTCTAAATTCCCACGGCAAAGAAGAAATATTTGATGTGATCTGTGGCAGGTCCCAATGATAAATAAATTTCATTTAAATTTTTATTGTTAATGCAAAAAAAAAAACATAATTTCACATTATAATTTTTATATTAGTAGTTATAATGCTTAAGGCTGATTATGCTAAAAAGCAAAAAATAAAAGTAAAATGAATAGCTGTTTTGACAATTTTTATTTAGGTAGTTAAAGTAAAATTTGACGGATTCAAAATAATTAAAAAAAATGAACTTCTTGATCGAAATATCTAAGAATTGTATATTTGGAATGAAACAGGGAAAAATACAAACTTTGGTGGAGATGGTTTGTTTTCCTTGCTAATGTCACAAATTAAGTCGTATGTCCCATCCTCCCACTCGTCAGTGCGCGTTCCCACCATATAATCACCCCAATGGTGGAGATGGTTTGTTTTCCTTGCATACAATGTCATTGTTAAGACAGAATCCATCTAACAACCATAGATGCTGACAGTAGTTGACAGCATTTGATCTTGAGATACATATATGGCATCAGAATTCAAGTTAAAATAGTATACTAATACTTCCCCATCCTCAGTTCTATTTGCCAGCTTAGTCACAAGAAATGGAGAGAACATACTATTACTTTCCTATAGGATTTTTATTCGCCATTTCTCTAGTAGCCGTGGGCACAGCCGATATCATAAATGATAAATCTGTCCTTATAGCTTTCAAAAATCACATGGTTTCTGATCCTCACTTAATTTTGGCCAAAAATTGGTCCATTTCTTCCTCTGTTTGTGATTGGATCGGAGTTACTTGTGACTCTAGTCGTCAAAGAGTGGTGGCCTTAAATATTTCTAACATGGGTTTTGCAGGCACGATTCCTCCACAACTGGGAAACCTCTCATTCCTTGTTTCTCTCGACATGAGCAACAACAGTTTTCATGGTCATTTGCCAGAAGAAATGTCTCATTTGCGTCGACTAAGTTTCATGGCTTTAGGCAACAGTAATCTCACGGGAGAAATTCCATCATGGTTAGGTATCTTGGATAGACTTCAATACCTGTCGCTAAGAAACAATTCGTTTGTTGGCCATCTTGTTGCTAACATATGCGACAATCTTCCAAATCTAAAAGAGCTCGATCTGTCTTGGAATCAATTGAGTGGCCAGATACTATCAGGTTTATCAAACTGCTCCGGACTCAAGTCGTTAGATTTGTCATCCAACCAGTTCAATGGTTACATACCAAAAGCGGTGGGGAACTTGAAAATGCTTGAGGAGCTACATCTCGGTTCTAACAATTTGGAAGGTTACTTTCTTGTTTTCTTATTCTTTATTCAGTTCCATATTTACATTTTGTCACTGTATAATTATCTTCATTTTTTGTGCTACAATCTCTTGATCTTTGGCCCTTCAAACATTTATTTAAAATTAAAGAGATTCAGGTGTTTAGGTGATCCCCTGAAATGAAATTCTGAATCTACCCACGAAAGCAGCAACATGGTTTTATGCCACCCACAATCTTCAAATTCTCCACATTGGAATTTGTTGATTTTGCAGAATAACAATTATCTAGTAATATTCCTACTGATATATGCCACAGTATTCCAAATGTATATCGCCTTTGGAATCAGTTGAATGGTCAACTAGTAGTAGGTTCAACGAAATGCTCTGGACTTGGGGTATTGTGTTTTGTCATTCAGCCAGTTCGACGGATACATACCAAAAAGAAGTTGGATATTTGAAAATGCTTCAGTATCTATATCTTGGCATTAACAATTCGAGAGGGGGGTTTGTTGGTCTTATTGTATTAGAAGGGTATAATTGTCTTTTTAATTGAACCACCAGCAGGGGACCAAAATTAAATCAAAATTAATGCTAAGGTGAACCATAGCTGATACCAAAAATAGGAAGGCTTATTTATAATTAAAATTATCTGGGTAGGAATAACTTCAGCGGAGCCATACCCACCTCTATCTCAAACTGTTCGAAACTAACTGCAATAGGTCTTGCTTTTAACAGATTCAGCGGTCCAATTCCCAATTCCATTGGAAATTTGAGACGCCTCGAACTTCTATATCTGTCTGGTAATAATTTGACGAGTGAATCTTCATCTGCAGAATTCGATCTTTTCACTTCCCTCACAGGTTGCATCTCTTTAAGACTTATCAGTATGGGAGACAATCCGTTAAATGGGGTTCTTCCGAGATCCATCGGGAATCTTTCTATTTCAATTGAATCGTTGGATGTAGGGAACTGTGGACTAAGGGGGAACATTCTAGACAGCATTGGAAACTTAAGCAATTTAGATTTTTTGGATCTAGGTGGCAATAGTTGGACCGGATCAATTCCAACTGCGATATGGGGTTTGCAAAAGCTTCGGTTTTTGGATCTTACTAATATTTCGCTCATTGGTCCGCTCTCTCGTGGTCTCTGTGGATTAAAGAGTTTGGAGCTTTTAGGCCTAAGTCAAAATCAGATTAGCAGTTCAATTCCGGGATGTTTCAATAATCTTACATCTTTAGGGTATCTTAACATAGCTTTCAATAGATTAACCTCTACCCTGCCAATGAGCTTGTGGGATCTCAAAGGTCTCACCTACCTCAACTTATCGTCGAATTTGTTGAGAGGACCTTTGGCTCCAGAGATGGGAGAATTAAAGAATTTGATAAGGTTAGACTTGTCAAACAATCAGTTTTTAGGCAAAATCCCCAGTACCATTTGGAGTTTAGAGAGTTTGGATCATCTTTCTTTATCAAATAACAGTTTCAAAGGATCAATTCCGGACAATCTTTGAATTGGTTCCTTTGAATTTGGGCCTAGAAAATTAGCCTATTACAGAGTAACCTCTTTGGTCAGATTCCTCGACACTTAAATATTCACTTTTCTAGAATTAAGCGGTGACTCATGTATTCTTGCTCTGTAATAAATTAAGGCTTGTGTAGAATTTTTTATTCCAATATCCACCATACCAAGCTATTCTAAACAATAAATTCAAGGACAATAAAGGGCCTATGCATATATTTATTGTGCCAGAACTATTCTGATTTTTTTTTTTATAAAAATTCAATTATGAAGTGAAAGTTTCTCCTAACTAACAAAAGATATAAAGAAATAAATGTTTATAGTTACAATTTAGCCCATGGAAAAAAATTAGAGTTGTCCAGTTCATTTAAAGTGATGGTAATTTTTTTTTTTGAATTAAAAAAAATGTTGCCTCTTGGAAGGCACATTTTCTTTTACCAGTGAAAAATTTGGAATTTTTTTTAAAAAAAATGTAGTACACTTTTTCTTTGTCAGTACCACCACTCCTACTTCATAATTGGAAAACTACAGTCAAAAAGCTTTTGGTATGATAATTGAAGACTAAAGGGGTATTGTTATTTTCTTGTTGCTTTGGTGAAAATAATATAACAGACCGGCATTATGGAAAGTAAGGGAATATATAGTGGCCTTAATTTTGATAAAAAAAAAAAAAGGAAAATCGTCTGCTAAAACAAGGTTAAACATATTTGTAGCAAATGACTGACACAAATTCACTTGTTCTTCCACTTGAAGTTCGTGTCATGGAATATGGAGAACAACCCCGATTAAATCAACAGATGAAATATCTATCTATTAATTTAAGTATGCGTGAAACAAAAAGTTGAAAAATAGTAAGGGAGCCATCAATATTTGTTTTTGGTCCTTTTAGCTTTTTTTTGCCCAGGACTTTTGCGTCTTTCTCAAAGGCTTGGAGGAGGTGAAGTACATATATACAACATTAATATCAGTTGAGGATTATGTAGTACAAAAATAATATATATATACACACCGATTAAAACCACTATCAGTTGACAAGAATATATTAATAGTGCTGTGGGGATACCACCGTGATTAATGAGTTACTTCTAGTTCTATGCCATCCAAAGTCTTCCGAATCTCCAATTTGGAATTTATTAATCCTTTAGGGAATCAGTTATCCGGTAACCTACCCTGGGTTGGCTCAGCTCAGCTGGTGTTGGAGTAGTCTCTTTAGGTCCTGGCACGGTGTGGTCGCGGTTCGATCCCTTTTACCGTCTTGTATATCTTGGGAACGGACGCACAAACGCAGAGAAATTAGTCCGAAAGAAATACTCCTTGCGTCGAAAAAAAAAGAAGTTATCCGGTAACCTTCCTGTATGCCGCTATCCCACAAGTCTCATACAGCTTCATCTGTCATATAACCAATTAACTAGTCAAATACTATCAGATTTATCACAGTCCTTAGGACCCGAGGTGTCATTTTGTCATTCAACCTGTTCAACGGGCACATACCAAAAGAAGTTGGGAGCTTACAAACGCTTGAGAATCTGTATCTGGGCAATAAGAATTCGAAAGGTTAGTTTCTTGTTTCATTATTATTTATTTGTTCGATATTTCAAATTTTAAATTTTTACTCTATATGATTATCATTCCTGTGCTACAGTGTCTTGATTTTTGACCCTTGAAATATTTAGCTCTAATTATAGAAATTGGAGATGAGCCCTTGCAATTTTGCAGGTAGCATTCCGGAAGAGATAGGCAATCTTCCAATTTGAAACTCTTGTCCATAAAAAGCTCCAATATTATGGGAAGCATACCGGAAACCATGTGCTACAATCTTCCCAAACTCGAGGAGCTTTATATAAGTAATAACCAACTATTTGGGCAAATCAAGGCAAACTTGTGCAGATGCTCATCACTCCGGATCTTATTATTGGAGGATAACAATTTGGGTGGATCAGTACCAAGGGAGATTGGAAATTTAACTGCGCTTCAATAACAATGACCTTACAGGTACCTCATGACAATGCTCTTAATATACTTCAGTGCAACAAATTGGTTAGAACTTCCTAAATTTCAGCCATTTTATAGTTCTGTCGACTTTATTAACAAAATATGCTTGAACAAATATTATTGAATGGATGGTTTTATCATTTTTTGTTGGTTCAACTAGTGAACGATTAATCCAAAATTATTTAAATGGGAAAATTTGCCTTTTATAAATTGGAATGGACAAACTGCAGAAAAATGAACTTCAATGGGGCTTTTTTTTTTGGGGATCTTTCAGTCTTTGTACATGCTATCCAATTTTGAATTTGCAGGTGAAAGACCGAAAGAGATTGGTAATCTCCAAAGCCTTGAATCATTATTCATGGCAAATAACATGCTTTTGGGATCCATGTCGATGGAAATATATAACATGTCCAAGTTACGAGAAATTGGCATTGGTAATAACAGCCTGTCTGGATCTCTTCCAAAATGTATATGTGACCAGCTTCTTGAACTTGAAAGTTTATATCTACACAGAAACACTTTGGACGGCCCTCAGCCAGAAAACTGATTCAAATGTTCCACACTTGAATCTCTGTACCCAGGGAACAATAAATTCAATGGACAAAAAAAATATAGATACACAGTAACACTCTTAAAAACACCCAAAACAAAGCTAGAAAATAATTTTAAAAAACCCAAAAAACAAAAAACACACCAACATGCAAACACGCATGTAGCCCTTCTCCCTATATTACCATTTTCACCCTATCCCAAATCTTCCTCTGCCACTTGCCACCACTTCTCCCTCCTCCCCTCTAACAGACTCCTACTAGCCTCTTAACCCTACCACTACTAGGGAGGGGAATTATTGGTGGAGGGTTGAGGGAAAAGGTGGAGTCTAAAGTGTAATTGAATTGAGTTGAGTCGAACTCGACTCTCCTAGCTAGAGCTCTTAAAAGTTGAGTTTGAACTCGACTCTCCTAGTTAGAGCTCTTAAAAGTTGAGTTTGAACTTGAGTCCAATTCAATTTTATGTTATTTGAACTCGAGCTCGATCTTGATTCGTTTAGTTTAATCAGGTTCAACCGAGTTCATATGAGTCTAATCAAGCTTAAATGTTATAAATTAATATTTAATACATTTTTTTAAAAAAAAAGATAAAATAGACACTCCAAACTATATATATTTACTAATTTTTGAAACTCGATTGAGAACGATTAAACTTGATGAGCTATCGACCCTCGTATATAAGACTCTTCGTATATAAGGCTCAAACTCGAGCCCGTTAATAAATTTAAGTTGTCTGAACTCAACTCAAGCTCAAGGCTCTGTTAATGCGAGTTCAAGTTTTTATTTTGACCAAATAAACTCATACGAACAAGTAAATTTTTGATCAACATTTTGTAGAATTGTATGTTCGATATGATTAAGCGATTACATGAGAACTGAAATTTTCGACTTGTGATTTTGCAGTCATCACTTTTTGTAAAATGGAAACAGAAAGTGGGCAACTAGAGAAGCCAATAAAGAATTTCTAATGCTATAGTCATCAATTCCTTTCTTTGACTTATTTACCAAGGTTCCTGTTTTTATCATTGTACTCTACACTCTTTGTAGTGTTCATTTATTTCGTGAAGTCAATGAGGCCCAATTTTGACCAATTTATTTGCAGGTGTATTGGTGGTTGTTGGTAGTGAAACTTATGTCCTAGACCCAAAAATATTTTACTTACTGGATGATGGCTAGATTTCGGCTTTAAAATAACCCCTAGGCCGACCAATAATCAGATTGCTTGGTCACAGTATCTAAATGCAGCCCAGGCCCAGCAGCACTACGGGTCCATCATTTCCACAAGTGCAGCATTATGTGTATTAGTATTATTTTGCGCAAACGAACATTTAAAAAAATGAATGAAAAACATGAAACTTATAACACATATTGTCCTCGTAAGAAAGATACTACTTGCAAAATACCAAGTTATAGGTAGGGGTATTATCAAGCAATCGTAAGGTTACAGGTTTCACTCTCAAACCCTCCTTCATTTTTTTTTCATTTTAAGACGAATACAAATTAAAAGATAATTCACCATATAATTTTTAAGAATTTTTATATTTGTATATATCATTGGCATTGCCTGTTTTTAAATCCCTTTTTTTTTTCTTGTAAGTGAAGCCGTATATATTGTACTTAGTAAGAAAGAAACTACTTGCACAATACCAAGTTATAGGCTAATAGCCTAAAATATTACTATTCAACTTGGCTTTGTCTCTTGGCTATCAAACCACATCATTGCAGCCATAAATATGCCGGAGAGCCTGTAAACAACAATCAATGAATACATTTTCAGTTCTTGCCTTCTGCCCAAATTAATTTTTATATCTACCAATTTTCATTTCGAGTTGACTAAAGTCAACCATAGCTAGATGATGAGGTTTAAATATCAAGGGGAATGGAAATTTAATCTATGCTTAATAAGCTGCATCTAGATGATAGCTAATTTGACAGGTATGCTAATTTTCAATTAACTGTAGTCTTGAATGTGGTGTAACTTTTGGAGTATATTTAAATGAGATTGGCTAGCAAGTACATTATTAATTTTTTTCGTATTCTTTTAATTTTACATTTATTACAATTAAGGAATCATAATCAAAGGAAAAAGGAAAGGCAACCTTTTTCCATCATACATAATAGTGAAGCTATTTATGGTGCCACGACACTTTGTAATTTACCAATTTTTGTGCTCGTTTCTATGTTTTGTGAAACTGAATTCTCCTATCAAGAGCTTCTTCCACTAATATGAAGTAGTTTTAACGAAGTTTTCTATTTAAGTGTAATTGGCATGGACTCACTTTATGTAATTTTTTCAAGGGTTGCACGAGAATTTGAAAAAAAATTTACCGCATTTCTATGAAAGTCATGCACGTAATAGGGTATGAATTTTGAGGACAAATTAATTCTAATTAATGAAATCACATTGGTTCTCGTAAAGCTGATAAAGTTTCAACAGATGGAAATGTACTCGTCGTCTAAAGCTTCGCAAAACTAATCGAAGAGGAGCCAGAAAATATCTTTAAAGTAGCCTTGCTTAGGTATCAGAAATTACACTTACTCTCTTGGCAACACAATACTATAATAATCTTGAAAAGAATACTAATACCCAAATTTGCAAAAACCTAAAAGCCAAAACAAAAGAGAGAAAATAATAATTAAGATCAATGATGATTGAAATAAAATTTTAAAACCATTTAAGTTTATTTTTGCTAAATTTGAGCACAATTTGAGATGATGTCACCATTTGGGTTTATTTTGTCTAAAATTACGAATTTCAACATCTGAGGAACGTATATGAAATTATGCTAAATCTTTGGGAGAGATGTAGGGAGTTAGCCTAAAATGTGAGTGCAGTTGTTATTCCAAATTTCCATCAAAGTTCAAAAAGAACCACTCTTCTTTTTGACTGATTTAGTGTTTCCAGTTAGCAAGAGTATATCTGTTGTACTAGTACATAAATCACATGGTGGAACCGGAACTTATGAGAACTGATGGTTTTGAATAAAACCATTAGTTTGTTCATAACATCTAACGGTGGTTCCTTTTACCTTTGACGGTTCCATAACGTGATGTACACTTCGTCTTTTGAATGGTCAAATAAGCCAAATCTTTCTGTTGTTTAAGTCGTCATCAAAATTGAATATTAAGTTTCTATCACTTATATATAACATCAACTAATCAATAAAAATCTGTAGTTTCCACAAGTCTTTACCAAAATTTCCATGTCAACTGGCATGTCAAACCTGGAGATGATTATTTTTTCCACAATTAAGGAATCCTAATCAAAGAAGAAAAAGGGAAGAGAACGTTTTTCGACCTTGCATTAATTTTGGAAGACATAGATGTCAAAATCTTTCATATTGTTTGATCAAAGCAATCTTTTGTTTCCATTCTAATTATGAGACAAGTCTAGGTTTTCATCTTTCATTTGTCTAAACTTTATTTATTTCTCTAAACCTTCCACTGACATTTGATATTTCTAATTAACTTTTTTCTTGGTTTCTAACATTTTTCTTCTTGATTTTTCCATGACTGCCCCCCCCCACTTCATTTCCATCGGAGAAAGATATATTTACCTTCCATTTATTTGGATTTTCATCCCGTACGAAATTGTACTTAAATTGCATTACACAATATCATTAATTACATGAACAATTCTATCCAAGTTTATACATTCCATCAAAATATTTCACATGCTTCTGTATTTTTTTTTTTGTTTTTTTGCCCTAAGATCATCTATTTTAGACTGATTGAATTTGAAGTTCATGCCTCTTCTCTTTCATTGTTTTGTTGTTATCTAATGATAACCTTTTTTCTCTCCTATTCTCTTGTTTTTCTTGAAGATTACGGATAGGAAAATGTTTTTTAAGATTAGAGATAGGCATTTCACTTCCTTGCTTAGGTATCAAAAAATTTACACTTACTCTCTTGGCAAGACAATTGCTATGGTAACCACGAAAAGAATACTTATATCCGAATTTGCAAAAAACAAAAAACAAAAAAAGAGCTAGGAAACAATAATTAAGATCAATGATGATTGAGAGTACAATTAAGAGTACAATTTGATGATGCCATCATTAATTTTCGGGTTGTTTTGTTTAAAAATGCAAATTTCAATATCTAAGGAATGTTTATGAAACTTTTCTAAATCTTGGGGGAAATATAAGGAATTATCCCTTAAATGCAAGTGCATATGTTATTGCAAATTTCCATCAAAGTTCAATGTTTATGAAACTATGCTAAATCTTTTTTACTAACTTAGTGACTTCTGTTGGTAAGACTATATCTATTGTGCTGACACATATATTACAGGATAAATTACATTTAACCCTCATGTGGTTTCGTCTATTGCTACATAATCCCCTTACTATTTCAAAATGTCCATTTCACCCATTATGGTTTTATGTAAAGCAGAAATTTGACGAAAAATAGTCTATATAACGTCGTTAATTGAAATTTCAATAGTATCCTTACTTAAATGCTAAACCAATTGACGACTTAACTACCTTGAATAAAAGCATTGAGGGATTATTGGATAAATACAAAAATCATAAGAGGATAAAATAGATATTTATATAAACTACAAAGGGATTACATGGAAATTAAAATTTTATCACATGAGCTTTTAGAGCGTGTTTGATATAAACGCCATAACTGATTGTGAATTCTATCCATTTTTCACTTTACATAAAACTATAGAGTGATTATGTGGCTATTTTAGAACCTTAGAGCGGTCGTTTTGCATTATGTAAAATCACAAGGGGATTACAAATCATTTGCCCTATATTACATGGTGGGACTGAAACTTAACAGAACTAATGGATTTGAATAAAACCATAAAGTTTGTTCATAACATTTAGCGTTAGTTCTACTTTTGACGATTCAATAACATGATATGCACTTCATCTTTTGAATGATCAAATAAGCCAAATCTTCCTAGTTTTAAAGTCGTCATCAACGTTGGATATTAAGTTTTTTTTTCTAGTTGGACATTAAGTTTGTATCACTCAAATAATATCAACTAATTAATAAAAATATGTAGTTTCCACAAGTCTTTACCAAAATTTCCGCGCCAACTGGCGTGTCAAACATGTAATTTGACCATTTTGCTAGTCATGCCATCATGCGGACCCCCTCAAATGCACAGAAGGAGACAGCCTACTGCTAAAATTTCCAATAAAATTTGACCAATTTGCTCGCTCGTCATGGAAGTTAGATATTAAGTTTTCTCACATCAACTGATTAATAAGAATGTTTTAGTTTCCACAAGTCTCTGCCAAAATTTCCACGTCAACTGGTGTGTCAAATATGGAGATGAACCTTTTCTTTCCTCGTCATAAACTACTTGTCAGCGGCAGAACTTGTGGGAAGAAAATTCATATGATTATGTTAAGGGTCTTTGTTACCGAATGACAAGTTGAACAACAAATGAATCGAAATCACAAGTTGTATGTACATATGAACAAACTGTGAGTACTAAATCACAAGATGTGCAAGCATAAAAATCAAATAACAGAATGTAGGAATTAAATGGATGATACAAGTTAATACATTATTAATTTATTTTAGATTTCTTATAATTTAAAGTTACCACATTTAAGGAATCCTAATCAAAGATAAAAAAAGAAAAGAAAAGAAAAGGAAAGACAACCTTTTTCCACCATGCATTAATTTTGGAAGACACAGTTGTTAAAGACTTTCATATCGTTTAATCAAATCAATCCTTTTGTTTCCATTCTTCTTGTGTGACACGTCTAGCTTTTTCATCTTTCATTTGTTTAAACCTTATTTATTTCTCTAAAACTTCTACTCACATTTTATTTTTTCTAATCAGTTCTTTTTCTTGTTTTCTAACATTTTTTTCTTGATTTTGATTTTTCCACGACTTTTTTCCTTCATTTCCATTGCAGAACCAAACACTTACCTTCCATTTTGGATTTTCATCTTGTAAGAAAACATACTTAAATTTGTATCACACCGTCATTAATTGCATGAGCAATACTATCGAAAGGGTATTTGGATATGATTGGGTCATTTAGAATTGGCTAAAACTTGCTCTAAACGTTTGAGAATAGAAAAGTCAAGCGAGTCTAGTCTTCCTATAGTTTAAGACGTGGTTAAAATTGGATGTTAAGCTATTCTCACATCAAGTGATTAATAGGAATGTTTTAGTTTCCACAAGTCTTCGTCAACTAGCGGGTCAAATACGGAGAACCCATGGGAGTCATCTATGGGAGAACCCCAGGAATGTGCAGCGCGAAGATATCGACAGCACATGGAAGCATTCTCTGTGAGAAGGCAAGCCCGCGTCTAAATTCCCACGGTAAAGAAGAAATATTTGATGTGATCTGTGGCAGGTCCCAATGATAAATAAATTTCATTTAAATTTTATTGTTAATGCAAAAAAAAAAAACATAATTTCACATTATAATTTTTATATTAGTAGTTATAATGCTTAAGGCTGATTATGTTAAAAAGCAAAAAATAAAAGTAAAATGAATAGCTGTTTTGACAATTTTTATTTAGGTAGTTAAAGTAAAAGTGCCTAAATACATGGGTAAAATTTGACGGATTCAAAATAATTAAAAAAAATGAACTTCTTGATCGAAATATCTAAGAATTGTATATTTGGAATGAGACAGGAAAAAATACAAACTTTGGTGCGGGGCCTGCCACTGCTAGTGTCACAAATTAAGTCTTATGTCCCGTCCTCCCACTCGTCAGTGCGCGTTCCCGCCATATAATCACCCCAATGGTTTGTTTTCCTTGCATACAATGTCATTGTTAAGACAGAATCCATCTAACAACCATAGATGCTGACAGTAGTTACCAGCATTTGATCTTGAGATACATATATGCCATCAGAATTCAAGTTAAAATAGTATACCTCTGTCCCATAATAGTATACTAATACTTCCCCATCCTCAGTTCTATTTGCCAGCTTAGTCACAAGAAATGGAGAGAACATGCTATTACTTTCCTATAGAAACCTTCAATCTATCACATAATAACCTCTCGGGTCCCAAGTCAATGAAGGCTCTTAGACATCTCAAGTACTTTAAAGTTTCTTTCAATGATTTAAGAGGTGAAACTCCATCTGGAGGTCCTTCTGAAAATTTCACTTATGAATCCTTTCTCTTCAATAAGGACTTGTCTGGACTTTTTAGGTTTTGTTGCCCACCTGCAAAGCTCTTCCAAAGAATAAATCAAGGAAAGTCAAGGTGCTTCTACCTTTGTTTATTCTGTTGGGAAGTGTTGCAAAAGTAGGTAAAATGGCCTGGCTATTTTCATTCCTTAGATGTCAAGAGAAGCATGAAGTACCAAGCGAAAGATAATCAGTTTTAGTTAGAGCACATGGAAGAATTCCATATTGTGATTTCATGCAATGGGTATCAGATTTGATTGGCATGGGAAGTTTTGGATCTGTTTACAAAGGTATACTTGATAATGGGATGCTTGTGGCAGTGAAAGTCTGCAATTTGCAAATATAAGCGCATTCTAGAGCTTTGATACAGAATGTGATGCGTTGAGTAACTTTCATGCAGGAATTAAGTGGTGGCTCATGTATTCTTACTCTGTAATAAATTAAGGCTTGTGTAGACTTTCTTGGTTCCAATATGCATTATACCCGGCTATTCCAAACAATAAAATCAAGCACAATAATGGTGCATATGCATATATTTATTGTGCCACAACTATTCTGATTTTTTTTTATAAAAAATTCAATTAGGAAGTAAAACTTTTCCCTAACTAACAAAAGATATTAAGAAAATAAATGTTTAAAGTTACCATATGTTAGCCCATGGCCCAAAAAAAAATTAGAGTAGTCCTGTTCATTTAAAATGATGGTAATCATTTTTTATCTTTTGTGAATTCAAAAAAATGTGGCCTCTTGGAAGGCACTTTTTCTTTTACCTGGTGAAAATTTTGAAATTTTTTCTTTAAAAAATGTAGTACACTTTTTCTTTGTCAGTACCATCACTCTCACATTAAATTTGGAAAACTACAGTCGAAAAGCTTTTGGTATCATAAAGGGGTTTTGTTATTTTCTTGTTGCTTTGGTGAAAATAATATAGAAGACGTGTCTTCATTTTGGTACCAAGGAAAAGCGTCTGGCGAAACAAGGTTACAGATATTTGCAGCAAATGATTGACACCGATTCCCTTCCCCCTTCCCCCTTCCCCTAGATTAGGTTACAGGACTTCCCCTAGGTTATAGGACTTTTATCGCTGTGACAAAAAAAAAAAAAAGATTGACACCGATTCACTTGTTCTTCCCGCTAGAAGTTCGTGTCTATTAATTTAAGTACGCATGAAATAAAAAGTGGAAAAATAGTAAGTGAGCCATCAATATTTGTTTTTGGTCCTTTTAACATTATTTCGTCTAGGACTTTTTGCGTCTTTCTTAAAGGCTTGGAGGTGGCAAAGGTGAAGTACATATATACAACATTAATATCAGTACAAAAATAAAATTTATATACATCGGTTAAAACCCATATCAGTTGGCAGTAATATATTTTATAGTACTGTAGGGATACTGCCGTGATTAATGAGTTACTTCTAAATACACGAATCAATGAATACATATTCAGTTCCAGCCTTCAACCCAAATTAATTTTTATGTCTACCAATTTCCATTTCGAGTTGACTAAAGTCAACCATAGATAGATGATGTGGTTTAAATACCAAGCGAATTAGAAATTTAATCTATGCTTAAGAAGTTGCATCTAGATGATAAGCTAATTTGATAGGTATGCTAATTTTCAATGAGTTGTAGTCCTGAATGTGGTGTAACATTTGGAGTATATTTAAATGAGATTGGCTAGCTAGCACATTATTAATTTTTGTTAGAATTCTTGTAATTTAAAAACTATTACAATTAAGGAATCATAACCAAATGAAAAGGCAAAGAAGTGAATTAAAAATTACAAAATTGTAATAGTTTTTAAATTAGTTTGCACTTTTAATTCTAAACAAAAATCTCTTTTTCTGTTGGTTACAAAATCTCTTGGTTACAAAATTGTAATAGTTTTAAAATTAATGAATTATATCAACGAATTGGTGAGAAGTTTCTAAATTTCAGCCTTTTTCTAGTTCTATAAATTTTGTTAACAAAATGATGGAAGACAATACAGCCTTGAATAAAATTTAGGGTTAGTAACACTTTGGCCCACTAAATCTAGGGGATAGTCATATATTATCCCCTCAACCTTGAATATATATACTCTACCCCATGGAAACTTATTATTCATGGCAGATAACTTGTCACAGTTGAGAGGGCAAATGAAAACATTGTGGTGAAGTTTCGGGATGATTAAAGTCATTATCCTTTATTTTTTTTCATCGTCAATCTTAAAACTTTCGTGGGTATTTGATTTTGCAGGTGAAATACCGAAAGAGATCGGTAATCTCTGCGACCTTAAGTCATTATACCTATCAAATAACATGCTCAGGGTTCCTTTGCCGGCAAGAGTCATTGCCTTGAATAATAACAGCGTATCTGGATCCCTTTCAGAAAGTATATGCGATCAGCTTCCAGAACTTGAATGTTTATATCTATATGAAAACAATTTGGAAGGCCAATTGCCAAGAAACTTATTCAGATGTCCTGCGCTTACAGTTCCCCATCTAAAGAGGAACAAATTCAATGGAGAAATACCACATGAGATTGGCAATTTGACTATGCTTAAGGTCCTATATTTAAATGACAACCATTTGACAGGTATATCTATATCTATACTCCGGTTGTCAGGTATATCTATATCTATACTCCTTATAAAAGTAAAGTTCAGAGTACCTTTCTCCTTTATTATTATTGTTATGATAGTAGTCAATAATTATAGCAGTTATGAAGAAAAAATTGTACACTTAGGGTCTGTTTGTTTGGATGGAAAAGGTTTTCCGGAAAACATTTCCTTATTTTCCGTTGTTTGGTTGTCAATTAATTTGGGAAAATAATTTCTGACAGAAAATAAGTCACACCCACCGGAGGAAAATAACTTCCTTATCTATCATTGTGAAGTTATTTTCCTTTCGTAAAAGCAGTCTTCTTTTCACAGCCTCCAGATTTTCGATCTCCAGTGACATCTCATCAGCAAACAAATTCAAGGGAAAATAACTTTCATAAAATATGAATAAATATTTTATAGAAATGATAATATGATTATAATGGATAGAAACTAAAATTAACTTATAATGAAATGAATGTTTTGAGAGTAGAAAATTATTTGCAACATATCAAAAAACATATCAGAAAATATTTTCATTGACAAACCAAATACTGGAAAATTATGAAAAAAGGAATTTGGAAAATATTTTCACTTAACAACCAAACACTGGAAAATTATGGGGAAGGAAGTGATTTTTCAGGAAAATAACTTCGATGGAAAATATTTTTCTAGGGAAAATATTTTCAGTCCAACCAAACAGAATTAAATTTACACTAGAACTCCACTCTATGCTCCTTATAAAAGCTACGTTAAGTCTAGATAAATTAGTGTAAGTTGGTCTTAGTTCTCTATTACGTTCAAAATACCCTTCTCCTTAATTATTAGATTTATTGTATTATGAGAGTAGTTAATAATTATACCAGTTATGAAGAAAAAACTGCAAACTTAATTAAATTTGCTAATTTGTTGTTCGTTCTAAGGAGTCTTTGTCATTTGTACTTTATTTTAATGATTTGGCATGACTATTTGAGAAATGAATTAATTTAAATTTACTGGGTATAATGGAGTCATGGAGGGGATATTGGGAGTGAAAAAATAGTATAGCAAGAGTCTTAGATTAACAGAAAAAAACGGCAAATATATTGAGCCTAATGCCTCTCTAGATTTTGTATATAATTTAAATCTTTATTTTATAAGAATTAATGAATTCTATAAATTGATCCTAATACCCTCTAAATTTTGATTTTATTGTTTGAACTATTACTTTATAAGTATTAATGAATTTTATAAATTGATCCTAACGTCCCTCTAGATTTTGATATTATAGTTTAAACCTTTACTTTATAAGTATTTATAAATTCTATTTGCTACTCCAACACTTGAGATATACATTTTTCTCACCTAATGACATTGTTTTGTGTATAAAAAATTTGAAAAAATTCCTCAAAGAAATCTTAACAAATGAGGGATACCTCTAGCTTGTTTCAATTTAAAATTATATTTTTAAGAACAATTGAAGATGGAAAATATGCAAATATTAAATTACGATGTTAATAATAGAATTTCACAAGAAAAATTAAAGTACAAAGGAGATATTATATTTAATGATACTATAATCATGTGCAAAACACATGACCTCCCTTGAGCTTTACCTTGCTTAAGTATCAAAAATTACACTTACTCTCTTGGCAACACAATTGCTATGATAATCTTGAAAAGAATACTAATACACAAATTTGCAAAAACCAAAAAGCAAAAAAAAAAAGAGAGAAAATAATAATTATGATCAATGATGATTGAAATAAAATTTTTAAAATCATATAAGGTTATTTTTGCAAATTTCGAGTACAACCATTTTATTTTGTCTAAAAATACAAATTTCAATATCTGAGGAACGTATATGAAACTAAGCTAAATCTTTGGGAGAGATGTAAGGAGTTATCCTTAAAATGTGAGTGCAGATGTTTTTGCAAATTTCCATGAAAGTTCAAAAAGAACCACACTTCATTTTGACTAACTGAGTGTTTTCAATTGACAAGAGTATATCTATTGTACTACTGCATGCATTACATGGTGGGACTGAGAACTGATGAATTTGAATAAAATCATTAGTTTGTTCATGACATTTAACGGTAGCTCTTTATTATTTTTGATGGTTCAATAACATGATATACACTTCGTCTTTTGAAGGGTCAAACAAGTCAGGTCTTCTCATATTTTAAATCGTCATCAAAATTGAATATTAAACTCCTACCACTCTATAACATCAACTAATTAATAAAAATCTTTAGTTTCCACAAGTCTTTGCCAAAATTTCCACGCCAACTGGCGTGTCAAATATGGAGATGATCTTTTTTCCCTCGTCTCAAAGTACTTGTTAGCGGCAGAATTTTTGGGAAGAAAATTCATATGGTTATGTTAAGGGTATTTGTTATCAAATTACAAGTTGCACAACAAATGAATGTCCAATAATCAAAACCACAAATTCTATGTACATATGAACAAATTGGAAGTACTAAATCACAAGATGTACAGACATAAAAACCAAATAACAGGGCGTAGGAATTAAATGGATGGTATAAGTTAATAAATTATTAATTTATATTTTAATTTAAACTTACCACAATTAAGGAATCCTAATCAAAGGAAAAAAAAAAGGGAAAGACAACCTTTTTGCACCTTGCATTAATTTTGGAAGACATAGATGTTAAAGTATTTCATATTGTTTGATCAAATCAATCTCTTTGTTTCCATTCCAATTATGAGACAAGTCTAGGTTTTCTTCTTTCATTTGTGTAAACTTTATTTATTTCTCTAAACCTTCCACTGACATTTGATATTTCTAATTAAATATTTTCTTGGTTTCTAATATTTTTCTTCTTGATTTTTCCATGACTTTCCCCCCTTCATCTCCATTGTAGAAAGATATACTTACCTTCCATTTTATTTGGATTTTCATCTTGTACGAAACTGTACTTACATTGCATTACACAATATCATTAATTACATGATCAATTCTATTCAAGTTTATACATTCCATCAAAATATTTTACATGCTTCTGTCTTTTTTTTTTTTGGCCTGAAGAACATCTATTTTAGAGGGATTATGTGGATAAATGCAAAAATTATAGAGGGATAAAATGAATATTTATACAAATTATAAGAGATTAAAATTTTATCACATGAGCTTTTAGAGTGCGTTTGGTATAAACGTCATAATTAATTATGCATTCTGTCTATTTTTCATTTTACATAAAATCATAGAGGGGTTATGTGACTATTTTAAAACCTTTGAAGGGTCATCTTGCGTTATGTAAAATCACAGGGGGAATACAAGTAATTTACCCTATATTACATGGTGGGACTGCAACTTAACAGAACTAATGGATTTGAATAAAACAATAAAGTTTGTTCATAACATCTCACGGTAGTTCCAACTTTGACAGTTCAATAACTAGGGATGGCAACGGGGCGGGGTTGGGGCGGGGGACCTCTCCCCCGTCCCCCGCCCCGCTACCTACAAATTTCCCCCTACTTCCGCCCCGTCCCCCGCTCCCCCCGCCCCGCCTCCCCCGCGAGTGCCCCCATGGGCCTAATAAAAATTTGTTATATAATTTTATTATAGTTAAAGTTTAGCAAATAATCAAGTACTAAAATATCAACACATCACCAAATTATTATTCATTGTAATTTCACAATTGAAACTTATAAAAACAATCAAACAAAAGTTATTTGAATATAATCCAACATGATGAAATAAATACAACTAAAGTAGTCAAGTTTTCACTTTTGGCACAAATACAATCACTAATTCATTATTGTGCTTGTGCTTTTTTTTAAGAAAAAAATGTTATTGTATTAAGTGTAATTAGGAATTTAGTACAAATGTATTAGTAAATTTAGTATAACAATTAATAATTTGTATTAGTACACATATATAATTATTAGTATAATTGATAATATCAATTATATTACATATACTAATATACATTATATAATATATATAACTAATAATATCATTATCATAAGTTTGTAACTAATTAAATTATACATTATATATATAATTATATACATATATATATTTTATATATTTATTTTTTTAAAGCGGGTGGCGGGGCGGGGGTACACTCCCCCGCCCCCCGCTCCATTTCTAAGCGGGGGGAAAAAATTCCCCCCGCCCCCGCCCCAACCCCCTCCCTCGCGCATTGCCATCCTTATCAATAACGTGACATGCATTTCATCTTTTGAAGGGTAAAACAAGCCAAGTCTTCCTATTGTTTAAGTCATTTTCAAAGTTTGATATTAAATTTTTTTTCTAGTTGGACATTAAATTTCTACCACTCATATAACATCAACTAATCAATAAAAATATGTAGTTTCCACAAGTCTTTGCCAAAATTTCCACGTCAATTGGCGTGTCAAACATGAAATTTGACCATTTTGCTAGTCATGCCATCATGCAGACCCCCTCAAATGCACAGAAGGAGACAGCCTACTGCTAAAATTTCCAATAAAATTTGACCAATTTGCTCATTCGTCATCAAAGTTGGATATTAAGTTTCCCTCACATCAACTGATTAATAAGAATGTTTTAGTTTCCACAAGTCTCTGCCAAAATTTCCATGTCAACTGGTGTGTCAAATATGGAGATGAACTTTTTCTTCCTCGTCATAAACTACTTGTCAGCGGCAGAACTTATGGGAAGAAAATTCATATGGTTATGTTAAGGGTGTTTGTTTCCAAATGACAAGTTGAACAACAAATCAATCGAAATCACAAGTTGTATGTACATATGAACAAACTGTGAGTGCTAAATCACAAGATGTACAAGAATAAAAATCAAATAACAGAATGTAGGAATTAAATGGATGGTACAAGTTAATGCATTATTAATTTTTTAGATTTCTTATAATTTAAAGTTACCACAATTAAGGAATCCTAATCAAAGATAAAAAAAAAAAAAAAAAGGAAAGACAACCTTTTTCCACCTTGCATTAATTTTGGAAGACACTGATGTTAAAGACTTTCATATCGTTTAATCAAATCAATCCTTTTGTTTCCATTCTTCTTATGTGACAAGTCTAGCTTTTCATCTTTCATTTGTTTAAACCTTATTTATTTCTCTAAAACTTCTACTCACATTTTATTTTTTCTAATCAGTTCTTTTTCTTTTTTTTAACATTTTTCTTCTTGATTTTTTATTTTTCCGCGACTTTTTTCCTTCATTTCCATTGCAGAACCAAACACTTACCTTCCATTATGGATTTTCATCTTGTAAGAAAACATACTTAAATTTGTATCACACCGTCATTAATTGCATGATCAATCCTATCGAAAGGGTATTTGGATATGCTTGGGCCATTTCGAATTGACTAAAACTCGGTCTAGACATTTGAAAATAGAAAAGTCAAGTGAGTCTAGTCTTCCTATAGTTTAAGACGGGATTAAAATTGGATGTTAAGCTACTCTCACATCAAGTGATTAATAGGAATGTTTTAGTTTCCACAAGTCTTCGTCAACTAGCGGGTCAAATACGGAGAACCCTTGGGAGTCATCTATGGGAGAACCCTAGGAATGTGCAACGCTAAGATATCGACAGCACATGGAAGCATTCTCTGTGAGAAGGCAAGCCCGCGTCTAAATTCCCACGGCAAAGAAGAAATATTTGATGTGATCTGTGGCAGGTCCCAATGATAAATAAATTTCATTTAAATTTTTATTGTTAATGCAAAAAAAAAACATAATTTCACATTATAATTTTTATATTAGTAGTTATAATACTTAAGGCTGATTATGTTAAAAAGCAAAAAATAAAAGTAAAATGAATAGCTGTTTTGACAATTTTTATTTAGGTAGTTAAAGTAAAAGTGCCTAAATACATGGGTAAAATTTGACGGATTCAAAATAATTAAAAAAAATGAACTTCTTGATCGAAATATCTAAGAATTGTATATTTGGAATGAGACAGGAAAAAATACAAACTTTGGTGCGGGGCCTGCCACTGCTAGTGTCACAAATTAAGTCGTATGTCCCGTCCTCCCACTCGTCAGTGCGCGTTCCCACCATATAATCACCCCAATGGTGGAGATGGTTTGTTTTCCTAGCATACAATGTCAATGTTAAGACAGAATCCATCTAACAACCATAGATGCTGACAGTAGTTGACAGCATTTGATCTTGAGATACATATATTGCATCTCAATGGAAGTACATATATACTTACTTCCCCATCATCAGCTCTATTTGTAAGCTTAGTCACAAGAAATGGAGAGAACATGCTATTACTTTCCTGTAGGACTTTTATTAGCCATTTCTCTGTTAGCCGTGGGCACAGCCGATATCACAAATGATAAATCTGCCCTTGTAACTTTAAGAGACCACATGGTTTCTGATCGTCGCTTAATCTTGGCCAAAAATTGGTCCATTTCTTCTTCTGTTTGTGATTGGATTGGAGTTACATGTGACTCTAGTCGTCAAAAAGTGGTGGCATTAAATATTTCTAACATGGGTTTTGCAGGCACGATTCCTCCACAACTGGGAAACCTCTCATTCCTTGTTTCTCTCGACATGAGCAACAACAGTTTTCATGGTCATTTGCCAGAAGGCATGTCTCATTTGCGTCGACTAAGTTTCATGGCTTTAAGCAACAACAATCTCACGGGAGAAATTCCATCATGGTTAGGTATCTTGGATAGACTTCAATACCTGTCGCTAAGAAACAATTCGTTTGTTGGCCATCTTGTTGCTAACATATGCGACAATCTTCCAAATCTAAAAGAGCTCGATCTGTCTTGGAATCAATTGAGTGGCCAGATACTATCAGGTTTATCAAACTGCTCCGGGCTCAAGTCGTTAGATTTGTCACTCAACCAGTTCAATGGTTACATACCAAAAGCGGTGGGGAACTTGAAAATGCTTGAGGAGCTACATCTCGACAATAACAATTTGGAAGGTTACTTTCTTGTTTTCTTATTCTTTATTCAGTTCCATTTTTACATTTTGTCACTGTATAATTATCTTAATTTCTTGTGCTACAATCTCTTGATCTTTGGCCCTTCAAACATTTATTTCAAATTAAGGAGATTTAGGTGTTTAGGTGATCCCCTGAAATGAAATTCTGAATCTACCCACGAAAGCAGCAACATGGTTCTATGCCACCCACAATCTTCAAATTCTCCACATTGGAATTTGATGATTTTGCAGAATAACAATTATCGGGTAATATTCCTACTGATTTATGCCACAGTATTCCAAATGTAAAAGAGCTCTATCGCCTTTGGAATCAGTTGAATGGTCAACTAGTATCAGGTTCAACAAAATGCTCTGGACTTGGGGTATTGTGTTTTGTCATTCAGCGGATACATACCAAAAAGAAGTTGGATATTTGAAAATGCTTCAGTATCTATATCCTGGCACATTAACAATTCGAGAGGGGGGGGGGTTGTTGGTCTTATTGTATTAGAAGGGTATAATTGTCTTTTTAATTGAACCACCAGCAGGGGACCAAAAGTAAATCAAAATTAATGCGAAGGTGAACCATAGCTGATACCAAAAATCAGGGA
Organism: Coffea humblotiana; assembly: GCA_023065735.1. Taxonomy (NCBI): domain Eukaryota; kingdom Viridiplantae; phylum Streptophyta; class Magnoliopsida; order Gentianales; family Rubiaceae; genus Coffea; species Coffea humblotiana. Next base: position 82,161 of record JACYVW010000088.1, on the reverse strand, counting down.
GGCTTATTTATAATTAAAATTATTCTTTATGTATTGATCTATTTAAATTTTGTCACTGTACAATCGTAACACTTGTGCTACAAATCTCTTTGATTTTGGGCCTTGTAAACATGATTTCGGGCCCAAAAAAGAAAAAACATACATTTAGTTCTAACGAATTGGTGGTAATTCCTCCAAGTTGCGCAGGTAGCATTCCGGAAGAGATAGGCAATCTCCAGAGCTTGAGGGCCTTGTCCACAGAAAGCAGCAATTTGAGTGGATCAATACCCAGGGAAATCGGAAACCTAACTATGCTTGAAGAAGTAGATTTTCGTGACAACAGGCTTACAGGTAACAAAGTGGCGAGAAGTTTCTAATTTCTGCTGGTTCTGTTAACAATTGTTAGCAGATTGGTTCGACAGAATATATATATATATATATATGCTTGAATTAAAAATTTTGTTAAGTGGGTGGTTTTATTATTATTCTGTTGGTTCAACTAGTCAGCAACAGTTTTAGTGGGAAAATTTGCCTTAATTTTAACTTGGAGGGGCAAACTGACATGAAATTAATGAACTTCAAGTTGCCAAATATCCCCTTTTTAAAAATTTTTTTTTTGAATTTTGTCAATTTTAGATATACAATTTTTATTGGTGGAATTATATAACATGTTCCTGAATTTGGAAGTTTATATCTATAGATAAACTTTTTCTAAAAATTCCCCGCTTTAAATTCTTTACGTAGGGATCAACAAACTCAATGGGCAAATACTAAGGAGGGATTGGAAATTTGTTAATCTACTATGCTTAAGAAGCTGTATCTAGATGATAGCTAATTTGATAGGTATATATGTTAATTTTCAATGAGTTGTAGTCCTGACTTTGGTACAACTTTTGGAGTATATTTAAATGAGATTGGTTTTGTTCATGAATCGACAGGTTTGATTCCAAACGACATTGGCAACTTGCTCAAATTGGAGAGTCTTGACTTGAGATGGAATAGCTTAAGTGGTTTACTACCAGTTGGGATCTTCAACATCTCAACTCTGAGGGAACTCAACCTTGCTGACAATCATTTATCTGGCATTCTTCCATCAAATATGTGCCATGGCCTACACAATTTGGAATACATTGATCTTGGTTGGAATAACTTCAGTGGAGCCATACCCGCCTCTATCTCAAACTGTTCAAAACTAATTGAAATATATCTTTATGAGAACAAATTTAGCGGTCCAATTCCCAATTCCATTGGAAATTTGAGACGCCTCGAAATTCTAGATCTGGTAGCTAACAATTTGACGAGTGAATCTTCATCCCCAGAATTGGGCCTCTTCACTTTCCTCACAGGTTGCATCTCTTTAAGGGATATCTGGGTAAGAGACAATCCGTTAAATGGGATTCTTCCGAGATCCATCGGGAATCTTTCTTTTTCGGTTAAAGAGTTGGATGTAAGGAACTGTGGACTTAAGGGGAACATTCCAGACAGCATTGGAAACTTGAGCAATTTAGCTTTTTTAGTTCTAAGTGGCAATAGCTTGACCGGCTCAATTCCGAATACGATATGGGGTTTGCAAAAGCTTTGGGATTTGGTTCTTTTCAATAATTCCCTCACTGGTCCGCTCTCTCGTGGTCTCTGTGGATTGCAGAGTTTGGAAGCTTTTGACATAAGTCAAAATCAGATTAGCGGTTCAATTCCAGGATGTTTCAATAATCTTACATCTTTGAGGTATCTTAACATAGCTTTCAATAGATTGACCTCTACTCTACCCTTGTGGGATCTTAAAGGTCTCCAAGAGCTCAACTTGTCGTCGAATTTGTTGAGAGGACCTTTGGCTCCAGAGTTGGGAGAATTAAAGAATTTGATAAGGTTAGACTTGTCAAACAATCAGTTTTCAGGCAAAATCCCCAGCACCATTTGGAGTTTAGAGAGTTTGGACCACCTTTCTTTATCAAACAACAGCTTGCAAGGATCAATTCAAGACAACTTTTGAATCGGTACCTTTGAATTTGGGGCTAGAAAACTGGCCCATCACATTGTAGAGTAACTTCTCTTGTTGGATCCCTAATATACTTAAATGTTCACTTTTAAGGAATTAAATGGTGACTCATGTATTCTTGCTCGGTAATAAATTAAGGCTTGTGTAAAATTTTTTATTCCAATATTCACCGTACCAAGCTATTCTAAACAATAAATTCAAGGACAATAAATGGCCTATGCATAAATTTATTGTGCCAGAGCTATTCTGATTTTTTTAAATCAAAATTCAATTAGGAAGTGAAAGTTTCTCCTAACTAACAAAAGTTTATTGTTACAATGTTAGCCCATGCAAAAAAATTAGAGTTGTCCAGTTCAGCTGAAGTGATGGTAATCTTTTTTTTTTTTTTAAATTCAAAAAAATGTGGCCTCTTGGAAGGCACATTTTATTTTACCAGTGAAAATTTTGGAACTTTTTCTTTAAAAAATGTAGTACACTTTTTCTTTTTCTTTTTTTTTTTTGAAAGAAACACTTTTTCTTTGTTAGTACCATCACTTTCACTTCATAATTGGAAAACTACAGTCGAAAAGCTTTTGGTATGATAACTGAAGACTAAAGGGGTATTGTTATTTTCTTGTTGCTTTGGTTAAAATAATATAACAGACCGGCATTATGGAAAATAAGGGAATATATAGCGGCCTTAATTTTGATTAAAAAAAAGGAAAATCGTCTGTTAAAACAAGGTTAAAGATATTTGCAGCAAATGACTGACACAAATTCACTTGTTCTTCCACTTGAAGTTCGTGTCATGGAATATGGAGAACAACCCCGATTAAATCAACAGATTAAATATATGTCTTTTAATTTAAGTATGCGTGAAACAAGAAGTTGAAAAATAGTAAGGGAGCCATCAATATTTGTTTTTGGTCCTTCTAGCATTATTTTGCCCAGGACTTTTGCATCTTTCTCAAAGGCTTGGAGATGGCAAAGGTGAAGAACATATATACAACATTAATTTCAGTTGAGGATCATATAGTGCAAAATATATATATATATATATATACACCGCTTAAAACCACTATCAGTTGACAAGAATATATTAATAGTGCTGTAGGGATACCATCGTGATTAATGAGTTACTTCTAGATACACGAATCATTAGGGGTGAGCAAATTCAGTTCATACCGAATTCATAACCGAATTCAAATTCGATTCGGTAATTTGAAATCGAGTATTTGATAATTTGGTACAAATTCAGTCCGTACTGAATTCACCGAATTCTAATATGGTATGAAATAGGTAATGAGATTATAAATTTGGTAATAACCGATTTCGCATTCAAATTTCGTAAAATGAAATAGGGTACCGCATTACCGCATTCGAATACCAAATTAGTATATAAAATTATATAATATATAGATAAATGCTATTTAGTATTAGTATATACTACTAATATATTATTATATTATATAGGTAAATGCTATTAATAATAATTAGTATATGGTATTATCATGTACTTATAATAATAATAATATATAATAATGTACAATATATTATTTTAGTATTTGTTCATTGTTATATGACTATAATTATACAAATATATAGTAATACATAATAATATAAGATAGCTATAATACTTATTATTTTATACATGAGTAACATGACTAGAATTAGATAATAATTAATACATATATATGTATATTACTAAATATTAAACAATAAACATAATTAGTAATTAGAATTTAGATATTGGTAATTTGATATATCATTCATGTTTGAATTATTGAATATTTGAATGCGTAATCTGTAACTTGCAAGTATTAGTGTGCTCTAAATTTACATTACATATTAGACATAAAAATTCATATTATCTATTCACTAATCTTAAGACTTTAAGTATAGACAAGACAACTAAGCATTGTAAGTGAATGCATATGAATTGCAAATCAATGTATTAGTGTATTGACTTTCACAATAACATATGTAAGTAAATAAGTTTTATTTTGATTTGAAATAAATTATAAGTTTGTAACTAATATAACTTATCACTAATCGTTGTAATTTGTAAGTTTGTAACTAATATTATTTATTATTAATCATTGCAAATTATAAATTAATAAATTATCACTAATCATTGTACAGTCTAAGGTTTATTCTAGTTTAAATTAATCACTTTTTATGTGTTCCTTAAATCATAGACTAATCACTAGTGTTCTTTTTTTTTTAAATAAATGAATTCGGTCTAACCGAATTCATTACCATATTCGAATTTGAAATCGGTTGCGGAATGAATTCGATTATAGCCAATTCGAAATTGAAAGCGGTTTAAATTTTTATAAGTCAAATAACCGAATTCACCGAATTCATGTAACCGAATTACCGAATTATAACCGTTTTCTCACCCCTACAAATCATGCAATAAAACCTGTGCAATAGTCTGGTCTAGCTGGGTCGCCCCAATAATTTCTTAACGATGGGAATGGAAAATTGAACCTCATGTAATTGAAGCTCTCATTGTTTGGTCATTACCAATTGAGTAGCCCCTTGAGAGTTGTCAAGGATAAACTTCATTAGTACACCCAACAATTTACACATTTTTTTGTTTTAAAAGATACTTTGATATACATAATGTTGTTGGCTGTACAACTTTGTTTAACTCATCTGTAATTTTGTATTTGTTTAGAACACTTTTGGTTTTCTTTTAATGTCATTGTGAGTGAACTTACACACAACTCTAACCGACATATTGCTCTTCATCGAATCACTAATTGAGCAATTGATAAGAGTCAACATTTTGCAGGTTAGTATATTTGTTATGATTAAGCGATTACACGAGGATTGAAAATTTTCGACTTATAATTTTGCTGCCATCACTTTTGTATTATGGAAACAGAAAGTGGACAACTAGAGAAGCCAATAGAGTGTTTCTAATGCTATATAATATCAACAATTCATTCCTTGTCTTATTTTTAAACCTTCCCGTTTTTATTTTATTTTTATTTTTTGAAGCATAACCTTCCCGTTTTTATCATTTTTCGTATTCTACAGTCTCGTAATGTTGTTCATTTATTTCTTGAAATGAATCTGGCCCAATTTTGCCAATTTATTTGCTGGTGCATTGTTGGGTGAGGGTAGAGAAACTTATGTCTGACACCCAAAAGTATTTGTCTTGCAGGATCAAGGCTAGATTTCGTCTCAAAACAACACCCAGGCCGACATATAAATACTCATCCGGTCTTAGTATGTAAATACAGCCCAGGCCCACCAGCATGACACAGGGCAAATCATTTCGATGAATACAGCATTGCATGCATTAATATTATTTTGTCCAAACGAAAACGTGAAACTCATTACAAATATTTTACTAATAACAAAGATATCACTTGTAGTGAATATGCCAACAACAATCAATGAACACATTTTCAGTTCCAGCCTTCTGTCTAAATTAATATTTCTATCTACCAATTTTCATTTCGAGTTGACTAGAGTCAACCATGGACAGAATTCAACCTTAATTGCTACGGCCCTAGAAAAGTAGTGTTTTAGAGGGAAAATTTTATGGTACATAAACGGCATCCTGATTGAAATACATATAGGGGAACAAAAAAACTTTTAGCTAGCAAAAGTTTATAACACATAAATGGAGAGAACGGGAGAGAACAAGCAATTACTTTTTGGTTGGAATTCTTTTAGCCCCACAGCCAATATCGCAATTGATCAATCTGCCCTTCTTGGCTTGAAGGATCACATAATTACAAACCCTTACTTAATCTTGGAAAAAAAAAATTAGTCCATTTCTTCCTCTGTTTGTGATTGGCTCGGAGTCACCTGTGACCCTAATTATCGAAGAGCGTTGGCCTTAAATATTTCGAACAAGGGTTTTACAGGCACGATTCCTTCAAAATTAGGAAACCAATTAAATAGTCAAACCCTTTCAGGTTTATCACAATGCTCGGGACTCGAGGTATCATCTTTGTCATTCAACCGGTTCAAAGGGTACATACCAAAAGAAGTTGGGAGCCTACAAATGCTTGAGATGCTATATCTGTGCAATAAGAATTTGAAAGGTTAGTCTCTTGGTTCATTATTATTTCTTTGTTCCATATTTTAAATTTTAAATTTTTACACTATATGATTATAATTCCTGTGCTATAATGTCTTGACTTTTGGCCCTGAAATATATAGCTCTAATTATATAAATTGGAGGTGAACCCTTGCAATTTTGCAGGTAGCATTCCGGAAGTGATAGGCAATCTTCTCAATTTGAAACTCTTGCCCATAAAAAAGATATTGTGGGAAGCATACCGGAAACCATGTGCAACAATCTTCTCAAACTCGAGGAGCTTTATCTAAGGAATAACTAACTAATTGGGCAAATCAAGGCAAACTTTTTTTTTTTTTGGGGATCTTTCAGTCTTTTTACATTCTATCCAATTTTGAATTTGCAGGTGAAAGACCGAAAGAGATTGGTAATCTCCAAAGCCTTGAATCATTATTCATGGCAAATAACATGCTTTTGGGATCCATGTCGATGGAAATATATAACATGTCCAAGTTACGAGAAATTGGCTTTGGTAATAACAGCCTGTCTGGATCTCTTCCAAAAAGTATATGTGACCAGCTTCTTGAACTCGAAAGTTTATATCTACACAGAAACAATTTGGACGGCCCTCTGACAGAAAACTGATTCAAATGTTCCGCACTTGAATCTCTGTACCTAGGGAACAATAAATTCAATGGACAAAAAAAAATATAGATACACAGTAACACTCTTAAAAACACCCAAAACAATGCTAGAAAATAATTTTAAAAAACCCAAAAAACAAAAAACACACCAACATGCAAACACGCATGTAGCCCTTCTCCCTATATTACCATTTTTCACCCTATCCCAAATCTTCCTCTGCCACTTGCCACCACTTCTCCCTCCTCCCCTCTAACAGACTCCTACTAGCCTCTTAACCCTACCACTACTAGGGAGGGGAATTATTGGTGGAGGGTTGAGGGAAAAGGTGGAGTCTAAAGTGTAATTGAATTGAGTTGAGTCCAACTCGACTCTCCTAGTTAGAGCTCTTAAAAGTTGAGTTTGAACTCGACTCTCCTAGTTAGAGCTCTTAAAAGTTGAGTTTGAACTTGAGTCCAATTTAATTTTATGTTATTTGAACTCGAGCTCGATCTTGATTCGTTTAGTTTAATCAGGTTCAATTGAGCTCATATGAGTCTAATCAAGCTTAAATGTTATAAATTAATATTTAATACAATTTTTTAAAAAAAAAGATAAAATAGACACTCCAAACTATATATATTTACTAATTTTTGAAACTCGATTGAGATCGATTAAACTTGGTGAGCTATCGACCCTCGTATATAAGACTCTTCGTATATAAGGCTCAAACTCGAGCCCGTTAATATATTTAAGTTGTCTGAACTCAACTCAAGCTCAAGGCTCTGTTAATGCGAGTTCAAGTTTTTATTTTGACCAAATAAACTCATACGAACAAGTAAATTTTTTGTCAATATTTTGCAGGATTGTATATTCGATATGATTAAGCGATTACATGAGAACTGAAATTTTCGACTTGTGATTTTGCAGTCATCACTTTTTGTAAAATGGAAACAGAAAGTGGGCAACTAGAGAAGCCAATAAAGAATTTCTAATGCTATAGTCATCAATTCCTTTCTTTGACTTATTTACCAAGGTTCCTGTTTTTATCATTGTATTCTACACTCTTTGTAGTGTTCATTTATTTCTTGAAGTCAATGGGGCCCAATTTTGACCAATTTATTTGCAGGTGTCTAGACCCAAAAATATTTTACTTACTGGATGATGGCTAGATTTCGGCTTTAAAATAACCCCTAGGCCGACCAATAATCAGATTGCTTGGTCACAGTATCTAAATGCAGCCCAGGCCCAGCAGCACTACGGGTCCATCATTTCCACAAATGCAGCATTATGTGTATTAGTATTATTTTGCGCAAACGAACATTTAAAAAAATGAATGAAAAACATGAAACTTATAACACATATTGGCCTCGTAAGAAAGATACTACTTGCAAAATACCAAGTTATAGGTAGGGGTATTATCAAGCAATCGTAAGGTTACAGGTTTCACTCCCAAACCCTCCTTCATTTTTTTTTTCATTTTAAGACGAACACAAATTAAAAGATAATTCACCATATAATTTTTAAGAATTTTTATATTTGTATATATCATTGGCATTGCCTGTTTTTAAATCCCTTTTTTTTTTCTTGTAAGTGAAGCCGTATATATTGTACGTAGTAAGAGAGAAACTACTTGCACAATACCAAGTTATAGGCTAATAGCCTAAAATATTACTATTCAACTTGGCTTTGTCTCTTGGCTATCAAACCACATCATTGCAGCCATAAATATGCGGGAGAGCCTGTAAACAACAATCAATGAATACATTTTCAGTTCTTGCCTTCTGCCCAAATTAATTTTTATATCTACCAATTTTCATTTCGAGTTGACCAAAGTCAACCATAGCTAGATGATGAGGTTTAAATATCAAGGGGAATGGAAATTTAATCTATGCTTAATAAGCTGCATCTAGATGATAGCTAATTTGACAGGTATGCTAATTTTCAATTAACTGTAGTCTTGAATGTGGTGTAATTTTTGGAGTATATTTAAATGAGATTGTCTAGCAAGTACATTATTAATTTTTTTAGTATTCTTGTAATTTAACATTTATTACAATTAAGGAATCATAATCAAAGGAAAAAGGAAAGGCAACCTTTTTCCATCATACATAATAGTGAAGCTATTTATGGTGCCACGACACTTTGTAATTTACCAGTTTTTGTACTCGTTTCTATGTTTTGTGACACTGAATTCTCCTATCAAGAGCTTCTTCCACTAATATGAAGTAGTTTTAACGAAGTTTTCTATTTAAGTGTAATTGACATGGACTCACTTTATGTAGTTTTGTCAAGGGTTGCACGAGAATTTGAAAAAAATTAACCGCATTTCTATGAAAGTCATGCATGTACTAGGGTATGAATTTTGAGGAAAATTAATTCTAATTAATGAAATCACATTGGTTCTCGTAAAGTTGATAAAGTTTCAACAGATGCAAACATACTCGTCGTCTAAAGCTTCGCAAAGCTAATCAAAGAGGAGCCAGAAAATATCTTTAAAGCAGTTTATATTTCGGAATAATTTTACATACCTCCCTTCAGGTTTAGCCTTGCTTAGGTATTAGAAATTACACTTACTCTCTTGGCGACACAATACTATAATAATCTTGAAAAGAATACTATTGCCCAAATTTGCGAAAACCTAAAAGCCAAAACAAAAGAGAGAAAATAATAATTAAGATCAATGATGATTGAAATAAAATTTTAAAACCATTTAAGTTTATTTTTGCTAAATTTGAGCACAATTTGAGATGATGTCACCATTTGGGTTTATTTGTCTAAAATTACGAATTTCAACATCTGAGGAACGTATATGAAATTATGCTAAATCTTTGGGAGAGATGTAGGGAGTTAGCCTAAAATGTGAGTGCAGTTGTTATTCCAAATTTCCATCAAAGTTCAAAAAGAACCACTCTTCTTTTTGACTGATTTAGTGTTTCCAGTTAGCAAGAGTATATCTGTTGTACTAGTACATAAATCACATGGTGGAACCGGAACTTATGAGAACTGATGGTTTTGAATAAAACCATTAGTTTGTTCATAACATCTAACGGTGGTTCCTTTTACCTTTGACGGTTCCATAACGTGATGTACACTTCGTCTTTTGAATGGTCAAATAAGCCAAATCTTTCTGTTGTTTAAGTCGTCATCAAAATTGAATATTAAGTTTCTATCACTTATATATAACATCAACTAATCAATAAAAATCTGTAGTTTCCACAAGTCTTTACCAAAATTTCCATGTCAACTGGCATGTCAAACCTGGAGATGATCATTTTTTCCACAATTAAGGAATCCTAATCAAAGGAGAAAAAGGGAAGAGAACGTTTTTCGACCTTGCATTAATTTTGGAAGACATAGATGTCAAAATCTTTCATATTGTTTGATCAAAGCAATCTTTTGTTTCCATTCTAATTATGAGACAAGTCTAGGTTTTCATCTTTCATTTGTCTAAACTTTATTTATTTCTCTAAACCTTCCACTGACATTTGATATTTCTAATTAACTTTTTTCTTGGTTTCTAACATTTTTCTTCTTGATTTTTCCATGACTGCCCCCCCCCCCCACTTCATTTCCATCGGAGAAAGATATATTTACCTTCCATTTATTTGGATTTTCATCCCGTACGAAATTGTACTTAAATTGCATTACACAATATCATTAATTACATGAACAATTCTATCCAAGTTTATACATTCCATCAAAATATTTCACATGCTTCTGTATTTTTTTTTGTTTTTTTGCCCTAAGATCATCTATTTTAGACTGATTGAATTTGAAGTTCATGCCTCTTCTCTTTCATTGTTTTGTTGTTATCTAATGATAACCTTTTTTCTCTCCTATTCTCTTGTTTTTCTTGAAGATTACGGATAGGAAAATGTTTTTTAAGATTAGAGATAGGCATTTCACTTCCTTGCTTAGGTATCAAAAAATTTACACTTACTCTCTTGGCAAGACAATTGCTATGGTAACCACGAAAAGAATACTTATATCCGAATTTGCAAAAAACAAAAAACAAAAAAAGAGCTAGGAAACAATAATTAAGATCAATGATGATTGAGAGTACAATTAAGAGTACAATTTGATGATGCCATCATTAATTTTCGGGTTGTTTTGTTTAAAAATGCAAATTTCAATATCTAAGGAATGTTTATGAAACTTTTCTAAATCTTGGGGGAAATATAAGGAATTATCCCTTAAATGCAAGTGCATATGTTATTGCAAATTTCCATCAAAGTTCAATGTTTATGAAACTATGCTAAATCTTTTTTACTAACTTAGTGACTTCTGTTGGTAAGACTATATCTATTGTGCTGACACATATATTACAGGATAAATTACATTTAACCCTCATGTGGTTTCGTCTATTGCTACATAATCCCCTTACTATTTCAAAATGTCCATTTCACCCATTATGGTTTTATGTAAAGCAGAAATTTGACGAAAAATAGTCTATATAACGTCGTTAATTGAAATTTCAATAGTATCCTTACTTAAATGCTAAATCAATTGACGACTTAACTACCTTGAATAAAAGCATTGAGGGATTATGTGGATAAATACAAAAATCATAAGAGGATAAAATAGATATTTATATAAACTACAAAGGGATTACATGGAAATTAAAATTTTATCACATGAGCTTTTAGAGCGTGTTTGATATAAACGCCATAACTGATTGTGAATTCTATCCATTTTTCACTTTACATAAAACTATAGAGTGATTATGTGGCTATTTTAAAACCTTAGAGCGGTCGTTTTGCATTATGTAAAATCACAAAGGGATTACAAATCATTTGCCCTATATTACATGGTGGGACTGAAACTTAACAGAACTAATGGATTTGAATAAAACCATAAAGTTTGTTCATAACATTTAGCGTTAGTTCTACTTTTGACGATTCAATAACATGATATGCACTTCATCTTTTGAATGATCAAATAAGCCAAATCTTCCTAGTTTTAAAGTCGTCATCAACGTTGGATATTAAGTTTTTTTTTTCTAGTTGGACATTTAGTTTGTATCACTCAAATAATATCAACTAATTAATAAAAATACGTAGTTTCCACAAGTCTTTACCAAAATTTCCGGCGCCAACTGGCGTGTCAAACATGTAATTTGACCATTTTGCTAGTCATGCCATCATGCGGACCCCCTCAAATGCACAGAAGGAGACAGCCTACTGCTAAAATTTCCAATAAAATTTGACCAATTTGCTCGCTCGTCATGGAAGTTAGATATTAAGTTTTCTCACATCAACTGATTAATAAGAATGTTTTAGTTTCCACAAGTCTCTGCCAAAATTTCCACGTCAACTGGTGTGTCAAATATGGAGATGAACCTTTTCTTTCCTCGTCATAAACTACTTGTCAGCGGCAGAACTTGTGGGAAGAAAATTCATATGATTATGTTAAGGGTCTTTGTTACCGAATGACAAGTTGAACAACAAATGAATCGAAATCACAAGTTGTATGTACATATGAACAAACTGTGAGTACTAAATCACAAGATGTGCAAGCATAAAAATCAAATAACAGAATGTAGGAATTAAATGGATGATACAAGTTAATACATTATTAATTTATTTTAGATTTCTTATAATTTAAAGTTACCACAATTAAGGAATCCTAATCAAAGATAAAAAAAAAAAAGAAAAGAAAAGGAAAGACAACCTTTTTCCACCATGCATTAATTTTGGAAGACACAGTTGTTAAAGACTTTCATATCGTTTAATCAAATCAATCCTTTTGTTTCCATTCTTCTTGTGTGACACGTCTAGCTTTTTCATCTTTCATTTGTTTAAACCTTATTTATTTCTCTAAAACTTCTACTCACATTTTATTTTTTCTAATCAGTTCTTTTTCTTTTTTTTAACATTTTTCTTCTTGATTTTTTATTTTTCCACGACTTTTTTCCTTCATTTCCATTGCAGAACCAAATACTTACCTTCCATTTTGGATTTTCATCTGTAAGAAAACATACTTAAATTTGTATCACACCGTTATTAATTGCATGATCAATACTATCGAAAGGGTATTTGGATATGATTGGGTCATTTAGAATTGGCTAAAACTCGCTCTAAACGTTTGAGAATAGAAAAGTCAAGCGAGTCTAGTCTTCCTATAGTTTAAGACGTGGTTAAAATTGGATGTTAAGCTATTCTCACATCAAGTGATTAATAGGAATGTTTTAGTTTCCACAAGTCTTCGTCAACTAGCGGGTCAAATACGGAGAACCCATGGGAGTCATCTATGGGAGAACCCTAGGAATGTGCAGCGCGAAGATATCGACAGCACATGGAAGCATTCTCTGTGAGAAGGCAAGCCCGAGTCTAAATTCCCACGGCAAAGAAGAAATATTTGATGTGATCTGTGGCAGGTCCCAATGATAAATAAATTTCATTTAAAATTTTATTGTTAATGCAAAAAAAAAACATAATTTCACATTATAATTTTTATATTAGTAGTTATAATGCTTAAGGCTGATTATGTTAAAAAGCAAAAAATAAAAGTAAAATGAATAGCTGTTTTGACAATTTTTATTTAGGTAGTTAAAGTAAAAGTGCCTAAATACATGGGTAAAATTTGACGGATTCAAAATAATTTAAAAAAATGAATTTCTTGATCGAAATATCTAAGAATTGTATATTTGGAATGAGACAGGAAAAAATACAAACTTTGGTGCGGGGCCTGCCACTGCTAGTGTCACAAATTAAGTCGTATGTCCCGTCCTCCCACTCGTCAGTGCGCGTTCCCACCATATAATCACCCCAATGGTGGAGATGGTTTGTTTTCCTTGCATACAATGTCAATGTTAAGACAGAATCCATCTAACAACCATAGATGCTGACAGTAGTTGACAGCATTTGATCTTGACTGCTCCGGGCTCAAGTCGTTAGATTTGTCACTCAACCAGTTCAATGGTTACATACCAAAAGCGGTGGGGAACTTGAAAATGCTTGAGGAGCTACATCTCGATTATAACAATTTGGAAGGTTACTTTCTTGTTTTCTTATTCTTTATTCAGTTCCATATTTACATTTTGTCACTGTATAATTATCTTACTTTTCTTGTGCTACAATCTCTTGATCTTTGGCCCTTTAAACATTTATTTCAAATTAAAGAGATTTAGGTGATCCCCCGAAATGAAATTCTGAATCTACCCACGAAAGCAGCAACATGGTTCTGTGCAACCCACAATCTTCAAATTCTCCACATTGGAATTTGATGATTTTGCAGAATAACAATTATCGGCTTAATATTCCATTGCCAAGATTTCCTCCCGACAAAATTTCCCCTTCTCCATTGCCAAAATATCTTCCCCTTTCTTTCTTCTCATGAAAAAATGTGTAGAGATCGGTAAATAATCAATTTTTCTATGCCAAAACGATAAAACTCATGTCAAGCACTTAAACCATATTAATTTGATATAGACAGCACGAATTACACAAATAATTTATAGTCCTTCCTACGTGGAGACTAGCTTATACAATTAGCATTCTAATTAACATACATGTTAAAGTCTTTCATATTGTTTGATAAAATCAATCTTTTTGTTTTCGTTCTTCTTGTGTGACAAGTCTAACTTTTCATCTTTCATTTGTTTAAACCTTATTTATTTCTCTAAAACTTCTACTCATATTTGGTTTTTTTGTAATCAACTCTTTTATTGTTTTCTAACATTTTTCTTCTTGATTTTTCCATGACTTTTCCCCTTCATTTGCATTGTAGAAATATATACTTACCTTCCATTTTAATTGGATTTTCATCTTGTAAGAAAGTATACTTAAATTTGTATCACAAAGTTATTACTAGCATGATCTATCCTATCGAAGAGGATATGTTAGCAATAAAGTATTTGGATATGCTTGGGCCATTTAAAATTGGCTAAAACCTGGTTGCTAATATGAAGAGTCAAACGAGGCTAGTTTTCATTTAGTTTAAGTCATCATCAAAATTGGATATTAAATTTCTCTCACATTAACTAATTAATAAGAATGTTTTAGTTTCCACGAGTCTTTGCCAAAATTTCCACGTCAACAGGCGTGTCAAATATGGAGAACCAATAGGAGTCATCTATGGTAGGTACTGATGTTCCTTCCTACCGTAGCGGTAGCACATCATGAAAGCATTCTCAGTGAGAAGTCAAGCCCACGTCTAAATTCCCACGGCAAAGGAGAAATATTTGATGTGATTTGTGGCAGGCCCCAATGATAAATGAATTTCATATAAAATTTTTATTGTTAATGTAAACAAAACAAATTTTCACAGTATACTTTTTACATTAGTAGTTATAATGCTTAAGGCTGATTGTGTTGAAAAGTGAAAAATAAAAGTAAAATGAATACTTATTTTGACAATTTGTATTTAGATATTTAAATTAAAAGTGCCTAAATACATGGGTAAAATTTGATGGATTAAAAATAACTTAAAAAATGAACTTCTTGATCGAAATATTTAAGAATTGTATATTTGGAATGAATGGATGTTTCGCATGATAGAAAAAAATACAAATTTTGGTGTGGATCCGCCACTGTTAGTGCCACAAATCAAAGTTAATCTCTCTACTCTTACTAGGAAAACTCATCAGCACGCGTTCCCACTGTGGGTTGATGGAGATGGTCTGTGTTTCCCTCCATACAATGTCATTGTTAGACACAATCCATTTCATAATCATAAATGGAGAGAGCATTTGATCTTGAGATACATATATTGCATCTCAATGGAAGTATATATATACTTACTTCCCCATAATAGTAGTATATACATACTTACTTCCCCATCCTCAGTTCTATTTGCCAGCTTAGTCACAAGAAATGGAGAGAACATACTATTACTTTCCTATAGGATTTTTATTCGCCATTTCTCTAGTAGCCGTGGGCACAGCCGATATCATAACTGATAAATCTGTCCTTATAGCTTTCAAAAATCACATGGTTTCTGATCCTCACTTAATTTTGGCCAAAAATTGGTCCATTTCTTCCTCTGTTTGTGATTGGATCGGAGTTACTTGTGACTCTAGTCGTCAAAGAGTGGTGGCCTTAAATATTTCTAACATGGGTTTTGCAGGCACGATTCCTCCACAACTGGGAAACCTCTCATTCCTTGTTTCTCTCGACATGAGCAACAACAGTTTTCATGGTCATTTGCCAGAAGAAATGTCTCATTTGCGTCGACTAAGTTTCATGGCTTTAGGCAACAGTAATCTCACGGGAGAAATTCCGTCATGGTTCGGTATCTTGGATAGACTTCAATACCTGTCGCTAAGAAACAATTCGTTTGTTGGCCATCTTGTTGCTAACATATGCGACAATCTTCCAAATCTAAAAGAGCTCGATCTGTCTTGGAATCAATTGAGTGGCCAGATACTATCAGGTTTATCAAACTGCTCCGGACTCAAGACGTTAGATTTGTCATCCAACCAGTTCAATGGTTACATACCAAAAGCGGTGGGGAACTTGAAAATGCTTGAGGAGCTACATCTCGGCAACAACAGTTTGGAAGGTTACTTTCTTGGTTTCTTATTCTTTATTCAGTTCCATATTTGCATTTTGTCACTGTATAATTATCTTAATTTCTTGTGCTACAATCTCTTGATCTTTGGCCCTTCAAACATTTATTTAAAATTAAAGAGATCCCCTGAAATGAAATTCTGAAACTTTTATTTAAACTTTGGCCCTTTAACATTTATTGTGTTCAACGGATACATACCAAAAAGAAGTTGGATATTTGAAAATGCTTCAGTATCTATATCTTGGCACATTAACAATTCGAGAGGGGGGGGTGTTGGGGGTGGTGGGGATGTTGGTCTTATTGTATTAGAAGGGTATAATTGTCTTTTTAATTGAACCACCAGCAGGGGACCAAAAGTAAATCAAAATTAATGCTAAGGTGAACCATGGCTGATACCAAAAATCAGGGAGGCTTATTTATAATTAAAATTATTCTTTATGTATTGATCTATTTAAATTTTGTCACTGTACAATCGTAACTCTTGTGCTACAAATCTCTTTGATTTTGGGCCTCGTAAACATTTATCTCAGATTTCGGGCCCAAAAAAGAAAAAACATACATTTAGTTCTAACGAATTGGTGGTAATTCCTCCAAGTTTCGCAGGTAGCATTCCGGAAGAGATAGGCAATCTCCAGAGCTTGAGGGTCTTGTCCATAACACGCAGCAATTTGAGTGGATCAATACCCAGGGAAATCGGAAACCTAACTATGCTTGAAGGAATAGATTTTTTTAACAACAGCCTTACAGGTAACAAAGTGGTGAGAAGTTTCTAATTTCTGCTGGTTCTGTTAACAATTGTTAGCAGATTGGTGCGACAGAATCTATATATATATATATATATATATATATATATGCAGAACTAAAAAATTTGTTAAGTGGGTGGTTTTATTATTATTTTGTTGGTTCAACTAGTCAGCAACAGTTTTAGTGGGAAAATTTGCCTTAATTTTAACTTGGAGGGGCAAACTGACATGAAATTAATGAACTTCAAGTTGCTAAAAATCTTGAATTTTTTAGAATTCAATCCTAGGGACTCGTTGGTTTCGTTGACTCGGATTCAATTGTGTATAAGAAACCAAGCATCCACTTGATAAATGCTGAAGAAGAAAGATTCGGTACAACAGATGGAGGAGTTTTACGTCCAACAATGACGCGTGGGCGAAGCAATAAAATCATTGTACGAAACAATAAAATAATTTCTGGCACTGGTGGCGTGGGATTTCGGCGTCCAGAGGGGATGTTTTAGTTTGATGTAGATACGGTTAAGTGAAATTAAGTGAAAGAAAAGCTGGATTTGTCTTCTGAAAAAATTGAAAGAAAAGCCAGCTAGATTTGTCTTCCTAATAAATGTCCAAATTCATAGTCATTACGGAGCAGAATCTTGCGCGACATTATTGGCAGTTGATAATAATTGACACGGAGGAGACGCTAGTCTGGCATGGATATTCTCTAACTTTTATTCATTCACAGAATAATTGAACACCTTTGAAATGGAAATTTTTAGGAATTCCCTTTTTTAAACTTTTTTTTTTGAATTTTGTCAATTTTAGATATACAATTTTTATTGGTGGAATTATATAACATGTTCCTGAATTTGGAAGTTTATATCTACAGATAAACTTTTTCTTAAAATTCTTTACGTAGGGATCAACAAACTCAATGGGCAAATACTAAGGAGGGATTGGAAATTTGTTAATCTACTATGCTTAAGAAGCTGTATCTAGATGATAGCTAATTTGATAGGTATATATGTTAATTTTCAATGAGTTGTAGTCCTGACTTTGGTACAACTTTTGGAGTATATTTAAATGAGATTGGTTTTGTTCATGAATCGACAGGTTTGATTCCAAACGAGATTGGCAACTTGCTTAAATTGGAGAGCCTTGACTTGGTTGGGAATAGCTTAAGTGGTTTACTACCAGTTGGGATCTTCAACATCTCAACTCTGAGGATACTCCACCTTTTTGAAAATCATCTATCTGGCGTTCTTCCATCAAATATGTGCCATGGCCCACACAATTTGGAAGATATTGATCTTGGTTGGAATAACTTCAGTGGAGCCATACCCGCCTCTATCTCAAAACTGTTCGAAACTAACTAGAATATATCTTGATAGTAACAAATTCAGCGGTCCAATTCCCAATTCCATTGGAAATTTGAGACGCCTCGAAATTTTATTTCTGACTGCTAACAATTTAACGAGTGAATCTTCATCCCCAGAATTGGATCTTTTCACTTCCCTCACAGGTTGCATCTCTTTAAGGGCTATCCTGGTAGGGGACAATCCGTTAAATGGGGTTCTTCCGAGATCCATCAGGAATCTTTCTATTTCTGTTGAAGAGTTGGAAGTAGGGAACTGTGGACTTAAGGGGAACATTCCAGACAGCATTGGAAACTTGAGCAATTTAGATTTTTTGGATCTAGGTGGCAATAGTTGGACCGGATCAATTCCAACTGCGATATGGGGTTTGCAAAAGCTTTGGTATTTGGATCTTAGCAATATTTCCCTCACTGGCCCGCTCTCTCGTGGTCTCTGTGGATTGCAGAGTTTGGAGTATTTGCTACTAAGTCAAAATCAGATTAGCAGTTCAATTCCAGAATGTTTTAATAATCTTACATCTTTGAGGGATCTTAACATAGCTTTTAATAGATTAACCTCTACTCTGCCAATGAGCTTGTGGGATCTTAAAGGTCTCGATATCCTCAACTTGTCGTCGAATTTGTTGAGAGGACCTTTGGCTCCAGAGTTGGGAGAATTAAAGAATTTGACAAGGTTAGACTTGTCAAACAATCAGTTTTCGGGCAAAATCCCCAGTACCATTTGGAGTTTAGAGAGTTTGGACCATCTTTCTTTATCAAATAACAGTTTGAGAGGATCAATCCCGAACAATCTTTGAATTGGTACCTTTGAATTTGGGCCTAGAAAATTAGCCTATTACAGAGTAACCTCTTTGGTCAGATTCCTCGACACTTAAATATTCACTTTTCTAGAATTAAGCGGTGACTCATGTATTCTTGCTCTGTAATAAATTAAGGCTTGAGTAGAATTTTTTATTCCAATATCCACCATACCAAGCTATTCTAAACAATAAATTCAAGGACAATAAAGGGCCTATGCATATATTTATTATGCCAGAACTGTTCTGATTTTTTTTTTTTATAAAAATTCAATTATGAAGTGAAAGTTTCTCCTAACTAACAAAAGATATAAAGAAAATAAATGTTTATTGTTACAATTTAGCCCATGGAAAAAAATTAGAGTTGTCCAGTTCATTTAAAGTGATGGTAATTTTTTTTTTGAATTCAAAAAAATGTGGCCTCTTGGAAGGCACATTTTCTTTTACCAGTGAAAATTTTGGAATTTTTTTTAAAAAAATGTAGTACACTTTTTCTTTGTCAGTAACACCACTCCTACTTCATAATTGGAAAACTACAGTCAAAAAGCTTTTGGTATGATAATTGAAGACTAAAGGGGTATTGTTATTTTCTTGTTGCTTTGGTGAAAATAATATAACAGACCGGCATTATGGAAAGTAAGGGAATATATAGTGGCCTTAATTTTGATAAAAAAAAAAAAGGAAAATCGTCTGCTAAAACAAGGTTAAACATATTTGCAGCAAATGACTGACACAAATTCACTTGTTCTTCCACTTGAAGTTCGTGTCATGGAATATAGAGAACAACCCCGATTAAATCAACAGATGAAATATCTATCTATTAATTTAAGTATGCGTGAAACAAAAAGTTGAAAACTAGTAAGGGAGCCATCAATATTTGTTTTTTGTCCTTTTAGCTTTTTTTTGCCCAGGACTTTTGCGTCTTTCTCAAAGGCTTGGAGGAGGCGAAGTACATATATACAACATTAATTTCAGTTGAGGATCATATAGTGCAATACATATATATACACACCGATTAAAACCACTATTAGTTGACAAGAATATATTTATAGTACTGTAGGGATACCGCCGTGATTAATGAGTTACTTCTAAATACATGAATCATGCCATAAGACCTGTGCAATGGCCCCAATAATTTCTTAACGATGGGAATGGAAAATTGAACCTCATGTAATTGAAGCCTGTGTTTTAAAACTCGGACCGGACCGGACGGTTCAACCGGTCGAACCGGGAACCGGCCATGTGTCCGGTCCGAGTTATACTAAAAAACCGGGAAAGTAAAAACCCGGTCAAATCCGGTCAAGAACCGGGTTTGACCGGGAAAAAAACCGGATTTCCGGTTCAAAAAGCTTTTTTTTTTAAAAAAAAACTCAAACTTTTTCAATATTATATTTTGACCCCTAGATTGTTAAAAATTATTAATATACCTCAAATATTTCATACTTTATCAATGTTTTCTTAAAGTTTGGTGTTATTTTTTAATTAAGTCCATAATTTTAATTCTAAACTTGTTAATACTTATTAAATAATATAAATTGCTACTTGATTGTTCTAATTTCTTTGTATTTTCTTGTTAAATATATTTGAAATATCAAATATATATGAATATACCTTTATTAATATTAACATGTTATTAGGTATTTTACATATAATATTTTAATTTTTAAATAATTTTTATTTATGACGTCATCCGGTTCAACCCCTATCGAACCCGATTGAACCCATTGACCCCTGACCCCTGAGTTTGACCGAAATCGATACCCGGTCCGGTTCTGAAAACATAGATTGAAGCTCTCTATGTTTGGTCATTACCAATTGAGTAACCCCTTGAGAGTTGTCAAGGATAAACTTCATTAGTACACCCAGCAATTTACACATTTTTTTTTGTTTTAAAAGATACGTTGATATACATAATGTTGTTGGTTGTATAACTTTATTCAACTCATCTGTAATTTTGTATTTGTTTAGAACACTTTTTGGGTTTCTTTTAATGCTATCTGTGAGTGAACTTACATACCACTCTAACCAACATATTGCTTTTCATCGAATCACTAATTGATTAATTGATAAGACTCAACATTTTGCAAGTTAGTATGTTTGCTATGATTAAGCGATTACACGAGAATTGGAAATTATCGACTTGTGATTTTGCTGCCATCACTTTTTGTATTATTGAAACAGAAAGTGGACAACTAGAGAAACCAATAAAGTCTTTCTAATGCTATATAATATCATCCATTCATTCCTTGACTTATTTTTAAACCTTCCCGTTTTTATTTTTACTTTTTTTTTGACGCATAACCTTCGCCTTTTTATCATTTTTCGTATTCTATAGTCTCGTAATGTATTTCCTGAAATGAATCTGGCCCAATTTTTGCCAATCTATTTGCTGGTGCATTGGTGGGTGAGGGTACAGAAACTCATGTCTTAGACCCAAAAGTAGTTGTCTTGCTGGATCAAAGCTAGATTTCGTCTCAAAAGAACACCCAGGCCGACAAATAATTAGTCATCTGGTCTTAGTATGCAAATACAGCCCAGGCCCAACTGCATGGCATTGTACTGATAACAAAGACATCACTTGTAAACGTAAGGCTATTGATTCGACGCTCAAACCCTTTCCTGAAGTTTTATATGACGCATACAAAACTAAAAGATAATTTATATCAAAATTTTAAAAAACTTTTGTATTTGAATATATCACTGGCATACCTTATTTTTAAATTTGTATTTTTATAGGTGAAGTCATATAACTAAGCCTTCTGTCTAAATTAATATTTCTATTTACCAATTTTCATTTCGAGTTGACTAAAGTCAACCATGGACAGAATTCAACCTTAATTGCTACGGCAAAACTAGTGTTTTGGAGGGAAAATTTTATGGTACATAAACGGCATCCCGATTGAAATACATATAGGGAAAAAAAAACTTTAAGCTAGAAAAAGTTTATAACACATAAATTGCCTCGTGATTGAAGTCACCTTCATCTTCCAGCTTAGTCAAAGCAAGAACTGGAGAGAACAAGCAATTACTTTCTTGTTGGAATTCTTTTAGCCACTTTTCTAGCAGTCATTGCCACAGCCAATATCGCCTTCCATTTGGCGTCAACTAAGTTTTATGGCTTTAAGCAACAATAATTTCACAGGAGAAATTGGCATCATGGTTTGGTTTCCTGGATAAAACTTCAGTATCTGTCCGTAAGAACCTCCTCCTCTTTTTAATTTATCAAAGCTTGAAATTTTGGCTTTACCTTATCAACCTATATAGTAAAAGCACGAAAGGATTCGTTAAGGATGGTGATGGTTGTGCTGATGTGGCTGCATTTTATTCGCTGGAGGGTCGTCGTCCATCACATGGGGCTCGCGTGCTTTCGCTGGGAGAAGAATTCGGATTCTTGCTTTTGTCCGCTGGGAGGAGAAGTGCAATTCCTGCCTTTTGTCCGAGAGGCGAAAATGAAGACCAGCTGACTTGCTGAGTAAGCTTATGGCGGTTGGTGTGTATATAGTAAAAGCATGAATGCAATTTGGCAAAAGAGTGGCTGTCTGCTGATGTGTCAAGCTGTCATTGGTTAAAATGTGGTCGTCCTCCTCATGCCAAAATCACGTGCCCAACTAGAGAAATATTGGAGGGTTTTCTTTCTTTCTGACGTATTCTGCCGAGGATGGGACTAGCGCATGGCTCGATACATTAGAAGGGTTCTCTTTCTCCCTTGTTCATCGCTGTTCTCCTCTCTCTCTCTCTCGTCTGATTGGGTTTTAGTCCCTTGGTTTACCCCTCCGATTTTTCATTTACACGAACTCTCTTTCTATGTGTGTTTGTTCTTTATCCACTGGATCCAATCTAAGACGTGCAGTAGCAGAGAAAATCACATCAATTGAAGGTTGGTTAGTGGCTCGAGGATTACTACCATCAAATTCTTATCTTTTTCCTCCTCTGATTTCTGTACGATTGGGACTAGGGCTTGGTAAACACTCTCCGTCCCTGTCACTTACTTCTTCTCTTATCAAACTCACCGGCGGACCAACATTTCTTCCATAACTCTCCGATTTTCTCCGTATTGTTTTCTCTAAAAATTAAGGTCAACAACAGCCACAGATGACCTTCAATTTTCTGGCTTTTGTTTCTGATCTTTTTAGATGAGATGAGCTGCAAATAACTTGTAGATTTATTCAACTTTTCTCTGTTCTTCCAATGGTCTTTATTTGCTTAAAAATTAATAAAGCTTGGTTTAATATCTCTGTTACTCAATTATTTTCTTAGCGATAAGAACTTTGATCTTCTAATCTTTATATCTTAAGATTTTTTATTTTATTTTATGTCCTTTTGTTTATTTATCCGATTTCCTAATTTTTATAGTATTATCTTTGCAGGAAAAAGATGAAGACTTTTATTGGATGCAAATGCAAGTACTTGTGGATATATTCCATCCTTTTCTGTTCTCCAAAGGTCTGTTCTGCTTTATTTATCTATTGATTTATTTGTTTATTTATTTTTTGCCGATAAAAACTTTGTCCTTTTAATTTCGGTCTCTACTCTCAGATCACTTGAAGTTTTTATTTTGTCTTTTATTTTATTGGATTATACTATTATTTTTATAGAAAGGAAGATGAATTTATTAGGTTTTAGCTAAAAAATAGGCATCAACATCAATGTTTTCCTCTGTAAACATTTTTTCTGGTGCTGTTTGACAGAAAGTATGAGTTATAGTGGTTTCTTAAAGCATTCTAGAAGCATTTAATCCCTAAAACACCTATGCATTCTAGAGCCCCCGTTATAGAAACATTGATTGCTTCTTTTCTTGGCGCACATTCATCTGTGATTTTTCCGTCTTTTTACTTCGTTTATACTCTCATATTACAATTTGCATTTTTACAGAGTGAGGAAGAAAAGGAAGAACAACCTCTGTGGTAAGAAACTTTTTAGCCCACAAGTTTTTTGCTTTGGTTTGTTTCCCTTTTCAATTTGTGACCTTTCCCTCTTTCCCTCTATGACAGAGGTTTGTGGAGGATGGCAAAAAATTGTGGTAAAACTCCTGCTCCTATTTTTTTCACGGTACTTTGGGCCTTTTATTTTTAGATTTTAATATTCTTCTTTTAAATACTAGTTTGAGTGAATCCTTTTACCTGTCAGAATGAAATCTGCCAAAATTATATCAAGTGCATCTATTAAATCAGAAGTTAATGATAAATAACATTAACTAATATGGAACAAAAGGGTCGAGGTTAAGACTTTTCACTTTCACTTTTGCAGAGAAGTTTAAAGATTTTCCGAAGAAACCTCTAAGCTCGTTCAGGAATCATTTTTTGCTCAGTTAAAAGTTGAATCCTTTTGTTCTTTTCTTGTTTTTTCACTGAATATGGGACCTGGTCTTCATGCAATTTCTGTCTCTAAATCTTTTAGGACAAGTCAATATTTCTATAGTATATGTTTGAGTGTAAGACTAGAGAGATGATTGTCTACACAATTGAAGGTACTTTGCCATTGCAATTTCTCAGGGATAAATTTTTTCCCATCAGATTTTTATCTCTGACCTTTTCTTTCTTCTTTCTTCTTTTTCTGGTATCCACTACAGGAAGAAGCAATCTTTATTTGTGGTCCAGGAATAAACAAATGGTGAAGATAGCCTTTAAGAAGGTGTTTGTTCACCTTTTATTGTTGTTTTTCCTTTTTTGGGTTTTAATGATAGTATAAGTTCTAATTAATTGAGTTTCTGTTTAATTGATAGGTGAGAATATCTTAAACTAGGTGACTTGGTTTAGCAGATATTGTGCACATCCGTATTTGGAACTCCATAGCATGTCAGCTTCCTTATTTGGCTATCTAGATAGACTATTTTGTAGTGTGAAAATGTCATCTTCTTTTGATGGCCTTTTGAATAACGAATCATTAGTTTCTTTTCATTGATTAATTTATAGATTGATTACACTTTTGTTGTTAGAGTAAGTTTTACTTGGTAATAAATTTGTATATTTCATCTTTAACCTTTTGGGTTCATTTCTTGAACTTCAATATTTATAGTTATAAACTTGTTGAAAAAAAGATGAGAGGCATTGGTAGTATGAGGAGGGACGTAAAAGAAAAGAAGAAAGGTGTGCGAAAAAGTGCAAGTTGAAATACTGATACTGAAATCATAATGGTGATTACTGTAATGATTAAAATGTAAAGAAAAAGCTAGAGATTGAGTTTCAAGAAAAGACCCTTGGGTTACTTGGCGCTAAGATAGGCATTGGTCATTTAAGTTTTCCTTTGGGAAATTCACTATTATTTGACCATTTCAATATTCTTTTACCATACTGGAGCTACTGTGTTTGGTTGACTGTATCATTGATAGCTATTTAATGTAACTTGTCTTTACTCCTCACAGCTAAAATGGATTGATGAGGATTTCCTGAGTTATGACTTTGAGTTCAACATTTTGCTGACTTGCTAAATTTGTTAAGAGAATTTTCTTTACTTTCCTTGGAATATGTTTCTGCTATTCTATGTGCAGGTTATTAGTCAAGATATGGAGATCAAAGGACCTCATTTAAAACATCTGACACTTCTTTAGGCTTTGTTGTTCTCGGCCCAATCAGATATCTTTATACTGACTGTTATTTGATTGTGTGGCTTGAGTTCAAATTAAGTAAATTATTTGAGAGAATGCTTAATGATTTGTTTGGCTTGTTTTGCTTAGCAATGAGTCAAAGCCCGAAGAGTGGAAGAACTCTTACCGTTTCCCTTGCATTATCATGATTGAAGTGTCATGCACCCCTAGGATCAAGATTGGAATTATTTCTATGTCTGTCCTGCATGGATCTACAGTGATTATTTATTAGCCTCATTTTTGGATACATATTATTGTAGATATTATGTACCTTTTACATTTTAAATAAGAGGTTTTGTTTGTAAAAATAGTGACCAATTTTGTTTCAATGCATCATATTGTGTATATTGGACCTATTATGTACATCCTAATTTTGTCCAGTTATGGTGTGTTGTATTCTTAATGACACTGAATTGCAATTTTCACTTACCTCTTTAATTCAATAATTCTTTTTACTAATTATATGCCTCCTAATTGTATGGCCTCAAATAATTCAACATCTGTCATCACAACAATTTGCAAGTTAGATGGCCAGGATTGGGCAATTTGCATGCTTTCACCGTTTTCCTGCTATCTTTTTCCGCATAATCAGTAATTAATTTCATATAAATGGCCTGTTATGGCATGAAACTCAAGTGCGCCAAGAATTCCACCTTTCTATTTGTCAACTGGTTATTTCATTCTCCCAACAATAAACTTCGGTTAGGGAACGTTTCCATTGACTGCGAAGCTAGATTGTTTCACGGAGGATCCTTTTTCAAAAATATGAACCCCTTCATTCTCAGTGTACACCTATTTCATACCATGTATCACACTTCCATTCTCCTGACCAGAGTTGTTGCGAAACGATTGAACAACATCAAAATTAATGCTCGTTGTAAATTTAAAAAAATCACAGATAATCAATCCTCCACAGAATAATAGAAAAAATTAAGTGTTTACTCATTGTTTAATATTTTTGAATCTCCCATTTACTTCTCCCAAAACTTAATCCCATCTCTACATGAAGCAAAATCATACTGATGAGCTTGAATTTTATTCGCCTCAATTATTTTCTTTTCTATCTTTTTCTCGACACCATGTTAGATGCAAACCTTTATTTACTCGCATTTTCTTACAACATTGCTTATTTAAAAGCTTAATCATTTTATAACCAAATCACTTAAATGCAATGCATACGATTTATGTTATCTCCACTTGAAAATCTAGGCATTTTCTGGGCAACATGAAATTAACACCGCGCATCGCGCGGTGATCCCCTCCTAGTAATTCCATAAGTGGGAAGATTCCTAAAGAAATCCTTAATCTTTCTAAACTCAAGTACTTGGGGATACCATTTAACCATCTTTCTAGTTCTATGCCAGCCATAGTCTTCCGAATCTCCAATTTGGAATTTATTAATCTTTTAGGGAATCGGTTATCCGGTAACCTACTCCCGGGATTGGCTCGGCTGGTGTTGGGGTAGCCTCTTTAAGTCCTAACACCGTGTGGTCGCAGTTTGATCCCTTCTACAGTTTTGTGTATCTTGGGGGACGGGTGCACAAGCGTAGGGAGATTAGTCCGAAAGGGATACTCCCTGTGTCGACAAAAAAAAAAAAAGTTATCCGGTAACCTTCCTGTATGCCGCTATCCCACAAGTCACATACAGCTTCATCTGTCATATAACCTATTAAATAGTCAAATACTATCAGATTTATCGCAGTCCTTAGGACCCGAGGTGTCATTTTGTCATTCAACCTGTTCAACGGGCACATACCAAAAGAAGTTGGGAGCTTACAAATGCTTGAGAATCTATATCTGGGCAATAAGAATTCCCTAAAATCTATATTTAGCTCTAATTATAGAAATTGGAGATGAGCCCCTGCAATTTTGCAGGTAGCATTCCGGAAGAGATAGGCAATCTTCCAATTTGAAACTCTTGTCCATAAAAAGCTCCAATATTATGGGAAGCATACCGGAAAGCATGCGCTACAATCTTCCCAAACTCGAGGAGCTTTATACAAGTAATAAGTAACTATTTGGGCAAATCAAGGCAAACTTGTGCAGATGCTCATCACTCCGGATCTTGTTATTGGAGGATAACAATTTGGGTGGCTCAGTACCTGACAATGCTCTTAATATACTTCAGTGCAACAATTGGTTAGAACTTCCTAAATTTCAGCCATTTTATAGTCCTGTCGACTTTGTTAACAAAATATGCTTGAACAAATATTATTGAATGGATGGTTTTATCATTTTTTGTTGGTTCAACTAGTGAACGATTAATCCAAAATTATTTAAATGGGAAAATCTGCCTTTTATAAATTGGAATGGACAAACTGCAGAAAAATGAACTTCAATGGGGCTTTTTTTTTTTTTTTGGGATCTGTAGTCTTTGTACATTCTATCCTATTTTGAATTTGCAGGTGAAAGACCGAAAGCGATTGGTAATCGCCAAAGCCTTGAATCATTATTCATGGCAAATAACATGCTTTTGTCGATGGAAATACATAACATGTCCAAGTCACGAGAAATTGGCTTTGGTAATAACGGCCTCTCTGGATCTCTTCCAAAAAGTATATGCAACCAGCTACTTGAACTTGAAAGTTTATATCTACACAGAAACAATTTGGACGGCCAAATGCCAGAAAACTTATTCAAATGTTCCGCACTTGAATCTCTTTACCTATGGAACAATAAATTCAATGGACAAATGACAAGTGGGATTGGAAATGTAACTATGCTCAAGAAGTTACATCTCAATGACAACCATTTGACAGGTATGATAATTTTATGAGAATTATGTGACAAAATGTACAGTTTTCAGTTTGGTAAGCTTAAAAAATGCAGCTGAATTGATGTTATCCATGAATTGACAGGTTTGATTCCGAATGAGTTTGGGCTAACTCATTGAAATTGGAGGAACTTGCAATTTAATAACTTAAGTGGCTTGATACGAATCGGGATCCTCAACATCTCAAGGCTCAGATTTTCTCACTTTATTTATCTGGCAATCTTCCATCAAATATGTGCTGTGGTGTGTACAAATTGGAAGGACTTTATCTTGCTGAGAACAACTTCATTGGAGGTGTGCCAGCATCTATCTCAAACTGTTCAAAGCTGAGTTTTATGTCTCTTGGGTTATAACAAATTCAGTGGTGGAATTCCTAATTCCCTTGGCAACCTAAGCTGCCTCGAATTTCTAGAGCTAATTGATAACAATTTGACAAGGGAATCTTCATCTTCAGATTTGAGCCTCCTCACTTCCCTGGCTGGTTGCATCTCTCTAAGGAAAATCTCAGTGTCAGGCAATCCGTTGAATGAGGTCCTCTCAATTTCCATTGGGATCTCTCGAGTTCTACTGAAAATTTTTATGCAGAAAACTCAGGAATCACGGACAACATTCCATAGGGCAGTGGAAACCTGAGTAATTTAAATGGTTTTAAGTTACTACAAGTCAATCACTTGACTGGCTTCATCCCTACCACGATAAAGGGCTTCCACAAGCTGCAAGGATTGTATCTTCAAAATTTTTCTCTAAGCGGTTCCCTCTTTGGTGATCTCTGTGGTTTACAGAGTTTGAATATACTACATCTAAGTCAAAACCAGATTTCTGGCTCGATTCCAGGATATGCTTCAGCAACCTCACATCTTTGAGGTCTTTTTATATAGCTTTCAATAGATTAATCTCTACTCTACCAAGGACCTTGTGGAATCGCAAAGATCTCTTTGGAATTGATTCGTCGTCAAATTTCTTGAGAGGATCTTTGCCAATAGTGTTGGGATAACTGTTTCCATTCTTGCTTGTGTGACAAGTCTAGCTTTCATCTTTCATTTGTTTATTTCTCTAAAACTTCTGCTCAAGTTTGATTTTTTTTCTAATCGAATCTTTTTCTTGTTTTCTAACAGTTTTCTTCCTGATTTGTGCATGACTTTTGTCCCCTTCATTTCCATTGCAGAAACACATACTTGACCTCCGGTGGTAGGAAGGTACCAATGTTCCTATAGTAGGAACGCGCGAAGCGAGGGCATCAAAGTGGGAGAGCACATCACAAAAGCATTCTCAGCGGGAAGGCAGGCCCACTGCAGAGCAGAAATATTTGAAGCGCATAGGACGCTCCCCTACTTATGAATGTACGAGCAAAAGTTTCCACGAGTTATTTAGTCAATTTCTTTTAGAATCAATTGCAATTTTTTGCCCCTAAGGTTTGTGGTTGATTACTTTACAAATTTAGTTACCTTAAGTATTTAATTTCATAATACATGTACATCACCTAAACTGGTGAGTGTTAAGTAGTTGTGATCGCAGATACAATTTTTTTTTTTTTTATCTCACCGCGATTACCCAATACAATAAGCAGTAAATCAAATATGAATAAGTATTACTACTTGTATGAAGACAAATTTTTCTATTTTAAGCACAGCATCTTTATAATATATAAAGCTAGAGGATTTGTAGTTGGTACAAATAATTTGAATGTTCTTTTGAACATTCAATTTTACCTTTATAAAAAATTAATTTTTACTCTCATCATCTATTCATATATATTTTGCCATTATAACTGTTCATAATCACCCTAATATTATAAACCAAAATTTTTTAGTGAAAATTTTATATAATTTGATTTATGTAAAAGACAAAATGTATATAAAATTGCACACAAATTAGGTGTGGCCTTAACACTAGTTTTATTAAAGTACACCCTTTGTCACTATCGGTGTAAATATTACAAGTATTAAAAAGACATGTTTAATTATGTCAAAGTTTAATTAACACTTTTTCTTTTGATGCTTAAATTTTGACGAAGTGTTGTACAAAAATTCTGACAAGATATTCTGTTGATACTAAATTTACTAAGTTCTTACCTAACTCATTTTTCTTGGACCGATAAATTGTGCACCATATAATTGACAAAAAAAAATTGCATATAATTGCCCTCTAATTGCCCAACGATCTTCTTCCCCTGCTAGGCGGGATATTCCAGCTTTCACAGCCCACCGAAGTCAACAAACTAAAATTCAAATTAACCTTTCTACTGTAATACGGAAATTTAGACGTAGGCCCCATCCTACCCGCTCGCACCTGCATTCCCAGGGTAGGAACGTCAGTATGCGCTCCCACCGTATCATCATCCCACTTGAAGAATGGAGATAATCGGACAGAATCCATCTAACAACCATAGATGGTACTCGACACACAGCATTTGATCGTGAGACACGCGTATGGCATCTGAATTGAAGTTAAAATAGTGTACTCTCAGTCCCATGATAGTATATATATATATATATATACTTCCCCATTGCCGGCTCCATTTGTCAGCTTAGTGGCAAAAAGAAATGGAGAAAGCATGCAATTACTTTTCTGTAGAAATTTTATTAACCACTTCTCTAGTTGTCATGGCTACAGCTAACCTCATTGCTGATCAATCTGCTCTTGTAGCTTTCAAAAATCACATAGTTCTTGATCCTCACTCAATTGTGGCAAAAAATTGGTCCATTTCTTCTTCTGTTTGTGATGGATTGGAGTTACATGTGGACTCTAGTCGTCAAAGAGTGGTGGCATTAAATATTTCTAACATGGGTTTTGCAGGCATGATTCCTCCACAACTGGGAAACCTCTCATTCCTTGTTTCTCTCGACATGAGCAGCAACAATTTTCATGGTCATTTGCCAGAAGGCATATCTTCATTTGCGTCGACTAAGTTTCATGGCTTTAGGCAACAACAATCTCACGGGAGAAATTCCATCATGGTTTGGTATCTTGGATAGACTTCAATACCTATCTCTTGAGAAAGAATAATTTTTTTGGTGATCTGTCTGGAAATCAATTGAGTGGCCAGATACTATCAGGTTTATCAAACTGCTCCGGACTCAAGTCGGTTAGATTTGTCATTCAACCAGTTCAATGGTTACATACCAAAAGCGGTGGGGAATTTGAAAATGCTCGAGGAGCTAGGTCTCGGTTATAACAATTTGGAAGGTTACTTCTTGGTTTCTTATTCTTTATTCAGTTCCATGTTCACATTTTGTCACTGTATAATTATCTTAATTTCTTGTGCTACAATCTCTTGATCTTTGGCCCTTTAAACTTTTATTTAAAATTAAAGAGATCCCCTGAAATGAAATTCTGAAACTTTATTTAAACTTTGGCCCTTTAACATTTATTGTGTTCAATGGATACATACCAAAAAAGAAGTTGGATATTTGAAAATGCTTCAGTATCTATATCTTGGCATTAACAATTCGAAAGGGAGGGGGAGTGATGTTGGGCTTTTGTATTAGAAGGGTATAATTGTCTTTTTATTTGAACCACGAGCAAGGGACCAATAGTAAATCAAAATTAATGCTAAGGTGAACCATAGCTGATGCCAAAATCAGGGAGGCTTATTTATAATTAAAATTATTCTTTATGTATTGATCTATTTAAATTTTGTCACTGTACAATCGTAATTCTTGTGCGACAAATCTCTTTGGTTTTGGGCCTTGTAAACATTTATCTCTGTAAACATTTATCTCTGATTTCGGGCCAAAAAAAAAAAACATACATTTAGTCTAACGAATTACGGAAGAGATAGGCAATCTCCCAGAGCTTGAGGGCCTTGTCCATAGAAAGCAGCAATTTGAGTGGATCAATACCCAGGGAAATCGGAAACCTAACTATGCTTGAAGAAGTATTTTTATAACAACAGCCTTACAGGTAACAAAGTGGCGAGAAGTTTCTAATTTATGCTGGTTCTGTTAACAATTGTTAGCAGATTGGTGCGACAGAATATATATATATATATATGCAGAACTAAAAAATTTGTTAAGTGGGTGGTTTTATTATTATTTTGTTGGTTCAACCAGTCAGCAACAGTTTTAGTGGGAAAATTTGCCTTAATTTTAACTTGGAGGGGCAAACTGACATGAAATTAATGAACTTCAAGTTGCCAAATATCCCCTTTTTTAAACTTTTTTTTTGAATTTTGTCAATTTTAGATATACAATTTTTATTGGTGGAATTATATAACATGTTCCTGAATTTGGAAGTTTATATCCACAGATAAACTTTTTCAAAAAATTCCCCGCTTTAAATTCTTTACAAAGGGATCAACAAACTCAATGGGCAAATACCAAGGGGTGATTGGAAATTTGTTAATCTACTATGCTTAAGAAGCTGTATCTAGATGATAGCTAATTTGATAGGTATACATGTTAATTTTCAATGAGTTGTAGTCCTGAATTTGGTGCAACCTTTGGAGTATATTTAAATAAGATTGGTTTTTGTTCATGCATCGACAGGTCCGATTCCAAACGAGATTGGCAACTTGCTCAAATTGGAGAACCTTGACTTAGTTAGGAATAGCTTAAGTGGTTCGCTCCCAATTGAGATCTTCAACATCTCAACTCTGAGGGAACTCTACCTTGCTGGCAATCATTTATCTGGCGTTCTTCCATCAAATATGTGCCATGGCCCACACAATTTGGAATATATTGTTCTTGGTAGGAATAACTTTAGCGGAGCCATACCCGCCTCTATCTCAAACTGTTCGAAACTAATTGGAATATATCTTTTTGATAACAAATTCAGCGGTCCAATTCCCAATTCCATTGGAAATTTGAGACGCCTCGAATTTCTAGTTCTGTTTCTAATTCCGTTCAATGGGGTTCTTCCGAAATCCATCGGGAATCTTCTATTTCTGTTAAAGGATTGGATGTACGGAACTGTGGACTTAAGGGGAACATTCCAGACAGCATTGGAAACTGAGCAATTTAGCTTTTTTAGGTCTAAGTGACAATAGTTGGACTGGATCAGTTCCGAATACGATATGGGGTTTGCAAAAGCTTCAATTTTTGGATTTAGCAATATTTCCCTCACTGGCCCGCTCTCTCGTGGTCTCTGTGGATTGCAGAGTTTGGAGGATTTATACCTAAGTCAAAATCAGATTAGCGGTTCAATTCCAGGATGTTTCAATAATCTTTACATCTTTGAATATTTTGACATAGCTTTCAATAGATTAACCTCTACCTGCCCTTGTGGGATCTTAAAGGTCTCAAGGAGGTCAAACTTGTTCGTCGAATTTATTGAGAGGACCTTTGGCTCCAGAGTTGGGAGAATTAAAGAATTTGACAAAGTTAGACTTGTCAACAATCAGTTTTCAGGCAAAATCCCCAGCACCATTTGGAGTTTAGAGAGTTTGGACCACCTTTCTTTAGCAAACAACAGCTTGCAAGGATTAATTCCGAACAACCTTTGAATTGGTACTTTTGAATTTGGGGCTAGAAAACTAGCCCATTACATTACAGAGTAACTTCTCTTTGTTGGATCCCCAATATATTTAAATGTTCACTTTTAAGGAATTTAAATGGTGACTCATGTATTCTTAAAAATAGCAGTTCGGAATTTTTTCTTTTAAAAATAGCAGTTCGGAATTTTTTCTTTAAAAATAGCAGTTACACTTTTTCTTTGTCAGTACCATCACTCTCACATCAAATTTGGAAAACTACAGTCGAAAAGCTTTTGGTATCATAATTGAAGACTAAAGGGGTTTTTGTTATTTTCTTGTTGCTTTGGTGAAAATAATATAGAAGACGTGTCTTCATTTTGGTACCAAGGAAAAGCGTCTGGCGAGTGGCGACCGATATTTGCAGCAAATGATTGACACCGATTCACTTGTTCTTCCCGCTGGAAGTTCGTGTCTATTAATTTAAGTACGTGTGACATAAAAAGTGGAAAAATAGTAAGTGAGCCATCAATAT
Organism: Coffea humblotiana; assembly: GCA_023065735.1. Classification (NCBI taxonomy): domain Eukaryota; kingdom Viridiplantae; phylum Streptophyta; class Magnoliopsida; order Gentianales; family Rubiaceae; genus Coffea; species Coffea humblotiana. The sequence continues at coordinate 47,833 of JACYVW010000088.1, read as the reverse complement.
TTATTTTGTCTAGGACTTTTTGCGTCTTTCTTAAAGACTTGGAGGTGGCAAAGGTGAAGTACATATATACAACGTTAATATCAGTACAAAAATCAAATCTATATACATCGGTTAAAACCAATATCAGTTGACGGTAATATATTTGTAGTACTGCAGGGATATCGCCCGTGATTAATGAGTTACTTTTAAATATACGAAGTCATGCCATAAGACCTCGCGTAACGATGGGAATGGAAAATTAGACCTCGCGTAATTGAAGCACTCTTTTCTTGGTCATTACCAAGTGAGTAATTCCCTTGAGAGTTGTCAAGGATAAACTTCATTACCACATCCAACAATTTACGCATTTTTTTTCTTTTAAAAAAATAGGCCAGAGGGCCTGTCAACAACAATCAATGCATCCATTTTCACACTTTCAGTTCCTGCCTTCAGCCCAAATTAATTTTATGTCTACCAATTTTCATTTCGAGTTGACTAAAGTCAACCATAGATAGATTATGTGGTTTAAATACCAAGCGAATTAGAAATTTAATCTATGCTTAAGAAGTTGCATCTAGATGATAAGCTAATTTGACAGGTATGCTAATTTTCAATGAGCTGTAGTCCTGAATTGTGGTGTAACATTTGGAATATATTTAAAATGAGATTGGCTAGATAGCACATTATTAATTTTTGTTAGAATTCTTGTAATTTAAAAACTATTACAATTAAGGAATCATAACCAAACGAAAAGGCAAAGAAGTGAATTAGAAATTACAAAATTGTAATAGTTTTTTAAATTAGTTTGCACTTTTAATTCTAAGCAAATCTCTCAAAATTTAAAAATCTCTTTTTCTGTTGGTTACCAAAATCTCTTGGTTACAAAAATTGTACTAGTTTTTAACTTAATGAATTATATCAACGAATTGGTGAGAAGTTTCTAAATTTCAGCCTTTTTCTAGTTCTATAAATTTGTTAACAAAATGAATGGAAGACAATATAGGCTTGAATAAAATTTAGGTTAATAACACTTTGGCCACTAAATCTAGGGGATAGTCACATATTATCCCCTCAACCTTAAATATATATACTCTACCCCATGGAAACTTATTATTCACGGCAGATAACTTATCACAGTTGAGAGGAAAACATTGTAGTGAAGTTTCGGGATGATTAATGTCATTATCCTTTTTTTTTTTCTCGTCAATCTTAAAATTTTTTTGGGTATTTGATTTTGCAGGTGAAATACCGAAAGAGATTGGCAATCTCTGTGGCCTCAAGTCATTATACCTATCAAATAAGATGCCATTGAATAATAACAGCGTATCTGGATCCCTCTCAGAAAGTGTATGCGATCAGCTTCCAGAACTTGAATGTTTATATCTATATGAAAACAATTTGGAAGGCCAATTGCCAATAAACTTTTTCAGATGTCCTGCGCTTACAGTTCCCCATCTAAAGAGGAACAAATTCAATGGAGAAATACCACATGAGATTGGCAATTTGGGACTATGCTTAAGGTCCTATATCTAAATGACAACCATTTGACAGGTATATCTATATCTATACTTAGAGGTGGCAATTTGTCCCAAGTCCCAATGGGTTATCCATGCCCATGGAGACTTTGGGCGGGATGGGTACTGGAATTTGATATTGGGTTTAAAATGGGACAATCCCAATTGTACTCGTTAATTGATGAGAAATTTTGGAAAATACTTGGGTACCCATTGGGCTCAAATAGCAAGGGCTCCGTTTTGGATTAGTTATTTTTTGGGGTGTTTTTGAAATATTTTATTGTAGCAGTTGTATATGAAAAATTTTACTATAAAATTTTTTTTGAAATATTTGATATACTAATACCGGATGGGATGTTTTTGAGTTATTGTATATTACTATAATATTGTATTTGAAAAAAATTATTTTTTTGAAAAAAATAGCCAATCCAAACGGAGTCTTAGATTCAAAAATTATCTTTAACAATTTTTATAGTCATACCAGCGAATATAATCTAGCAGTCTTCCCTAGTCATTATCTACAAGAATTTCCAACATTTCAGTCAGTTTAGACCTGTCATCCTGGATAGTGATGAGGATAAATATCAACACCCTAGGTGCCGTTGTCCATCTTTGATATGTGTTGGATAATGGCTGTATAATCTATCTTGTTCTTTATTTGTTAATCCAATTTTTGGTGGGAATCCTGAGTATAAAGCACTTGTATGTTTATTTAATAAAACTAAAAGAAATTTAATAAATAAAAAATATTAAAGTTATATAAAAAATTAAAAATGAATTAAAGAAAAAAAATATGTAGAAAATAGATTTGGGTATTGGGCGGGATCAATCTAAACCCATCACAAAGTGATCCCGCCCAAGTTAGTTCCAAAACACATATGGGTAAGGTTAGGTCCAAACCCATATGACTCGGTTCCATTTTAAACCCAAGCAAATCCCGCCCATCCCGCCCATTTTGCCACCTCTATCTATGCTCCTGATAAAAATAAAGTTCAAATTACCATTCTCCTTTATTATTATTGTTATGATAGTAGTCAATAATTATAGCAGTTATGAAGAAAAAATTGTACACTTAATTAAATTTACACTAGAACTCCAATCTATGCTCCTTATAAAAGTTACGTTAAGTCTAGATAAATTAGTGTAAGTTGGTCTTAGTTCTCTATTATGTTCAAAACACCCTTCTCCTTAATTATTAGATTTATTGTATTATGAGAGTAGTTAATAATTATACCAGTTATGAAGAAAAAAATGTAAACTTAATTAAATTTGCATTATAGCACTCCAATCTAATTTGTTGTTCGTTCTAAGGAGTCTTTGTCATTTGTACTTTATTTTAATGATTTGGCATGACTATTTGGGAAATGAATTAATTTAAATTTACTGGGTATAATGGAGTCATGGAGGGGGTACTGGGAGTGATAAAATAGTATAGAAAGAGTCTTAGAAAAAAACAGCAAATATATTGAGCCTAATGCCTCTCTAGATTTTGTATATAATTTAAATCTTTACTTTATAAGAATTAATGAATTCTATAAATTAATCCTAATGCCCTCTAAATTTTGATTTTATAGTTTGAACTATTACTTTATAAGTACTAATGAATTTTATAAATTGATCCTAACGTCCCTTTAGATTTTGATATTATAGTTTAAACCTTTACTTTATAAGTTTTTGTAAATTGTATTTGCTACTCCAACACTTGAGATATACATTTTTCTCACCTAAGGACATTGTTTTGTGTATAAAAAAAATTGAAAAAATTCCTCAAAGAAATCTTAACAAATGAGGGATACCGCTAGCTTGTTTCAATTTAAAATTATATTTTAAAGAACAATTGATTAAAGAAGATGGGAAATATGCAAATATTAAATGACGATGTTAATAATAGAATTTCACAAGAAAAATTAAAGTGCAAAGGAGATATTATATTTAATGATAGTATAATCATGTGCAAAACACAAGACCTCTCTTGAGCTTTACCTTGCTTTAAGTATAAAAAATTACACTTACTCTCTTGGCGATAAAATTGCTACGATAATCTTGAAAAGAATACTAATACCCAAATTTGCAAAAACCGAAAAGAAAAAAAAAGAGAGAAAATAATAATTATGATCAATGATGATTGAAATAAAATTTTTAAAATCATATAAGGTTATTTTTGCAAAATTTCGAGTACAAACCAATTTAATTATGCACTCAAAAATAACCAAAATTGTCAATATCTCTGAGGAACGTATATGAAAACTAAGCTAAACTGCTTTGCGGAGAGATGTAATGGAGAGTTATCCTTAAAACTGTGAGTGCCAGATTTTTTGGTGCAAATTTCCACTGAAAGGTTTCAAAAAGAAACCAACACTTTCATATTTGACTAACTGAGCTGTTTTCCATCGACAAGAGCTATAGTCTATTGTAATTACTGCATACATACGATGGTGCGACTTGAGAACTGATGACTTTGAATAAAATAATTATAAGTTGTTCATCAACATTTAACGGTAAGCTCCTTGGTTATCTTTGATGGTTCACATAAGAATGATATACAACTCGTCTTTGAAGGGTCAACAAGTCAAGGGATCTTTCTATATTTAAGTCGTCGTCAAAATTGAATATGAAGTTTCCACCACTCTATAACATCAACTAATTAATAAAATCTTTAGTTTCCACAAGTTTTGCCAAAATTTCCACTCCAACTGGCGTGTCAAATATGGAGATGATCTTTTGTCCTCGTCACAACGTGCTTGTTAGCCAGCAGAATTATGGGAAGAAATTCATATGGTTATGTTAAGGGTATTTGTCATCAAATGACAAGTTGCAGCAACAAATGAATGTCCGATAATCGAAACCACAAATTTCTATGTACATATGAACAAACTGGAAGTACTAAATCACAAGATGTACAACATAAACAAATAAAAGGGCGTAGGAATTAAATGGATGGTACAAGTTAATAAATTATTAATTTATTTAGATTTCTTTTAATTTAAACTACCCAACATATTAAGGACTCCTAATCAAAGGAGTAAAAAAAAGGGAAAGACAACCTTTTTCCACCTTGCATTAATTTTGGAAGACACAGATGTTAAAGACTTTCATATCGTTTAATCAAACTCAATCCTTTTGTTTGCATTCTTCTTGTGTGACACGTCTAGCTTTTCATCTTTCATTTGTTTTAAACCTTATTTATTTCTCTAAAACTTCTACTCACATTTGATTTTTTCTAATCAGTTTCTTTTTCCTTGTTTTCTAACATTTTTCTTCTTGATTTTGATTTTTCCACGACTTTTTTCCCTTCATTTTCCATTGCAGAACCAAATACTTACCTTCCATTTGGATTTTCATCTTGTAAGAAAAACATACTTAAATTTGTATCACACCGTTATTAATTGCATGATCAATACTATCGAAAGGGTATTTGGATATGCTTGGGCCATTTCGAATTGGCTAAAACTCGGTCTAATACGTTTGAGAATAAGAAAAGTCAAGCGAGTCTAGTCTTCCTATAGTTTAAAGACGTGGTTAAAATTGGATGTTAAGCTATCTCACACAAGTGATTATAGGAATGTTTTTAGTTTCCACAAGTCTTCGTCAACTAGCGGGTCAAATACGGAGAGCCCATGGGAGTCATCTATGGGAGAACCTAGGAATGTGCAGCGCGAAGATATCGACAGCACATGGAAGCATTCTCTGTGAGAAGGCAAGCCCGCGCCTAAATTCCCACGGCAAAAGAAGAAATATTTGAATGTGATCTGTGGCAGGTCCCAATGATAAATAAATTTCATTTAAATTTTTATTGTTAATGCAAAAAAAAAAACATAATTTCACATTATAATTTTTATATTAGTAGTTATAATGCTTAAGGCTGATTATGTTAAAAAGCAAAAAATAAAAGTAAAATGAATAGCTGTTTTGACAATTTTTTATTTAGGTAGTTAAAGTAAAATTTGACGGATTCAAAATAATTTAAAAAAATGAACTTCTTGATCGAAATATCTAAGAATTGTATATTTGGAATGAAACAGGGAAAAATACAAACTTTGGTGGGAGATGGTTTGTTTTCCTTGCTAATGTCACAAATTAAGTCGTATGTCCCATCCTCCCACTCGTCAGTGCGCAGTTCCCACATATAATCACCCCAATGGTGGAGATGGTTTGTTTTCCTTGCATACAATGTCATTGTTAAGACAGAATCCATCTAACAACCATAGATTGCTGACAGTAGTTGACAGCATTTGATCTTGAGATACATATATGGCATCAGAATTCAAGTTAAAATAGTATACTAATACTTCCCCATCCTCAGTTCTATTTGCCAGCTTAGTCACAAGAAATGGAGAGAACATACTATTACTTTCCTATGGATTTTTATTCGCCATTTCTCTAGTAGCCGTGGCACAGCCGATATCATAAATGATAAATCTGTCCTTATAGCTTTCAAAAATCACATGGTTTCTGATCCTCACTTAATTTTGGCCAAAAATTGGTCCATTTTCCTCCTGTTTGTGATTGGATCGGAGTTACTTGGACTCTAGTCGTCAAAGAGTGGTGGCCTTAAATATTTCTAACATGGGTTTTGCAGGCACGATTCCTCCACAACTGCGGAAACCTCTCATTCCTTGTTTCTCTCGACATGAGCAACAACAGTTTTCATGGTCATTTGCCAGAAGAAATGTCTCATTTGCGTCGACTAAGTTTCATGGCTTTAGGCAACAGTAATCTCACGGGAGAAAATTCCATCATGGTTAGGTATCTTGGATAGACTTCAATACCTGTCGCTAAGAAACAATTCGTTTGTTGGCCATCTTGTTGCTAACATATGCGACAATCTTCCAAATCTAAAAGAGCTCGATCTGTCTTGGAATCAATTTAGTGGCCAGATACTATCAGGTTTATCAAACTGCTCCGGACTCAAGTCGTTAGATTTGTCATCCAACCAGTTCAATGGTTACATACCAAAAAGCGGTGGGGAACTTGAAAAATGCTTTGAGGAGCTACATCTCGGTTCTAACAATTTGGAAGGTTACTTTCTTGTTTTCTTATTCTTTATTCAGTTCCATATTTACATTTTGTCACTGTATAATTATCTTAATTTCTTGTGCTACAATCTCTTGATCTTTGGCCCTTCAAACATTTATTTAAAATTAAAGAGATTTAGGTGTTTAGGTGATCCCCTGAAATGAAATTCTGAATCTACCCACGAAAGCAGCAACATGGTTTTATGCCACCCACAATCTTCAAATTCTCCACATTGGAATTTGTTGATTTTGCAGAATAACAATTATCTAGTAATATTCCTACTGATAACAATTATCCAGTAATCCAAATGTAAAAGAGCTCTATCGCCTTTGGAATCAGTTCAATGGTCAACTAGTAGCAGGTTCAACAAAATGCTCTGGACTTGGGGGATTGTGTTTTGTCAGTCAACCCAGTTCAACGGATACATACCAAAAAGTTGCATATTTGAAAATGCTTCAGTATCTATATCTTGGCACATTAACAATTCGAGGGGGGGTGTTGGGGGTGTTGGTCTTATTGTATTAGAAGGGTATAATTGTCTTTTTAATTGAACCACCAGCAGGGGACCAAGAGTAAATCAAAATTAATGCTAAGGTGAACCATAGCTGATACCAATTCTAACGAATTGGTGGTAATTCCTCCAAGTTGCGCAGGTAGCATTCCGGAAGAGATAGGCAATCTCCAGAGCTTGAGGGCCTTGTCCATAGAAAGCAGCAATTTGAGTGGATCAATACCCAGGGAAATCGCGAAACCTAACTATGCTTGAAGAAGTATATTTGGTTGACAAAGCCTTACAGTAACAAAGTGGTGAGAAGTTTCTAATTTATGCTGGTTCTGTTAACAATTGTTAGCAGATTGGTGCGACAGAATATATATATATATGCTTGAATTAAAAATTTGTTAAGTGGGTGGTTTTAATTATTATTTTGTTGGTTCAACTAGTCAGCAACAGTTTTAGTGGGAAAATTTGCCTAATTTTAACTTGGAGGGGCAAACTGACATGAAATTAATGAACTTCAAGTTGCCAAATATCCCCTTTTTTAAACTTTTTTTTTTGAATTTTGTCAATTTTAGATATACAATTTTTATTGGTGGAATTATATAAACATGTTCCTGAATTTGGAAGTTTATATCTACAGATAAACTTTTTCTAAAAATTCCCCCGCTTTAAATTCTTTACGTAGGGATCAACAAACTCAATGGGCAAATACTAAGGAGGGATTGGAAATTTGTTAATCTACTATGCTTAAGAAGCTGTATCTAGATGATAGCTAATTTGATAGGTATATATGTTAATTTTCAATCAGTTGTAGTCCTGACTTTGGTACAACTTTTGGAGTATATTTAAATGAGATTGGTTTTGTTCATGAATCGACAGGTTTGATTCCAAACGAGATTGGGCAACTTGCTCAAATTGGAGAGCTTGACTTGTTTGAGAATATTTTAAGTGGTTCGATACCAATTGGGATCTTCAACATCTCAACTCTGAGGATGCTCTACCTTGGGGGACAATCATTTATTTGGCGTTCTTCCATCAAATATGTGCCATGGCCTACACAATTTGGAAGATATTTATCTGGGTTGGAATAACTTCAGTGGAGCCATACCCACCTCTATCTCAAACTGTTCGAAACTAATTGGAATATATCTTGATAGTAACAAATTCAGCGGTCCAATTCCCAATTCCATTGGAAATTTGAGACGCCTCGAAATTTTAGTTCTGTCTGCTAACAATTTAACGAGTGAATCTTCATCCCCAGAATTGGATCTTTTCACTTCCCTCACAGGTTGCATCTCTTTAAGGGCTATCCTGGTAGGGGACAATCCGTTAAATGGGGTTCTTCCGAGATCCATCGGGAATCTTTCTATTTCTGTTGAAGAGTTGGAAGTAGGGAACTGTGGACTTAAGGGGAACATTCCAGACAGCATTGGAAACTTGAGCAATTTAGCTTTTTTAGTTCTAGGTGACAATAGTTGGACTGGATCAGTTCCGAATACGATATGGGGTTTGCAAAAGCTTTGGTATTTGAATCTTATCAATATTTCCCTCACTGGCCCGCTCTCTCGTGGTCTCTGTGGTTTGCAGAGTTTGGAGTATTTACACCTAAGTCAAAATCAGATTAGCAGTTCCATTCCAAGATGTTTCAATAATCTTACATCTTTGAAATATTTTGACATAGCTTTCAATAGATTAACCTCTACTCTGCCAATGAGCTTGTGGGATCTTAAAAGTCTCGTGTATGTCAACTTGTCAACGAATTTCTTGAGAGGACCTTTGGCTCCAGAGATGGGAGAATTAAAGAATTTGACAAGGTTAGACTTGTCAAACAACCAATTTTCAGGCAGAATCCCCAGTACTATTTGGAGTTTAGAGAGTTTGGACCACCTTTCTTTAGCAAATAACAGTTTACAAGATCAATCCCGGACAACTTTTGAATTTGGGCCTAGAAAACTAGCCCATTACAGAGTAACTTCTTTGGTTGGAATCTCAACGTCTCAGATACTTAAACGCACACATTTTAAGGAATTAAATGGTAACTCGTGTATTCTTACTCAGTAATAAATTAAGACTTGCATAGAATTTTTGGTTTCAATACCACCATACCAAGCTATTCTAAACAATAAATTCAAGGACAATAAAGGTGTCTATGCATATATTTATTGTGTCAGAACTATTCTGATTTTTATATATATAAAAATTTAATTAGGAAGTGAAAGTTTCTCCTAACTAACAAAAGATATAAAGAAAATAAATGTTTATAGTTACAATGTTAACCCATGGAAAAAAAATTAGAGTTGTCCAGTTCATTTAAAGTGATGGGAATATATAGTGGGAGACATGCCTTAATTTTGATAAAAAAAAAAAAGGAAAATCGTGTGCTAAAACAAGGTTAAAGATATTTGCAGCAAATGACTGACACAAATTCACTTGTTCTTCCACTTGAAGTTCGTGTCATGGAATATGGAGAAGAACCCCGATTAAATCAATAGATTAAATGTCTATGTATTAATTTAAGTATGCGTGAAACAAAAGGTTGAAAAATAGTAAATGAGCCATCAATATTTGTTTTTGGTCCTTTTAACATTATTTTGCCCAGGACTTTTGCGTCTTTCTTTAAGGCTTGGAGGTGACAAAGGTGAAGTACATATAATACAACATTAATATCAGTTGAGGATTATGTAGTACAAAAATAATATATATATACACACCGATTAAAACCACTATCAGTTGACAAGAAATATATTAATAGTGCTGTGGGGATACCACCGTGATTAATGAGTTACTTCTAGTTCTATGCCATCCAAAGTCTTCCGAATCTCCAATTTGGAATTTATTAATCTTTTAGGGAATCGGTTATCCGGTAACCTACCCTGGTTGGCTCAGGTGGTGTTGGAGTAGTCTCTTTAGGTCCTGGCACGGTGTGGTCGCGGTTCGATCCCTTCTACCGTCTTGTATATCTTGGGGAACGGACGCACAAACGCAGAGAAATTAGTCCGAAAGAAATACTCCTTACGTCGAAAAAAAAAAGAAGTTATCCGGTAACCTTCCTGTATGCCGCTATCCCACAAGTCTCATACAGCTTCATCTGCCATATAACCAATTAACTAGTCAAATACTATCAGATTTATCACAGTCCTTAGGACCCGAGGTGTCATTTTGTCATTCAACCTGTTCAACGGGCACATACCAAAAGAAGTTGGGAGCTTACAAACGCTTGAGAATCTGTATCTGGGCAATAAGAATTCGAAAGGTTAGTTTCTTGTTTCATTATTATTTATTTGTTCGATATTTCAAATTTTAAATTTTTACTCTATATGATTATCATTCCTGTGCTACAGTGTCTTGATTTTTGACCCTTGAAATATTTAGCTCTAATTATAGAAATTGGAGATGAGCCCTTGCAATTTTGCAGGTAGCATTCCGGAAGAGATAGGCAATCTTCCAATTTGAAACTCTTGTCCATAAAAAGCTCCAATATTATGGGAAGCATACCGGAAACCATGTGCTACAATCTTCCCAAACTCGAGGAGCTTTATATAAGTAATAACCAACTATTTGGGCAAATCAAGGCAAACTTGTGCAGATGCTCATCACTACGGATCTTATTATTGGAGGATAACAATTTGGGTGGATCAGTACCAAGGGAGATTGGAAATTTAACTGCGCTTCAATAACAATGACCTTACAGGTACCTCATGACAATGCTCTTAATATACTTCAGTGCAACAAATTGGTTAGAACTTCCTAAATTTCAGCCATTTTATAGTTCTGTCGACTTTATTAACAAAATATGCTTGAACAAATATTATTGAATGGATGGTTTTATCATTTTTTGTTGGTTCAACCAGTGAACGATTAATCCAAAATTATTTAAATGGGAAAATTTGCCTTTTATAAATTGGAATGGACAAACTGCAGAAAAATGAACTTCAATGGGGCTTTTTTTTTTGGGGATCTTTCAGTCTTTGTACATGCTATCCAATTTTGAATTTGCAGGTGAAAGACCGAAAGAGATTGGTAATCTCCAAAGCCTTGAATCATTATTCATGGCAAATAACATGCTTTTGGGATCCATGTCGATGGAAATATATTAACAGGTCCAAGTTACGAGAAATTGGCATTGGTAATAACAGCCTGTCTGGATCTCTTCCAAAATGTATATGTGACCAGCTTCTTGAACTTGAAAGTTTATATCTACACAGAAACACTTTGTACGGCCAACTGCCAGAAAACTGATTCAAATGTTCCACACTTGAATCTCTGTACCCAGGGAACAATAAATTCAATGGACAAAAAAAATATAGATACACAGTAACACTCTTAAAAACACCCAAAACAAAGCTAGAAAATAATTTTAAAAAACCCAAAAAACAAAAAACACACCAACATGCAAACACGCATGTAGCCCTTCTCCCTATATTACCATTTTTCACCCTATCCCAAATCTTCCTCTGCCACTTGCCACCACTTCTCCCTCCTCCCCTCTGACAGACTCCTACTAGCCTCTTAACCCTACCACTACTAGGGAGGGGAATTATTGGTGGAGGGTTGAGGGAAAAGGTGGAGTCTAAAGTGTAATTGAATTGAGTTGAGTCGAACTCGACTCTCCTACCTAGAGCTCTTAAAAGTTGAGTTTGAACTCGACTCTCCTAGTTAGAGCTCTTAAAAGTTGAGTTTGAACTTGAGTCCAATTCAATTTTATGTTATTTGAACTCGAGCTCGATCTTGATTCGTTTAGTTTAATCAGGTTCAACCGAGCTCATATGAGTCTAATCAAGCTTAAATGTTATAAATTAATATTTAATACAATTTTTAAAAAAAAAAGATAAAATAGACACTCCAAACTATATATATTTACTAATTTTTGAAACTCGATTGAGATCGATTAAACTTGGTGAGCTATCGACCCTCGTATAAAAGACTCTTCGTATATAAGGCTCAAACTCGAGCCCGTTAATATATTTAAGTTGTCTGAACTCAACTCAAGCTCAAGGCTCTGTTAATGCGAGTTCAAGTTTTTATTTTGACCAAATAAACTCATACGAACAAGTAAATTTTTGATCAACATTTTGTAGGATTGTATGTTCGATATGATTAAGCGATTACATGAGAACTGAGGTCCCGTTTGGATTGCATTTTCCGTCATTTTTCATAGAAAAAATACTGTAGCGATTTGATATATGTGAGGGAAAAAGGTAATAGGGAAATGTGATCACGGAAAACGACGCAATTTTCCGACAGAAAACCGCAATCCAAACGGGGCCTGAAATTTTCGACTTGTGATTTTGCAGTCATCACTTTTTGTAAAATGGAAACAGAAAGTGGGCAACTAGAGAAGCCAATAAAGAATTTCTAATGCTATAGTCATCAATTCCTTTCTTTGACTTATTTACCAAGGTTCCTGTTTTTATCATTGTATTCTACACTCTTTGTAGTGTTCATTTATTTCTTGAAGTCAATGGGGCCCAATTTTGACCAATTTATTTGCAGGTGTATTGGTGGTTGATGGTAGTGAAACTTATGTCCTAGACCCAAAATATTTTACTTACTGGATGGCTAGATTTCGGCTTTAAAATAACCCCTAGGCCGACCAATAATCAGATTGCTTGGTCATAGTATCTAAATGCAGCCCAGGCCCAGCAGCACTACGGGTCCATCATTTCCACAAATGCAGCATTATGTGTATTAGTATTATTTTGCGCAAACGAACATTTAAAAAAATGAATGAAAAACATGAAACTTATAACACATATTGTCCTCGTAAGAAAGATACTACTTGCAAAATACCAAGTTATAGGTAGGGGTATTATCAAGCAATCGTAAGGTTACAGGTTTCACTCTCAAACCCTCCTTCATTTTTTTTTCATTTTAAGACGAACACAAATTAAAAGATAATTCACCATATAATTTTGAAGAATTTTTATATTTGTATATATCATTGGCATTGCCTGTTTTTAAATCCCTTTTTTTTTCTTGTAAGTGAAGCCGTATATATTGTACTTAGTAAGAAAGAAACTACTTGCACAATACCAAGTTATAGGCTAATAGCCTAAAATATTACTATTCAACTTGGCTTTGTCTCTTGGCTATCAAACCACATCATTGCAGCCATAAATATGCCGGAGAGCCTGTAAACAACAATCAATGAATACATTTTCAGTTCTTGCCTTCTGCCCAAATTAATTTTTATATCTACCAATTTTCATTTCGAGTTGACTAAAGTCAACCATAGCTAGATGATGAGGTTTAAAAATATCAGGGGGAATGGAAATTTAATCTATGCTTAATAAGCTACATCTAGATGATAGCTAATTTGACAGGTATGCTAATTTTCAATTAACTGTAGTCTTGAATGTGGTGTAACTTTTGGAGTATATTTAAATGAGATTGGCTAGCAAGTACATTATTAATTTTTTTCGTATTCTTTTAATTTAACATTTATTACAATTAAGGAATCATAATCAAAGGAAAAAGGAAAGGCAACCTTTTTCCATCATACATAATAGTGAAGCTATTTATGGTGCCACGACACTTCGTAATTTACCAATTTTTGTGCTCGTTTCTATGTTTTGTGACACTGAATTCTCCTATCAAGAGCTTCTTCCACTAATATGAAGTAGTTTTAACGAAGTTTTCTATTTAAGTGTAATTGACATGGACTCACTTTATGTAGTTTTGTCAAGGGTTGCACGAGAATTTGAAAAAAATTAACCGCATTTCTATGAAAGTCATGCATGTACTAGGGTATGAATTTTGAGGAAAATTAATTCTAATTAATGAAATCACATTGGTTCTCGTAAAGTTGATAAAGTTTCAACAGATGCAAACATACTCGTCGTCTAAAGCTTCGCAAAGCTAATCAAAGAGGAGCCAGAAAATATCTTTAAAGCAGTTTATATTTCGGAATAATTTTACATACCTCCCTTGAGGTTTAGCCTTGCTTAGGTATTAGAAATTACACTTACTCTCTTGGCGACACAATACTATAATAATCTTGAAAAGAATACTATTGCCCAAATTTGCGAAAACCTAAAAGCCAAAACAAAAGAGAGAAAATAATAATTAAGATCAATGATGATTGAAATAAAATTTTAAAACCATTTAAGTTTATTTTTGCTAAATTTGAGCACAATTTGAGATGATGTCACCATTTGGGTTTATTTTGTCTAAAATTACGAATTTCAACATCTGAGGAACGTATATGAAATTATGCTAAATCTTTGGGAGAGATGTAGGGAGTTAGCCTAAAATGTGAGTGCAGTTGTTATTCCAAATTTCCATCAAAGTTCAAAAAGAACCACTCTTCTTTTTGACTGATTTAGTGTTTCCAGTTAGCAAGAGTATATCTGTTGTACTAGTACATAAATCACATGGTGGAACCGGAACTTATGAGAACTGATGGTTTTGAATAAAACCATTAGTTTGTTCATAACATCTAACGGTGGTTACTTTTACCTTTGACGGTTCCATAACGTGATGTACACTTCGTCTTTTGAATGGTCAAATAAGCCAAATCTTTCTGTTGTTTAAGTCGTCATCAAAATTGAATATTAAGTTTCTATCACTTATATATAACATCAACTAATCAATAAAAATCTGTAGTTTCCACAAGTCTTTACCAAAATTTCCATGTCAACTGGCATGTCAAACCTGGAGATGACCATTTTTTCCACAATTAAGGAATCCTAATCAAAGGAGAAAAAGGGAAAGACAACCTTTTTCCACCTTGCATTAATTTTGGAAGACATAGATGTTAAAGTATTTCATATTGTTTGATCAAATCAATCTTTTTGTTTCCATTGCAATTATGAGGCAAGTCTAGGTTTTCTTCTCTCATTCATCTAAACTTTATTTATTTCTCTAAACCTTCCACTGACATTTGATTAATTAAATCTTTTCTTGGTTTCTAACATTTTTCTTCTTGATTTTTCCATGACTTTCCCCCCATCATTTCCATTGTAGAAAGATATACTTACCTTCCATTTTATTTGGATTTTCATCTTGTATGAAACTGTACATAAATTGCATTACACAATATCATTAATTACATGACCAATTCTATTCAAGTTTATACATTCCATCAAAATATTTTACATGCTTCTGTCTTCTTTTTTTTTTTTTGGCCCTAAGAACATCTATTTAGATGGATTATGTGGATAAATGCAAAAATTATAAGGGGATAAAATGAATATTTATACAAACTATAAAGGGTTACATAGAGATTAAAATTTTATCACATGAGCTTTTAGAGTGTGTTTGGTATAAATGTCATAATTGATTGTGCATTCTGTCCATTTTTCACTTTACATAAAATCATAGAGGGGTTATGTAGCTATTTTAAAAATCTTAGAGGAGTCATCTTGCATTATGTAAAATCACAGGGGAATACAAGTAATTTACCCTATATTACATGGTGGGACTGCAACTTAACAGAACTAATGGATTTGAATAAAACATTACAGTTTGTTCAGAACATCTAAGGTAGTTCCACCTTTGACGATTCAATAACGTAATATGCATTTAGTCTTTTGAAGTGTCAAATAAGCCAAGTCTTCCTATTGTTTAAGTCATTTTCAAAGTTGGATATTAAATTTTTTTTCTAGTTGGACATTAAATTTCTACGACTCACAGAACATCAATTAATCAATAAAAATATGTAGTTTCCACAAGTCTTTGCCAAGATTTCCACATCAATTGGCACAGAAGGAGACAGCCTACCGCTAAAATTTCTAATAAAATTTGACCAATTTGCTCGCTCGTCATCAAAGTTGGATATTAAGTTTCCTCACATCAACTGATTAATAAGATGTTTTAGTTTCCACAAGTCTCTGCCAAAATTTCCACGTAAACTGGCGTGTCAATTATGGAGATGAACTTTTTCTTCCTCGTCACAAACTACTTGTTAGCGGCAGAACTTATGGGAAGAAAATTCATATGGTTATGTTAAGGGTGTTTGTTACCAAATGACAAGTTGCACAACAAATGAATCGAAATCACAATATATGAACAAACTGTGAGTACTAAATCACAAGATGTACAAGCATAAAAATCAAATAACAGAATGTAGGAATTAAATGGATGGTACAAGTTAATACATTATTAATATTTTTAGATTTCTTATAATTTAAAGTTACCACAATTAAGGAATCCTAATCAAAGATAAAGAAAAAAAAGGAAAGACAACCTTTTTTCACCTTGCATTAATTTTGGAAGACACAGATGTTAAAGACTTTCATATCATTTAATCAAATCAATCCTTTTGTTTCCTTTCTTCTTGTGTGACACGTCTAGCTTTTCATCTTTCATTTGTTTAAACCTTATTTATTTCTCTAAAACTTCTACTCACATTTGATTTTTTCTAATCAGTTCTTTTTCTTGTTTTCTAACATTTTTCTTCTTGATTTTGATTTTTCCACACTTTTTTCCTTCATTTCCATTGCAGAACCAAATACTTACCTTCCATTTTGGATTTTCATCTTGTAAGAAAACATACTTAAATTTGTATCATACCGTTATTAATTGCATGATCAATACTATCGAAAGGGGTATTTGGATATGCTTGGACCATTTCGAATTGGCTAAAACTCGGTCTAGACGTTTGAGAATAGAAAAGTCAAGCGAGTCTAGTCTTCCTATAGTTTAAGACCGGGTTAAAATTGGATGTTAAGCTACTCTCACATCAAGTGATTAATGGGAATGTTTTAGTTTCCACAAGTCTTCGTCAACTAGCGGGTCAAATACGGAGAGCCCATGGGAAGTCATCTATGGGAGAACCCTAGGAATGTGCAGCGCGAAGATATCGACAGCACATGGAAGCATTCTCTGTGAGAAGGCAAGCCCGCGCCTAAATTCCCACGGCAAAGAAGAAATATTTGATGTGATCTGTGGCAGGTCCCAATGATAAATAAATTTCATTTAAATTTTTATTGTTAATGCAAAAAAAAAAAACATAATTTCACATTATAATTTTTATATTAGTAGTTATAATGCTTAAGGCTGATTATGTTAAAAAGCAAAAAATAAAAGTAAAATGAATAGCTATTTTGACAATTTTTATTTAGGCAGTTAAAGTGAAAGTGCCTAAATACGTGGGTAAAATTTGACGGATTCAAAATAATTAAAAAAAATGAATTTCTTGATCGAAATATCTAAGAATTGTATATTTGGAATGAAAACAGGGAAAAATACAAACTTTGGTGGAGATGGTTTGTTTTCCTTGCTAATGTCACAAATTAAGTCGTATGTCCCATCCTCCCACTCGTCAGTGCGCGTTCCCACCATATAATCACCCCAATGGTGGAGATGGTTTGTTTTCCTTGCATACAATGTCATTGTTAAGACAGAATCCATCTAACAACCATAGATGCTGACAGTAGTTGACAGCATTTGATCTTGAGATACATATATGGCATCAGAATTCAAGTTAAAATAGTATACCTCAGTCCCATAATAGTATACTAATACTTCCCCATCCTCAGTTCTATTTGCCAGCTTAGTCACAAGAAATGGAGAGAACATGCTATTACTTTCCTATAGGATTTTTATTCGCCATTTCTCTAGTAGCCGTGGGCACAGCCGATATCATAAATGATAAATCTGCTCTTGTAGCTTTAAAAAATCACATAGTTCTTGATCCTCACTCAATTGTGGCCAAAAAATTGGTCCATTTCTTCTTCTGTTTGTGATTGGATCGGAGTTACATGTGACTCTAGTCGTCAAAGAGTGGTGGCCTTAAATATTTCTAACATGGATTTTGCAGGCACGATTCCTCCACAACTGGGAAACCTCTCATTCCTTGTTTCTCTTGACATGAGCAGCAAACAGTTTTCAGGGTCATTTGCCAGAAGGCATATCTCATTTGCGTCGACTAAGTTTCATGGCTTTAGGCAACAACGATCTCACGGGAGAAATTCCATCATGGTTGGGTATCTTGGATAGACTTCAATACCTATCCTTGGGAGAGAATAATTTTTTTGGTGATCTGTCTGGGAATCAATTGAGTGGCCAGATACTATCAGGTTTCTCAAACTGCTCCGGACTCAAGTCGTTAGATTTGTCATCCAACCAGTTTCAATGGTTACATACCAAAAGCGGTGGGGAACTTGAAAATGCTCGAGGAGCTACATCTCGGTTCTAACAATTTGGAAGGTTACTTTCTTGTTTTCTTATTCTTTAACTTCTGCTGTTTATAATTTCTGCTGGTTCTGTTAACAATTGTTAGCAGATTGGTGCGACAGAATATATATATATATATATGCTTGAATTAAAAAATTTGTTAAGTGGGTGGTTTTATTATTATTTTGTTGGTTCAACTAGTCAGCAACAGTTTTAGTGGGAAAATTTGCCTTAATTTTAACTTGGAGGGGCAAACTGACATGAAATTAATGAACTTCAAGTTGCCAAATATCCCCTTTTTAAACTTTTTTTTTTGAATTTTGTCAATTTTAGATATACAATTTTTATTGGTGGAATTATATAACATGTTCCTGAATTTGGAAGTTTATATCTACAGATAAACTTTTTCTAAAAATTCCCCGCTTTAAATTCTTTACGTAGGGATCAACAAACTCAATGGGCAAATACTAAGGAGGGATTGGAAATTTGTTAATCTACTATGCTTAAGAAGCTGTATCTAGATGATAGCTAATTTGATAGGTATATATGTTAATTTTCAATCAGTTGTAGTCCTGACTTTGGTACAACTTTTGGAGTATATTTAAATGAGATTGGTTTTGTTCATGAATCGACAGGTTTGATTCCAAACGAGATTGGCAACTTGCTTAAATTGGAGAGCCTTGACTTGGTTGGGAATAGCTTAAGTGGTTTACTACCAGTTGGGATCTTCAACATCTCAACTCTGAGGATACTCCACCTTTTTGAAAATCATCTATCTGGCGTTCTTCCATCAAATATGTGCCATGGCCCACACAATTTGGAAGATATTGATCTTGGTTGGAATAACTTCAGTGGATCCATACCCGCCTCTATCTCAAACTGTTCGAAACTAACTAGAATATATCTTGATAGTAACAAATTCAGCGGTCCAATTCCCAATTCCATTGGAAATTTGAGACGCCTCGAAATTTTATTTCTGACTGCTAACAATTTAACGAGTGAATCTTCATCCCCAGAATTGGATCTTTTCACTTCCCTCACAGGTTGCATCTCTTTAAGGGCTATCCTGGTAGGGGACAATCCGTTAAATGGGGTTCTTCCGAGATCCATCAGGAATCTTTCTATTTCTGTTGAAGAGTTGGAAGTAGGGAACTGTGGACTTAAGGGGAACATTCCAGACAGCATTGGAAACTTGAGCAATTTAGATTTTTTGGATCTAGGTGGCAATAGTTGGACCGGATCAATTCCAACTGCGATATGGGGTTTGCAAAAGCTTTGGTTTTTGGATCTTACTAATATTTCCCTCATTGGTCCACTCCCTCGTGGTCTCTGTGGTTCGCAGAGTTTGGAGCTTTTACAACTAACTCAAAATCAGATTAGCGGTTCAATTCCAGGATGTTTTAATAATCTTACATCTTTGAGGTATCTTAACATAGCTTTCAATAGATTAACCTCTACTCTGCCAATGAGCTTGTGGGATCTTAAAGGTCTCCAAAACCTCAACTTGTCGTCGAATTTGTTGAGAGGACCTTTGGCTCCGGAGATAGGAGAATTAAAGAATTTGACAAGGTTAGACTTGTCAAACAATCAGTGGTCCAATAGTTGAACAGTGGACTTAAGGGGAACATTCCAGACAGCATTGGAAACTTGAGCAATTTAGCATATTTAGTTCTAGGTGACAATAGTTGGACTGGATCAGTTCCGAATACGATATGGGGTTTGCAAAAGCTTCGGGATTTGGATCTTCGCAATATTTCCCTCACTGGTCCGCTCTCTTGTGGTCTCTGTGGATTGCAGAGTTTGGAGCTTTTATACCTAAGTCAAAATCAGATTAGCGGTTCAATTCCAGGATGTTTCAATAATCTTACATCTTTGGAGTATCTTAACATAGCTTTCAATAGATTAACCTCTACCCTGCCAATGAGCTTGTGGGATCTCAAAGGTCTCACCTACCTCAACTTATCGTCGAATTTGTTGAGAGGACCTTTGGCTCCAGAGTTGGGAGAATTAAAGAATTTGATAAAGTTAGACTTGTCAAACAATCAGTTTTCAGGCAAAATCCCCAGCACCATTTGGAGTTTAGAGAGTTTGGACCACCTTTCTTTATCAAACAACAGCTTGCAAGGATCAATTCAAGACAACTTTTGAATCAGTACCTTTGAATTTGGGGCTAGAAAACTGGCCCATTAAATTACAGAGTAACTTCTCTTGTTGGATCCCCAATATACTTAAATGTTCACTTTTAAGGAATTAAATGGTGACTCATGTATTCTTGCTCGGTAATAAATTAAGGCTTGTGTAAAATTTTTTATTCCAATATCCACCATGCCAAGCTATTCTAAACAATAAATTCAAGGACAATAAATGGCATATGCATAAATTTATTGTGCCAGAGCTATTCTGATTTTTTTTAAATCAAAATTCAATTAGGAAGTGAAAGTTTCTCCTAACTAACAAAAGTTTATTGTTACAATGTTAGCCCATGCAAAAAAATTAGAGTTGGCCAGTTCAGCTGAAGTGATGGTAATCTTTTTTTTTTTTTTTTGAATTCAAAAAAATGTGGCCTCTTGGAAGGCACATTTTATTTTACCAGTGAAAATTTTGGAACTTTTTCTTTAAAAAATGTAGTACGCTTTTTCTTTTTCTTTTTCTTTTTTTTTTTGAAAGAAACACTTTTTCTTTGTTAGTACCATCACTTTCACTTCATAATTGGAAAACTACAGTCGAAAAGCTTTTGGTATGATAACTGAAGACTAAAGGGGTATTGTTATTTTCTTGTTGCTTTGGTTAAAATAATATAACAGACCGGCATTATGGAAAGTAAGGGAATATATAGCGGCCTTAATTTTGATTAAAAAAAAAGGAAAATCGTCTGTTAAAACAAGGTTAAAGATATTTGCAGCAAATGACTGACACAAATTCACTTGTTCTTCCACTTGAAGTTCGTGTCATGGAATATGGAGAACAACCCCGATTAAATCAACAGATTAAATATATGTCTTTTAATTTAAGTATGCGTGAAACAAAAAGTTGAAAAATAGTAAGGGAGCCATCAATATTTGTTTTTGGTCCTTCTAGCATTATTTTGCCCAGGACTTTTGCATCTTTCTCAAAGGCTTGGAGATGGCAAAGGTGAAGTACATATATACAACATTAATTTCAGTTGAGGATCATATAGTGCAAAATATATATATATATATATATACACCGATTAAAACCACTATCAGTTGACAAGAATATATTAATAGTGCTGTAGGGATACCATCGTGATTAATGAGTTACTTCTAGATACACGAATCATTAGGGGTGAGCAAATTCAGTTCATACCTTCGGTAATTTGAAATCGGGTATTTGATAATTTGGTACAAATTCAGTCCGTACTGAATTCACCGAATTCTAATATGGTATGAAATAGGTAATGAGATTATGAATTTGGTAATAATCGATTTCGCATTCAAATTCCGTAAAATGAAATAGGGTACCGCATTACCGCATTCGAATACCAAATTAGTATATAAAATTATATAATATATAGATAAATGCTATTTAGTATTAGTATTACTACTAATATATTATTATATTATATAGGTAAATGCTATTAATAATAATTAGTATATGGTATTATCATGTACTTATAACAATAATAATATATAATAATGTACAATATATTATTTTAGTATTTGTTAATTGTTATATGACTATAATAATACAAATATATAGTAATACATAATAATATAAGATAGCTATAATACTTATTATTTTTTTACAATGAGTAACATGACTAGAATTAGATAATAATTAATACATATATATGTATATTACTAAATATTAAACAATAAACATAATTAGTAATTAGAATTTAGATATTGGTAATTTGATATATCATTCATGTTTGAATTATTGAATATTTGAATGCGTAATCTGTAACTTGCAAGTATTAGTGTGCTCTAAATTTACATTACATATTTAACATAAAAATTCATATTATCTATTCACTAATCTTAAGACTTTAAGTATAGACAAGACAACTAAGCATTGTAAGTGAATGCATATGAATTGCAAATCAATGTATTAGTGTATTGACTTTCACAATAACATATGTAAGTAAATAAGTTTTATTTTGATTTGAAATAAATTATAAGTTTGTAACTAATATAACTTATCACTAATCGTTGTAATTTGTAAGTTTGTAACTAATATTATTTATTATTAATCATTGCAAATTATAAATTCATAAATTATCACTAATCATTGTACAGTCTAAAGTTTATTCTAGTTTAAATTAATCACTTTTTATGTGTTCCTTAAATCATAGACTAATCACTAGTGTTCTTTTTTTTTTTTTAAATAAATGAATTCGGTCTAACCGAATTCATTACCATATTCGAATTTGAAATCGGTTGCGGAATGAATTCGGTTATAGTCAATTCGAAATTGAAAGCGGTTTAAATTTTTATAAGTCAAATAACCGAATTCACCGAATTCATGTAACCGAATTACCGAATTATAACCGTTTGCTCACCCCTACAAATCATGCAATAAAACCTGTGCAATAGTCTGGTCTAGCTGGGTCGCCCCAATAATTTCTTAACGATGGGAATGGAAAATTGAACCTCATGTAATTGAAGCTCTCATTGTTTGGTCATTACCAATTGAGTAGCCCCTTGAGAGTTGTCAAGGATAAACTTCATTAGTACACCCAACAATTTACACATTTTTTTGTTTTAAAAGATACTTTGATAGACATAATGTTGTTGGTTGTACAACTTTGTTTAACTCATCTGTAATTTTGTATTTGTTTAGAACACTTTTGGGTTTCTTTTAATGTCATTATGAGTGAACTTACACACCACTCGAACCGACATATTGCTCTTCATCGAATCACTAATTGAGCAATTGATAAGAGTCAACATTTAGCAGGTTAGTATATTTGTTATGATTAAGCGATTACACGAGAATTGAAAATTTTCGACTTATAATTTTGCTGCCATCACTTTTTGTATTATGGAAACAGAAAGTGGACAACTAGAGAAGCCAATAAAGTGTTTCTAATGCTATATAATATCAACAATTCATTCCTTGTCTTATTTTAAACCTTCTCGTTTTTATTTTTATTTTTATTTTTTGAAGCATAACCTTCCCGTTTTTATCATTTTTCGTATTCTACAGTCTCGTAATGTTGTTCATTTATTCTTGAAATGAATCTGGCCCCAATTTTGCCAATTTATTTGCTGGTGCATTGGTACCCAAAAGTATTGGTCTTGCTGGATCAAGGCTAGATTTCGTCTCAAAACAACACCCAGGCGGACATATAAATAGTCATCTGTCTTAGTATGTAAATACAGCCCAGGCCCACCAGCATGACACAGGGCAAATCATTTCGATGAATACAGCATTGCATGCATTAATATTATTTTGTGCAAACGAAAACATGAAACTCATTACAAATATTTTACTAATAACAAAGATATCACTTGTAGTGAATATGCCAACAACAATCAATGAACACATTTTCAGTTCCAGCCTTCTGTCTAAATTAATATTTCTATCTACCAATTTTCATTTCGAGTTGACTAAAGTCAACCATGGACAGAATTCAATCTTAATTGCTACGGCCCTAGAAAAGTAGTGTTTTAGAGGGAAAATTTTATGGTACATAAACGGCATCCTGATTGAAATACATATAGGGGAACAAAAAAACTTTTAGCTAGCAAAAGTTTATAACACATAAATGGCCTCGTGGTTGAAGTCACCTTCATCTTCCAGCTTAGTCAAAGCAAGAACGGGAGAGAACAAGCAATTACGTTTTGGTTGGAATTCTTTTAGCCACTTTTCTAGCAGTCATTGCCACAGCCAATATCGCAATTGATCAATCTGCCCTTCTTGGCTTGAAGGATCACATAATTACAAACCCTTACTTAATCTTGGAAAAAAAAATTAGTCCATTTCTTCCTCTGTTTGTGATTGGCTCGGAGTCACCTGTGACCCTAATTATCGAAGAGCGTTGGCCTTAAATATTTCGAACAAGGGTTTTACAGGCACGATTCCTTCAAAATTAGGAAACCAATTAAATAGTCAAATCCTTTCAGGTTTATCACAATGCTCGGGACTCGAGGTATCATCTTTGTCATTCAACCGGTTCAAAGGGTACATACCAAAAGAAGTTGGGAGCCTACAAATGCTTGAGATGCTATATCTGTGCAATAAGAATTTGAAAGGTTAGTCTCTTGGTTCATTATTATTTCTTTGTTCCATATTTTAAATTTTAAATTTTTACACTATATGATTATAATTCCTGTGCTATAATGTCTTGACTTTTGGCCCTGAAATATATAGCTCTAATTAGATAAATTGGAGGTGAACCCTTGCAATTTTGCAGGTAGCATTCCGGAAGTGATAGGCAATCTTCTCAATTTGAAACTCTTGCCCATAAAAAAGATATTGTGGGAAGCATACCGGAAACCATGTGCAACAATCTTCTCAAACTCGAGGAGCTTTATCTAAGGAATAACTAACTAATTGGGCAAATCAAGGCAAACTTTTTTTTTTTTTTGGGGATCTTTCAGTCTTTTTACATTCTATCCAATTTTGAATTTGCAGGTGAAAGACCGAAAGAGATTGGTAATCTCCAAAGCCTTGAATCATTATTCATGGCAAATAACATGCTTTTGGGATCCATGTCGATGGAAATATATAACATGTCCAAGTTACGAGAAATTGGCATTGGTAATAACAGCTTGTCTGGATATCTTCCAAAATGTATATGTGACCAACTTCTTGAACTTGAAAGTTTATATCTACACAGAAACACTTTGGACGGCCAACTGCCAGAAAACTGATTCAAATGTTCCACACTTGAATCTCTGTACCCAGGGAACAATAAATTCAATGGACAAAAAAAATATAGATACACAGTAACACTCTTAAAAACACCCAAAACAATGCTAGAAAATAATTTTAAAAAACCCAAAAAACAAAAAACACACCAACATGCAAACACGCATGTAGCCCTTCTCCCTATATTACCATTTTCACCCTATCCCAAATCTTCCTCTGCCACTTGCCACCACTTCTCCCTCCTCCCTCTAACAGACTCCTACTAGCCTCTTAACCCTACCACTACTAGGGAGGGGAATTACTGGAGGAGGGTTGAGGGAAAAGGTGGAGTCTAAAGTGTAATTGAATTGAGTTGAGTCGAACTCGACTCTCCTAGCTAGAGCTCTTAAAAGTTGAGTTTGAACTTGAGTCCAATTCAATTTTATGTTATTTGAACTCGAGCTCGATCTTGATTCGTTTAGTTTAATCAGGTTCAACCGAGCTCATATGAGTCTAATCAAGCTTAAATGTTATAAATTAATATTTAATACAATTTTTTTAAAAAAAAAGATAAAATAGACACTCCAAACTATATATATTTACTAATTTTTGAAACTCGATTGAGATCGATTAAACTTGATGAGCTATCGACCCTCGTATATAAGAGTCTTCGTATATAAGGCTCAAACTCGAGCCCGTTAATAAATTTAAGTTGTCTGAACTCAACTCAACCTCAAGGCTCAGTTAATGCGAGTTCAAGTTTTTATTTTGACCAAATAAACTCATACGAACAAGTAAATTTTTGGTCAACATTTTGCAGGATTGTATATTCGATATGATTAAGCGATTAAATGAGAACTGAAATTTTCGACTTGTGATTTTGCAGTCATCACTTTTTGTAAAATGGAAACAGAAAGTGGGCAACTAGAGAAGCCAATAAAGAATTTCTAATGCTATAGTCATCAATTCCTTTCTTTGACTTATTTACCAAGGTTCCTGTTTTTATCATTGTATTCTACACTCTTTGTAGTGTTCATTTATTTCTTGAAGTCAATGGGGCCCAATTTTGACCAATTTATTTGCAGGTGTATTGGTGGTTGATGGTAGTGAAACTTATGTCCTAGACCCAAAAATATTTTACTTACTGGATGATGGCTAGATTTCGGCTTTAAAATAACCCCTAGGCCGACCAATAATCAGATTGCTAGGTCATAGTATCTAAATGCAGCCCAGGCCCAGCAGCACTACGGGTCCATCATTTCCACAAATGCAGCATTATGTGTATTAGTATTATTTTGCGCAAACGAACATTTAAAAAAATGAATGAAAAACATGAAACTTATAACACATATTGTCCTCGTAAGAAAGATACTACTTGCAAAATACCAAGTTATAGGTAGGGGTATTATCAAGCAATCGTAAGGTTACAGGTTTCACTCCCAAACCCTCCTTCATTTTTTTTATTTTAAGACGAACACAAATTAAAAGATAATTCACCATATAATTTTTAAGAAATTTTCTATTTCTATATATTATTGGCATTGCCTGTTTTTAAATCCCTTTTTTTTCTTCTAAGTGAAGCCATATATATTGTACTTAGTAAGAAAGAAACTACTTGCACAATACCAAGTTATAGGCTAATAGCCTAAAATATTACTATTCAACTTGGCTATCAAACCACATCATTGCAGCCATAAATATGCCGGAGAGCCTGTAAACAAGAATCAATGAATACATTTTCAGTTCTTGCCTTCTGCCCAAATTAATTTTTATATCTACGAATTTTCATTTCGAGTTGACTAAAGTCAACCATAGCTAGATGATGAGGTTTAAATATCAGGGGGATTGGAAATTTAATCTATGCTTAATAAGCTGCATCTAGATGATAGCTAATTTGACAGATATGCTAATTTTCAATTAACTGTAGTCATGAATGTGGTGTAACTTTTGGAGTATATTTAAATGAGATTGGCTAGCAAGTACATTATTAATTTTTTTAGTATTCTTGTAATTTGACATTTATTAGAATTAAGGAATCATAATCAAAGGAAAAAGGAAAGGCAACCTTTGTCCATCTTACATAATAGTGAAGCTATTTATGGTGCCACGACACTTTGTAATTTACCAGTTTTTGTACTCGTTTCTATGTTTTGTGACACTGAATTCTCCTATCAAGAGCTTCTTCCACTAATATGAAGTAGTTTTAACGAAGTTTTCTATTTAAGTGTAATTGACATGGACTCACTTTATGTAGTTTTGTCAAGGGTTGCACGAGAATTTGAAAAAAAATTAACCGCATTTCTATGAAAGTCATGCATGTACTAGGGTATGAATTTTGAGGAAAATTAATTCTAATTAATGAAATCACATTGGTTCTCGTAAAGTTGATAAAGTTTCAACAGATGCAAAACATACTCGTCGTCTAAAGCTTCGCAAAGCTAATCAAAGAGGAGCCAGAAAATATCTTTAAAGCAGTTTATATTTCGGAATAATTTTACATACCTCCCTTGAGGTTTAGCCTTGCTTAGGTATTAGAAATTACACTTACTCTCTTGGCGACACAATACTATAATAATCTTGAAAAGAATACTATTGCCCAAATTTGCGAAAACCTAAAAGCCAAAACAAAAGAGAGAAAATAATAATTAAGATCAATGATGATTGAAATAAAATTTTAAAACCATTTAAGTTTATTTTTGCTAAATTTGAGCACAATTTGAGATGATGTCACCATTTGGGTTTATTTTGTCTAAAATTACGAATTTCAACATCTGAGGAACGTATATGAAATTATGCTAAATCTTTGGGAGAGATGTAGGGAGTTAGCCTAAAATGTGAGTGCAGTTGTTATTCCAAATTTCCATCAAAGTTCAAAAAGAACCACTCTTCTTTTTGACTGATTTAGTGTTTCCAGTTAGCAAGAGTATATCTGTTGTACTAGTACATAAATCACATGGTGGAACTGGAACTTATGAGAACTGATGGTTTTGAATAAAACCATTAGTTTGTTCATAACACCTAACGGTGGTTCCTTTCACCTTTGACGTTTCCATAACGTGATGTACACTTCGTCTTTTGAATGGTCAAATAAGCCAAATCTTTCTATTGTTTAAGTAGTCATCAAAGTTGAATATTAAGTTTCTACCACTTATATATAACATCAACTAATCAATAAAAATTTGTAGTTTTCACAAGTCTTTACCAAAATTTCCACGTCAACTAGCATGTCAAACCTGGAGATGATCATTTTTTTCCACAATTAAGGAATCCTAATATAAGGAAAAAAGGGAAGAGAACGTTTTTTCCACCTTGCATTAATTTTGGAAGACATAGATGTTAAAATCTTTCATATTGTTTGATCAAAGCAATCTTTTGTTTCCATTCTAATTATGAGACAAGTCTAGGTTTTCATCTTTCATTTGTCTAAACTTTATTTATTTCTCTAAACCTTCCACTGACATTTGATATTTCTAATTAAATCTTTTCTTGGTTTCTAACATTTTTCTTCTTGATTTTTCCATGACTTTCCCCCTTCATTTCCATTGTAGAAAGATATACTTACCTTCCATTTATTTGGATTTTCATCTTGTACGAAACCGTACTTAAATTTGCATTACACAATATGATTAATTACATGACCAATTCTATCCAAGTTTATACATTCCATCAAAATATTTTACATGTTTTTTTTTTTTTTGGTTTTTTTGCCCTAAGAACATCTATTTTAGAAAAATTGAATTTGAAGGTCATGCCCCTTTTCTTTCTTCGTATTCTTGTTATTGAATGATAAACTTTTTTCTCTTATTCCCTTGTTTTTTAAAGGTTATGGATAGGAGAAATTTTTTTTTTTTACGATTAGAGATAGGCATTTCACTGCCCAATTCTTGCTAGGCATCAAACTAACAGGTTTAGAGTGTTGGGTGACCGTGCAGAGACGTGTATAATGTAGGGAAATTATATTTTATTCAATCTGATTGTTGAAACTGCAGCTGATGCATCCACAACTCCAATCTAAGGTACAACAGAGGTGCCATTGGCGACTACTGAAGGGAACATATGTAATTTAAGAATTCAAGAAATTTACCTAGGTTTCATTTCATGTAATCAATATGATTCAACTATTGAACCAAATTATTTCGGATGTGTTGATTTTTTTCTGTGTTTCATTTCTTTAGATCCGAAAGGTTCTTGTAAAGATGATAAGATTTCAACAGATGGCAAGGTATTGGTTCCTCATGTCTAAAGCTTCACCAGATGGCAAGGTATTGGTGCATACATTGTTGCAAGTTGCAACTGTCCATAAAGTTAGAATCTGGGGGTGGGATGACTGTAAAACCAACATAATGGTGCCTGAAGAGACACTAAAAAAATGTTTATTCTATACATAAAGCGTGAGGCTATTTATGGTGCTAATTTTGTGCAGACACTAAAACAATGTTTTTTTTTTTTTGCGGTGCAGCCAAAATTTTGTAATTTACCAATTTTTGTCCTCGTTTCTAAGTTTTGTGACACTGAATTCTTCTGTCAACAACTACTTCCACTGATATAAAGTAGTTTTAATGGAGTTTCCAATTTAAGTATAATTGACGGGGTCTAACTTTATGCAGTTTTGTCGAGGGTCACATAAGAATTTAAAAAAAGAAATCATGCGTTTTCAGGAAAATTGATTCTATTAGAGAAATCACAGTGGTTTTTGTAAAGGTGATAAATTTTCAACACATGGAAACATACTCATCGTCTAAAGCTTCAGCAATGCTAATTAAGGAGGAGCCAGAAAATATCTTTAAAGTGGTTTAAATTCGGGAATAACTTTACATACCTCGCTTGAGGTTTAGCCTTGCTTAGGTATCTAAAAAATTACACTCACTCTCTTGGCGAGACAGATGCTATGATGACCATGAAAAAGAATACCTATACCCGAATATGCAAAAATCAAAAAACACAAAGAGCAAGGAAACAATAATTAAGATCGATGATGATTGAAATAATTTTTTTTTAAAACCACATATGGGTATTGCAAAGTTAGAGTACAATTTGATGATGTCATCATTAATTTTGGGTTTGTTTTGTTTAAAAAAGCAAATTTCAATATCTGAGGAATGTTTATGAAACTCTACTAAATCATGGGGGAAATGTAAGGAATCATCCCTTAAATGCAAGTGCAGATGTTATTGCAAATTTCCATCGAAGTTCAATGTTTATGAAGCTATGCTAAATCTTTTTGACTTAGTGACTTCTTGGCAAGACTGTATCTATTGTGCTAATACATATATTATAGGATAAATTACATATAACAATCTTGAAGTTTCTCTATTGCCACATTATCTTCTGAACATTTTAAAATGTCCACTTCACCCGTTATGATTTTATTGAAAGTGAAAATTTGACAGAAAATAATCTTAACGTCGATAACTGAAATACCAATAGTGCCCTTACTTAAATGCTAAATCAATTAACAATTTAACTACTTTGTATAGAAGTATAGGAGGATTACGTGAATAAATACAAAAATCATAGGGGAATAAAGTGAAAATTTATACAAACCATGAGGAGGTTACATAAAAATTAAG
The DNA here is from genome assembly GCA_023065735.1 of Coffea humblotiana. Lineage (NCBI taxonomy): Eukaryota > Viridiplantae > Streptophyta > Magnoliopsida > Gentianales > Rubiaceae > Coffea > Coffea humblotiana. Next base: position 17,321 of record JACYVW010000088.1, on the reverse strand, counting down.
ATTTTATCGCACGCACTTTTAGAGTATTGTTTGGTACAAACACCGTAACTGATTGTACATTTTATCCATTTTTCACTTGACATAAAACCGTAAAGAGGTTATGTGGCTATTTTAAAATCGTTAGGGGGTTATTTGGGATTATGTAAAGTCACAGAGGATTATAGGTAATTTATCCTATATTATATTGTGGGACTAAAACTTAATAGAACTGATGAATTTGACTAAAACCATAAAGTTGGTTCATAACATCTAACGGTAGTTCCACCTTTGACAGTTCAATAACGTGATATGCACCTCGTCTTTTAAAGGGTCAAACAAGCCAAATCTTTCTATTGTTTAAGTCGTAATTAAAGTTAAATATTAAATTTTTTCCTAGTTGGATATTAAGTTTCTACTACGCATATAACATCAACCAATCAATAAAAATTTATAGTTATCACAAGTCTTTGCCAAAATTTCCACGTCAACTAGCGTGTCAAATATGGAGATGATTTTTTTCCACAATTAAGGAATCCTAATCAAAGGATAAAAAGAAGAGACAACTTTTTTCCACCTTGCATTTAGTTTGAAAGACATAGATGTTAAAGTCTTTCATATTGTTTGATAAAATCAATCTTTTTGTTTTCGTTCTTCTTGTGTGACAAGTCTAACTTTTCATCTTTCATTTGTTTAAACCTTATTTATTTCTCTAAAACTTCTACTCATATTTGGTTTTTTTCTAATCAACTCTTTTATTTTTTTCTAACATTTTTCTTCTTGATTTTTCCATGACTTTTCCCCTTCATTTGCATTGTAGAAATATATACTTACCTTCCATTTTAATTGGATTTTCATGCTGTAAGAAAGTATACTTAAATTTGTATCACAAAGTTATTACTAGCATGATCTATCCTATCGAAGAGGATATGTTAGCAATAAAGTATTTGGATTTGCTTGGGCCATTTAAAATTGGCTAAGACCTGGTTGCTAATATGAAGAGTCAAACGAGGCTAGTTTTCATTTAGTTTAAGTCATCATCAAAATTGGATATTAACTTTCTCTCACATTAACTAATTAATAAGAATGTTTTAGTTTCCACGAGTCTTTGCCAAAATTTCCACGTCAACAGGCGTGTCAAATATGGAGAACCAATAGGAGTCATCTATGGTAGGTACTGATGTTCCTTCCTACCGTAGCGGTAGCACATCATGAAAGCATTCTCAGTGAGAAGTCAAGCCCACGTCTAAATTCCCACGGCAAAGGAGAAATATTTGATGTGATTTGTGGCAGGCCCCAATGATAAATGAATTTCATATAAAATTTTTATTGTTAATGTAAACAAAACAAATTTTCACAGTATAATTTTTACATTAGTAGTTATAATGCTTAAGGCTGATTGTGTTGAAAAGTAAAAAATAAAAGTAAAATGAATAGTTATTTTGACAATTTGTATTTAGATATTTAAATTAAAAGTGCCTAAATACAAATTTTGGTGCAGATCCGCCACTGTTAGTGCCACAAATCAAAGTTAATCTCTCTACTCTTACTAGGAAAATTCAGTCGTAGGAAAACTCATCAGCACGCGTTCCCACTGTGGGTTGATGGAGATGGTCTGTCTTTCCCTCCATACAATGTCATTGTTAGACAGAATCCATTTCATAATCATAAATGGGGAGAGCATTTGATCTTGAGATACATATATTGCATCTCAATGGAAGTATATATATACTTACTTCCCCATAATAGTAGTATATACATACTTACTTCCCCATTGTCAGCTCTATTTGTAAGCTTAGTCAAAAGAAATGGAGAGAGCATACTATTACTTTCCTGTAGGACTTTTATTAGCCACTTCTCTGTTAGCCATGGGCACAGCTGATATCATAACTGATAAATCTGCCCTTATAACTATAAGAGACCACATGGTTTCCAATCGTCACTCAATTGTGGCCAAAAATTGGTCCATTTCTTCCTCTGTTTGTGATTGGATCGGAGTTACTTGTGACTCTAGTCGTCAAAGAGTGGTGGCCTTAAATATTTCTAACATGGGTTTTGCAGGCACGATTCCTCCACAACTGGGAAACCTCTCATTCCTTGTTTCTCTCGACATGAGCAACAACAGTTTTCATGGTCATTTGCCAGAAGAAATGTCTCATTTGCGTCGACTAAGTTTCATGGCTTTAGGCAACAGTAATCTCACGGGAGAAATTCCATCATGGTTAGGTATCTTGGATAGACTTCAATACCTGTCGCTAAGAAACAATTCGTTTGTTGGCCATCTTGTTGCTAACATATGCGACAATCTTCCAAATCTAAAAGAGCTCGATCTGTCTTGGAATCAATTGAGTGGCCAGATACTATCAGGTTTATCAAACTGCTCCGGACTCAAGTCGTTAGATTTGTCATCCAACCAGTTCAATGGTTACATACCAAAAGCGGTGGGGAACTTGAAAATGCTTGAGGAGCTACATCTCGGCAACAACAGTTTGGAAGGTTACTTTCTTGGTTTCTTATTCTTTATTCAGTTCCATAATTATCTTAATTTCTTGCGCTACAATCTCTTGATCTTTGGGCCCTTTAAACATTTATTTCAAATTAAAGAGATTTAGGTGTTTAGGTGATCTTCTGAAATGAAATTCTGAATCTACCCACGAAAGCAGACACATGGTTCTATGCCACCCACAATCTTCAAATTCTCCACATTGGAATTTGATGATTTTGCAGAATAACAATTATCTGGTAATATTCCTACTGATTTATGCCACAGTGTTCCAAATGTAAAAGAGCTCTATCGCCTTTGGAGTCAGTTGAATGGTCAACTAGTATCAGGTTCAACAAAATGCTCTGGACTTGGGGTATTGTGTTTTGTCATTCAACCAGTTGAACGGATACATACCAAAAAGAAGTTGGATATTTGAAAATGCTTCAGTATCTATATCTTGGCATTAACAATTCGAGAGGGGGGGGGTTGTTGGTCTTATTGTATTAGAAGGGTATAATTGTCTTTTTAATTGAACCACCAGCAGGGGACCAAAAGTAAATCAAAATTAATGCGAAGGTGAACCATAGCTGATACCAAAAATCAGGGAGGCTTATTTATAATTAAAATTATTCTTTATGTATTGATCTATTTAAATTTTGTCACTGTACAATCGTAACTCTTGTGCTACAAATCTCTTTGATTTTGGGCCTTGTAAACATTTTATCTCAGATTTCGGGCCCAAAAAAGAAAAAAACATACATTTAGTTCTAACGAATTGGTGGTAATTCCTCCAAGTTGCGCAGGTAGCATTCCGGAAGAGATAGGCAATCTCCAGAGCTTGAGGGCCTTGTCCACAGAAAGCAGCAATTTGAGTGGATCAATACCCAGGGAAATCGGAAACCTAACTATGCTTGAAGGAGTAGATTTTTCTTTCAACCGCCTTACAGGTAACAAAGTGGCGAGAAGTTTCTAATTTATGCTGGTTCTGTTAACAATTGTTAGCAGATTGGTGCGACAGAATCTATATATATATATATATATATATATATATATATGCAGAACTAAACATTTTGTTAAGTGGGTGGTTTTATTATTATTTTGTTGGTTCAACTAGTCAGCAACAGTTTTAGTGGGAAAATTTGCCTTAATTTTAACTAGGAGGGGCAAACTGACATGAAATTAATGAACTTCAAGTTGCCAAATATCCCCTTTTTTAAACTTTTTTTTTGAATTTTGTCAATTTTAGATATACAATTTTTATTGGTGGAATTATATAACATGTTCCTGAATTTGGAAGTTTATATCTACAGATAAACTTTTTCTTAAAATTCTTTACGTAGGGATCAACAAACTCAATGGGCAAATACTAAGGAGGGATTGGAAATTTGTTAATCTACTATGCTTAAGAAGCTGTATCTAGATGATAGCTAATTTGATAGGTATATATGTTAATTTTCAATCAGTTGTAGTCCTGACTTTGGTACAACTTTTGGAGTATATTTAAATGAAATTGGTTTTGTTCCAAACGAGATTGGCAACTTGCTCAAATTGGAGAGTCTTGACTTGAGATTGAATAGCTTAAGTGGTTTACTATCAGTTGGGATCTTCAACATCTCAACTCTGAGGGAACTCAACCTTGCTGACAATCATTTATCTGGCATTCTTCCATCAAATATGTGCCATGGCCTACACAATTTGGAATACATACCCGCCTCTATCTCAAACTGTTCAAAACTAATTGAAATATATCTTTATAAGAACAAATTTAGCGGTCCAATTCCCAATTCCATTGGAAATTTGAGACGCCTCGAAATTCTAGATCTGGTAGCTAACAATTTGACGAGTGAATCTTCATCCCCAGAATTGGGCCTCTTCACTTCCCTCACAGGTTGCATCTCTTTAAGGGATATCTGGGTAAGAGACAATCCGTTAAATGGGATTCTTCCGAGATCCATCGGGAATCTTTCTTTTTCGGTTAAAGAGTTGGATGTAAGGAACTGTGGACTTAAGGGGAACATTCCAGACAGCATTGGAAACTTAAGCAATTTAGCATATTTACTTCTAGGTGACAATAGTTGGACTGGATCAATTCCAACTGCGATATGGGGTTTGCAAAAGCTTCGGATTTTGGATCTTATCAATATTTCCCTCACTGGTCCGCTCTCTCGTGGTCTCTGTGGATTGCAGAGTTTGGAAGCTTTTGACATAAGTCAAAATCAGATTAGCGGTTCAATTCCAGGATGTTTCAATAATCTTACATCTTTGAGGGATCTTAACATAGCTTTCAATAGATTGACCTCTACTCTACCCTTGTGGGATCTTAAAGGTCTCCAAGAGCTGAACTTGTCGTCGAATTTGTTGAGAGGACCTTTGGCTCCAGAGTTGGGAGAATTAAAGAATTTGACAAGGTTAGACTTGTCAAACAATCAGTTTTCAGGCAAAATCCCCAGCACCATTTGGAGTTTAGAGAGTTTGGACCACCTTTCTTTATCAAACAACAGCTTGCAAGGATCAATTCAAGACAACTTTTGAATCGGTACCTTTGAATTTGGGGCTAGAAAACTGGCCCATTACATTACAGAGTAACTTCTCTTGTTGGATCCCCAATATACTTAAATGTTCACTTTTAAGGAATTAAACGGTGACTCATGTATTCTTGCTCGGTAATAAATTAAGGCTTGTGTAAAATTTTTTATTCCAATATCCACCATACCAAGCTATTCTAAACAATAAATTCAAGGACAATAAATGGCCTATGCATAAATTTATTGTGCCAGAGCTATTCTGATTTTTTTAAATCAAAATTCAATTAGGAAGTGAAAGTTTCTCCTAACTAACAAAAGTTTATTGTTACAATGTTAGCCCATGCAAAAAAATTAGAGTTGGCCAGTTCAGCTGAAGTGATGGTAATCTTTTTTTTTTTTTTTTTTGAATTCAAAAAAATGTGGCCTCTTGGAAGGCACATTTTATTTTACCAGTGAAAATTTTGGAACTTTTTCTTTAAAAAATGTAGTACACTTTTTCTTTTTCTTTTTTTTTTTGAAAGAAACACTTTTTCTTTGTTAGTACCATCACTTTCACTTCATAATTGGAAAACTACAGTCGAAAAGCTTTTGGTATGATAACTGAAGACTAAAGGGGTATTGTTATTTTCTTGTTGCTTTGGTTAAAATAATATAACAGACCGGCATTATGGAAAGTAAGGGAATATATAGCGGCCTTAATTTTGATTAAAAAAAAAGGAAAATCGTCTGTTAAAACAAGGTTAAAGATATTTGCAGCAAATGACTGACACAAATTCACTTGTTCTTCCACTTGAAGTTCGTGTCATGGAATATGGAGAACAACCCCGATTAAATCAACAGATTAAATATATGTCTTTTAATTTAAGTATGCGTGAAACAAAAAGTTGAAAAATAGTAAGGGAGCCATCAATATTTGTTTTTGGTCCTTCTAGCATTATTTTGCCCAGGACTTTTGCATCTTTCTCAAAGGTTTGGAGATGGCAAAGGTGAAGTACATATATACAACATTAATTTCAGTTGAGGATCATATAGTGCAAAATATATATATATATATATACACCGATTAAAACCACTATCAGTTGACAAGAATATATTAATAGTGCTGTAGGGATACCATCGTGATTAATGAGTTACTTCTAGATACACGAATCATTAGGGGTGAGCAAATTCAGTTCATACCTTCGGTAATTTGAAATCGGGTATTTGATAATTTGGTACAAATTCAGTCCGTACTGAATTCACCGAATTCTAATATGGTATGAAATAGGTAATGAGATTATGAATTTGGTAATAATCGATTTCGCATTCAAATTCCGTAAAATGAAATAGGGTACCGCATTACCGCATTCGAATACCAAATTAGTATATAAAATTATATAATATATAGATAAATGCTATTTAGTATTAGTATATACTACTAATATATTATTATATTATATAGGTAAATGCTATTAATAATAATTAGTATATGGTATTATCATGTACTTATAACAATAATAATATATAATAATGTACAATATATTATTTTAGTATTTGTTAATTGTTATATGACTATAATAATACAAATATATAGTAATACATAATAATATAAGATAGCTATAATACTTATTATTTTTTACATGAGTAACATGACTAGAATTAGATAATAATTAATACATATATATGTATATTACTAAATATTAAACAATAAACATAATTAGTAATTAGAATTTAGAAATTGGTAATTTGATATATCATTCATGTTTGAATTATTGAATATTTGAATGCGTAATCTGTAACTTGCAAGTATTAGTGTGCTCTAAATTTACATTACATATTTAACATAAAAATTCATATTATCTATTCACTAATCTTAAGACTTTAAGTATAGACAAGACAACTAAGCATTGTAAGTGAATGCATATGAATTGCAAATCAATGTATTAGTGTATTGACTTTCACAATAACATATGTAAGTAAATAAGTTTTATTTTGATTTGAAATAAATTATAAGTTTGTAACTAATATAACTTATCACTAATCGTTGTAATTTGTAAGTTTGTAACTAATATTATTTATTATTAATCATTGCAAATTATAAATTCATAAATTATCACTAATCATTGTACAGTCTAAAGTTTATTCTAGTTTAAATTAATCACTTTTTATGTGTTCCTTAAATCATAGACTAATCACTAGTGTTCTTTTTTTTTTAAATAAATGAATTCGGTCTAACCGAATTCATTACCATATTCGAATTTGAAATCGGTTGCGGAATGAATTCGGTTATAGTCAATTCGAAATTGAAAGCGGTTTAAATTTTTATAAGTCAAATAACCGAATTCACCGAATTCATGTAACCGAATTACCGAATTATAACCGTTTGCTCACCCCTACAAATCATGCAATAAAACCTGTGCAATAGTCTGGTCTAGCTGGGTCGCCCCAATAATTTCTTAACGATGGGAATGGAAAATTGAACCTCATGTAATTGAAGCTCTCATTGTTTGGTCATTACCAATTGAGTAGCCCCTTGAGAGTTGTCAAGGATAAACTTCATTAGTACACCCAACAATTTACACATTTTTTTTGTTTTAAAAGATACTTTGATATACATAATGTTGTTGGTTGTACAACTTTGTTTAACTCATCTGTAATTTTGTATTTGTTTAGAACACTTTTGGGTTTCTTTTAATGTCATTGTGAGTGAACTTACACACCACTCTAACCGACTTATTGCTCTTCATCGAATCACTAATTGAGCAATTGATAAGATTCAACATTTTTGCAGATTAGTATGTTTGCTATGATTAAGCGATTACATGAGAACTGAAAATTCTCGACTTGTGATTTTGCTGCCATCACTTTTGTATTATGGAAATAGAAAGTGGACAACTATAGAAGCCAATAAAGTGTTTCTAATGCTACATAATATCAACAATTCATTCCTTGACTTATTTTTAAACCTTCCCCTTTTTATTTTTATTTTTATTTTTTGAAGCATAACCTTCCCGTTTTTATCATTTTTCGTATTCTACAGTCCCGTAATGTTGTTCATTTATTTCTTGAAATGAATCTGGCCCAATTTTGCCAATTTATTTGCTGGTGCATTGGTGGGTGAGGGTAGAGAAACTTATTTGTCTTGCTGGATCAAGGCTAGATTTCGTCTCAAAACAACACCCAGGCCGACATATAAACAGTTGTCTTAGTATGTAAAGACAGCCCAGGCCCACCAGCATGACACAGGGCAAATCATTTCGATGAATACAGCATTGCATGCATTAATATTATTTTGTGCAAACGAAAACATGAAACTCATTACAAATATTTTACTAATAACAAAGATATCACTTGTAGTGAATATGCCAACAACAATCAATGAACACATTTTCAGTTCCAGCCTTCTGTCTAAATTAATATTTCTATCTACCAATTTTCATTTCGAGTTGACTAAAGTCAACCATGGACAGAATTCAACCTTAATTGCTACGGCCCTAGAAAAGTAGTGTTTTAGAGGGAAAATTTTATGGTACATAAACGGCATCCTGATTGAAATACATATAGGGGAACAAAAAAAACTTTTAGCTAGCAAAAGTTTATAACACATAAATGGCCTCGTGGTTGAAGTCACCTTCATCTTTCAGCTTAGTCAAAGCAAGAACGGGAGAGAACAAGCAATTACTTTTTGGTTGGAATTCTTTTAGCCACTTTTCTAGCAGTCATTGCCACAGCCAATATCGCAATTGATCAATCTGCCCTTCTTGGCTTGAAGGATCACATAATTACAAACCCTTACTTAATCTTGGAAAAAAAAAATTAGTCCATTTCTTCCTCTGTTTGTGATTGGCTCGGAGTCACCTGTGACCCTAATTATCGAAGAGCGTTGGCCTTAAATATTTCGAACAAGGGTTTTACAGGCACGATTCCTTCAAAATTAGGAAACCAATTAAATAGTCAAATCCTTTCAGGTTTATCACAATGCTCGGGACTCGAGGTATCATCTTTGTCATTCAACCGGTTCAAAGGGTACATACCAAAAGAAGTTGGGAGCCTACAAATGCTTGAGATGCTATATCTGTGCAATAAGAATTTGAAAGGTTAGTCTCTTGGTTCATTATTATTTCTTTGTTCCATATTTTAAATTTTAAATTTTTACACTATATGATTATAATTCCTGTGCTATAATGTCTTGACTTTTGGCCCTGAAATATATAGCTCTAATTAGATAAATTGGAGGTGAACCCTTGCAATTTTGCAGGTAGCATTCCGGAAGTGATAGGCAATCTTCTCAATTTGAAACTCTTGCCCATAAAAAAGATATTGTGGGAAGCATACCGGAAACCATGTGCAACAATCTTCTCAAACTCGAGGAGCTTTATCTAAGGAATAACTAACTAATTGGGCAAATCAAGGCAAACTTTTTTTTTTTTGGGGATCTTTCAGTCTTTTTACATTCTATCCAATTTTGAATTTGCAGGTGAAAGACCGAAAGAGATTGGTAATTTCCAAAGCCTTGAATCATTATTCATGGCAAATAACATGCTTTTGGGATCCATGTCGATGGAAATATATAACATGTCCAAGTTACGAGAAATTGGCATTGGTAATAACAGCCTGTCTGGATCTCTTCCAAAAAGTATATGTGACCAGCTTCTTGAACTCGAAAGTTTATATCTACACAGAAACAATTTGGACGGCCCTCTGCCAGAAAACTGATTCAAATGTTCCGCACTTGAATCTCTGTACCTAGGGAACAATAAATTCAATGGACAAAAAAAACTATAGATACACAGTAACACTCTTAAAAACACCCAAAACAATGCTAGAAAATAATTTTAAAAAACCCAAAAAACAAAAAAACACACCAACATGCAAACACGCATGTAGCCCTTCTCCCTATATTACCATTTTTCACCCCTATCCCAAATCTTCCTCTGCCACTTGCCACCACTTCTCCCTCCTCCCCTCTAACAGGCTCCTACTAGCCTCTTAACCCTACCGGCTACCACTACTAGGGAGGGGAATTATTGGTGGAGGGTTGAGGGAAAAGGTGGAGTCTAAAGTGTAATTGAATTGAGTTGAGTCGAACTCGACTCTCCTAGCTAGAGCTCTTAAAAGTTGAGTTTGAACTCGACTCTCCTAGTTAGAGCTCTTAAAAGTTGAATTTGAACTTGAGTCCAATTCAATTTTATGTTATTTGAACTCGAGCTCGATCTTGATTCGTTTAGTTTAATCAGGTTCAACCGAGCTCATATGAGTCTAATCAAGCTTAAATGTTATAAATTAATATTTAATACAATTTTTTTAAAAAAAGATAAAATAGACACTCCAAACTATATATATTTACTAATTTTTGAAACTCGATTGAGATCGATTAAACTTGATGAGCTATCGACCCTCGTATATAAGACTCTTCGTATATAAGGCTCAAACTCGAGCCCGTTAATAAATTTAAGTTGTCTGAACTCAACTCAAGCTCAAGGCTCAGTTAATGCGAGTTCAAGTTTTTATTTTGACCAAATAAACTCATACGAACAAGTAAATTTTTGGTCAACATTTTGCAGGATTGTATATTCGATATGATTAAGCGATTACATGAGAACTGAAATTTTCGACTTGTGATTTTGCAGTCATCACTTTTTGTAAAATGGAAACAGAAAGTGGGCAACTAGAGAAGCCAATAAAGAATTTCTAATGCTATAGTCATCAATTCCTTTCTTTGACTTATTTACCAAGGTTCCTGTTTTTATCATTGTATTCTACACTCTTTGTAGTGTTCATTTATTTCTTGAAGTCAATGAGGCCCAATTTTGACCAATTTATTTGCAGGTGTGTTGGTGGCTGATGGCAGTCAAACTTATGTCCTAGACCCAAAAATATATTACTAACTGGATGATGGCTAGATTTCGGCTTTAAAATAACCCCTAGGCCGACCAATAATCAGATTGCTTGGTCATAGTATCTAAATGCAGCCCAGGCCCACCAGCACTACGGGTCCTTCATTTCCATAAATGCAGCATTATGTGTATTAGTCTTATTTTGCGCAAACGAACATTTGAAAAAAATGAATGAAAAACATGAAACTTATAACAAACATTGTCCTCGTAAGAAAGATGCTACTTGCAAAATACCAAGTTATAGGTAGGGTATTATCAAGCAATCGTAAGGTTACAGGTTTCACTCTCAAACCCTCCTTCATTTTTTTTTCATTTTAAGACGAATACAAATTAAAAGATAATTCACCATATAAATTTTAAGAATTTTTATATTTGTATATATCATTGGCATTGCCTGTTTTTAAATCCCTTTTTTTTTTCTTGTAAGTGAAGCCGTATATATTGTACTTAGTAAGAAAGAAACTACTTGCACAATACCAAGTTATAGGCTAATAGCCTAAAATATTACTATTCAACTTGGCTTTGTCTCTTGGCTATCAAACCACATCATTGCAGCCATAAATATGCCGGAGAGCCTGTAAACAACAATCAATGAATACATTTTCAGTTCTTGCCTTCTGCCCAAATTAATTTTTATATCTACCAATTTTCATTTCGAGTTGACCAAAGTCAACCATAGCTAGATGATGAGGTTAAATACCAAGGGGATTCGAAATTTAATCTATGCTTAATAAGCTGCATCTAGATGATAGCTAATTTGACAGGTATGCTAATTTTCAATTAACTATAATCTTGAATGTGGTGTAACTTTTGGAGTATATTTAAATGAGATTGGCTAGCAAGTACATTATTAATTTTTTTCGTATTCTTTTAATTTTACATTTATTACAATTAAGGAATCATAATCAAAGGAAAAAGGAAAGGCAACCTCTTTCCATCATACATAATAGTGAAGCTATTTATGGTGCCACGACACTTTGTAATTTACCAATTTTTGTGCTCGTTTCTATGTTTTGCGAAACTGAATTCTCCTATCAAGAGCTTCTTCCACTAATATGAAGTAGTTTTAACGAAGTTTTCTATTTAAGTGTAATTGGCATGGACTCACTTTATGTAATTTTGTCAAGGGTTGCACGAGAATTTGAAAAAAAATTAACCGCATTTCTATGAAAGTCATGCACGTAATAGGGTATGAATTTTGCGGACAAATTAATTCTAATTAATGAAATCACATTGGTTCTCGTAAAGCTGATAAAGTTTCAACAGATGGAAATGTACTCGTCGTCTAAAGCTTCGCAAAGCTAATCGAAGAGGAGCCAGAAAATATCTTTAAAGTAGCCTTGCTTAGGTATCAGAAATTACACTTACTCTCTTGGCAACACAATACTATAATAATCTTGAAAAGAATACTAATACCCAAATTTGCAAAAACCTAAAAGCCAAAACAAAAGAGAGAAAATAATAATTAAGATCAATGATGATTGAAATAAAATTTTAAAACCATTTAAGTTTATTTTTGCTAAATTCGAGCACAATTTGAGATGATGTCACCATTTGGGTTTATTTTGTCTAAAAATACGAATTTCAACATCTGAGGAACGTATATGAAATTATGCTAAATCTTTGGGAGAGATGTAAGGAGTTAGCCCTAAAATGTGAGTGCAGTTGTTATTCCAAATTTCCATCAAAGTTCAAAAAGAACCACACTTCTTTTTGACTGATTTAGTGTTTTCAGTTAGCAAGAGTATATCTGTTGTACTAGTACATAAATCACATGGTGGAACTGGAACTTAAGGGAACTGATGGTTTTGAATAAAACCATTAGTTTGTTCATAACACCTAACGGTGGTTCCTTTCACCTTTGACGTTTCCATAACGTGATGTACACTTCGTCTTTTGAATAGTCAAATAAGCCAAATCTTTCTATTGTTTAAGTCGTCATCAAAGTTGAATATTAAGTTTCTACCACTTATATATAACATCAACTAATCAATAAAAATCTGTAGTTTCCACAAGTCTTTACCAAAATTTCCACGTCAACTAGCATGTCAAACCTGGAGATGATCATTTTTTTCCACAATTAAGGAATCCTAATATAAGGAAAAAAAGGGAAGAGAACGTTTTTCCACCTTGCATTAATTTTGGAAGACATAGATGTTAAAATCTTTCATATTGTTTGATCAAAGCAATCTTTTGTTTCCATTCTAATTACGAGACAAGTCTAGGTTTTCATCTTTCATTCGTCTAAACATTATTTATTTCTCTAAACCTTCCACTAACATTTGATATTTCTAATTAAATCTTTTCTTGGTTTCTAACATTTTCTTCTTGATTTTTCCATGACTTTCCCCCTTCATTTCCATTGTAGAAAGATATACTTGCCTTCCATTTATTTGGATTTTCATCTTGTACGAAACCGTACTTAAAATTGCATTACACAATATGATTAATTACATGACCAATTCTATCCAAGTTTATACATTCCATCAAAATATTTTACATGTTTTTTTTTTTTTTGGTTTTTTGCCCTAAGAACATCTATTTTAGAAAAATTGAATTTGAAGGTCATGCCTCTTTTCTTTCTTCGTATTCTTGTTATTGAATGATAACCTTTTTTCTCTTATTCTCTTGTTTTTTAAAGGTTATGGATAGGAGAATTTTTTTTTTTACGATTAGAGATAGGCATTTCACTGCCCAATTCTTTCTAGGCATCAAACTAACAGGTTTAGAGTGTTGGGTGACCGTGCAGAGACGTGTATAATGTAGGGAAATTATATTTTATTCAATCTGATTGTTGAAACTGCAGCTGATGCATCCACAACTCCAATCTAAGGTACAACAGAGGTGCCATTGGCGACTACTCAAGGGAACATATGTAATTTAAGAATTCAAGAGAAATTTATTAAGGTTTCATTTCATGTAATCAATATGATTCAACTATTGAACCAAATTATTTCGGATGTGTCGATTTTTTTCTGTGTTTCATTTCTTTAGATCCGAAAGGTTCTTGTAAAGATGATTAAGATTTCAACAGATGGCAAGGTATTGGTTCCTCATGTCTAAAGCTTCACCAGATGGCAAGGTATTGGTGCATACATTGTTGCAAGTTGCAACTGTCCATAAAGTTAGAATCTTGGGGTGGGATGACTGTAAAACCAACATAATGGTGCCTGAAGAGACACTAAAAAAATGTTTATTCTATACATAAAGCGTGAGGCTATTTATGGTGCTAATTTTGTGCAGACACTAAAACAATGGTTTTTTTTTTTTTTGCGGTGCAGCCAAAATTTTGTAATTTACCAATTTTTGTCCTCGTTTCTAAGTTTTGTGACACTGAATTCTTCTGTCAACAACTACTTCCACTGATATAAAGTAGTTTTAATGGAGTTTCCAATTTAAGTATAATTGACGGGGTCTAACTTTATGCAGTTTTCAGGAAAATTGATTCTATTAGAGAAAATCACAGTGGTTTTTTGTAAAGGTGATAAATTTTCAACACATGGAAACATACTCATCGTCTAAAGCTTCAGCAATGCTAATTAAGGAGGAGCCAGAAAACATCTTTAAAGTGGTTTTAAATTCGGGAATAACTTTAACATACCTCCCTTGAGGTTTAGCCTTGCTTAGGTATCTAAAAAATTACACTCACTCTCTTGGCGAGACAGATGCTATGATGACCATGAAAAAGAATACCTATACCCGAATATGCAAAAATCAAAAAACAAAAGAGCAAGGAAACAATAATAAGATCGATGATGATTGAAATAATTTTTTTTAAAACCACATATGGGTATTGCAAAGTTAGAGTACAATTTGATGATGTCATCATTAATTTTGGGTTTGTTTTGTTTAAAAAAGCAAATTTCAATATCTGAGGAATGTTTATGAAACTCTACTAAATCATGGGGGAAATGTAAGGAATCATCCCTTAAATGCAAGTGCAGATGTTATTGCAAATTTCCATCGAAGTTCAATGTTTATGAAGCTATGCTAAATCTTTTTGACTTAGTGACTTCTTGGCAAGACTGTATCTATTGTGCTAATACATATATTATAGGATAAATTACATATAACAATCTTGAAGTTTCTCTATTGCCACATTATCTTCTGAACATTTTAAAATGTCCACTTCACCCGCTATGATTTTATTGAAAGTGAAAATTTGACAGAAAATAATCTTAACGTCGATAACTGAAATACCAATAGTGCCCTTACTTAAATGCTAAATCAATTAACAGTTTAACTACTTTGTATAAAAGTATAGGAGGATTACGTGAATAAATACAAAAATCATAGGGGAATAAAGTGAAAATTTATACAAACCATGAGGAGGTTACATAAAAATTAAGATTTTATCGCACGCGCTTTTAGAGTATTGTTTGGTACAAACACCGTAACTGATTGTACATTTTATCCATTTTTCACTTTACATAAAACCGTAAAGAGGTTATGTGGCTATTTTAAAATCGTTAGGGGGTTATTTGGGATTATGTAAAGTCACAGAGGATTATAGGTCATTTATCCTATATTATATTGTGGGACTAGAACTTAATAGAACTGATGAATTTGAATAAAACCATAAAGTTGGTTCATAACATCTAACGGTAGTTCCACATTTGACGGTTCAATAATGTGATATGCACTTCGTCTTTTAAAAGGTCAAACAAGCCAAGTCTTCCTATTGTTTAAGTCGTAATCAAAGTTAAATATTAAAATTTTTTTTCTAGTTGGATATTAAGTTTCTGCCACTCATATAACATCAACCAATCAATAAAAATCTGTAGTTTCACAAGTCTTTGACAAAATTTTCACATCAATTGGCGTGTCAAATATGGAGATGATTTTTTTCCACAATTAAGGAATCCTAATCAAAGGATAAAAATGAGAGACAACTTTTTTCCACCTTGCATTTATTTTGAAAGACATAGATGTTAAAGTCTTTGATATTGTTTATGAACTGATGAATTTGACTAAAACCATAAAGTTGGTTCATAACATCTAACGGTAGTTCCACCTTTGACAGTTCAATAACGTGATATGCACCTCGTCTTTTAAAGGGTCAAACAAGCCAAATCTTTCTATTGTTTAAGTCGTAATCAAAGTTAAATATTAAATTTTTTCCTAGTTGGATATTAAGTTTCTACTACTCATATAACATCAACCAATCAATAAAAATTTATAGTCATCACAAGTCTTTGCCAAAATTTCCACGTCAATTGGCGTGTCAAATATGGAGATGATTTTTTTCCACAATTAAGGAATCCTAATCAAAGGATAAAAAGGAGAGACAACTTTTTTCCACCTTGCATTTATTTTGAAAGACATAGATGTTAAAGTCTTTCATATTGTTTGATAAAATCAATCTTTTTGTTTTCGTTCTTCTTGTGTGACAAGTCTAACTTTTCATCTTTCATTTGTTTAAACCTTATTTATTTCTCTAAAACTTCTACTCATATTTGGTTTTTTTGTAATCAACTCTTTTATTGTTTTCTAACATTTTTCTTCTTGATTTTTCCATGACTTTTCCCCTTCATTTGCATTGTAGAAATATATACTTACCTTCCATTTTAATTGGATTTTCATCTTGTAAGAAAGTATACTTAAATTTGTATCACAAAGTTATTACTAGCATGATCTATCCTATCGAAGAGGATATGTTAGCAATAAAGTATTTGGATATGCTTGGGCCATTTAAAATTGGCTAAAACCTGGTTGCTAATATGAAGAGTCAAACGAGGCTAGTTTATAAAAATAACTTAAAAATGAATTAAAAATAACTTAAAAATGAACTTCTTAGTCGAAATATTTAAGAATTGTATATTTGGAATGAATGGATGTTTCGCATGATAGAAAAAATACAAATTTTGGTGCGGATCCGCCACTGTTAGTGCCACAAATCAAAGTTAATCTCTCTACTCTTACTAGGAAAATTCAGTCGTAGGAAAACTCATCAGCACGCGTTCCCACTGTGGGTTGATGCCTTGATGGAGATGGTCTGTCTTTCCCTCCATACAATGTCATTGTTAGACAGAATCCATTTCATAATCATAAATGGAGAGAGCATTTGATCTTGAGATACATATATTGCATCTCAATGGAAGTATACATATACTTACTTCCCCATAATAGTAGTATATACATACTTACTTCCCCATTGTCAGCTCTATTTGTAAGCTTAGTCAAAAGAAATGGAGAGAGCAAACTATTACTTTCCTGTAGGACTTTTATTAGCCACTTCTCTGTTAGCCATGGGCACAGCTGATATCATAACTGATAAATCTGCCCTTATAACTATAAGAGACCACATGGTTTCCAATCGTCACTCAATTGTGGCCAAAAATTGGTCCATTTCTTCTTCTGTTTGTGATTGGATTGGAGTTACATGTGACTCTAGTCGTCAAAGAGTGGTGGCATTAAATATTTCTAACATGGGTTTTGCGGGCACGATTCCTCCGCAAC